>VXAZ01005832.1:27638-331891 GCA_013399875.1 Gymnorhina tibicen
AGAGATTTTATTATTTAGCATTATTATTATTATTTTCTTGTGTGCTTGTTAAATAAATAGTTTTTATTTTCTCCTTTGCTTTCCTCCAAGGAAAATTTGTTTTTTCCCGAACCCGGTTGGGAGGGAGGGGTGGTTGTGGCCTGCCTTCCTTTGGGGAGATGTTCCTTTTGGACGTTTCCCTGAATTTGGCCTAAACCACCACAACATGACTTTAAAGTTTTCTTTTGTTTGACATAATTTAAGATAGATCTTTAAATATTTTCTCAATAAGTAAATGGACAGGAATTTAACACATCCCTTGCTGGACTTCCCAGTCAAGGAGGAAACTGCTGACTACCTTAGCAGCACAAATTCTTTTAAAGTTTGCTTTTTTAGTAGCTACTCTATTTGTCACATTTTTCTTGAACTTTTTAGGAAACATTACTACTGAAAACTGGACTTGTAAATAAACTATTGACTTCCTTTCACTGCAGTCCGCAGTTTCTTTGCATTCCATTACCTGTGGGAAATACTGTCTCTGTCTTTACAAATTACAGTTTTGATTCTGACATACAAAATTTTGATTAGTTCCCCAGCTCTCCTCAGCTGAGTATTTGCAGGCACATCCATATCTACATGTAATCACCCTCAAACATTTGCACCTACATAATGAATATTTTAGTGTTCTTCATTATAGAAAGACAGAAGTCAAGAGTCACAAACTAAGCAGCTGTTGATTAAGACTGCTCTATTGAGAGCCCTGAACCTCTCCACAGTTCTCTAAGAGATATAAACTAGGGAACAGCATTTGAGCTTCGTGATGTGTCACACGTGTATTGCTGGAGAGGCTTTCTAAATAGCTGGGAGCAAGCACTTATAGGAAGGGTCAGAAACCAGGCTGCTGTCATTATTTGAATGGATTGTGCAGGTAAAAGGCAGAATTTGGTTAAAAATAACCCGGAGTACATGCTCCAAACCTCTATTTTCCAATGGAAAGGGATATTTTGCATTTGCAAAGTCTCCAAGTGTGTTTAAGGGTGCTATTAGCATCCTAAGTGCTAATCTCACGACAGAAAATTAGGCTGTGTTTAACACCTGAGTGCTAAATCCCAGTTGTCTGTATGCTGTTAAATTGTTAGAATGGTCCCTGGCCAAATGCAGTTCCCCCAGACAACTCCTGGACGTGGTTCAGAAATTATCATAAGGCAGGAACTATTCCTAATCAGCACTTTGGATGCAGTCACCCTGATTTGAAGGTTAAGATAGTTTAATAGTATAGATGCAGGTCATTCTCTGCCAGTTGGCTTCAACTACTCAAGTCTCTTCTCTCACCATTTAATTAGCTACTGAAGGTACAGCCAAGCCCACCAAAGTAATCTCTTTTACTCCTTTGACTTTAGGTATAAGAAAAACACTAAACATGAATACTTCAAACATCGTGCTAGGTATGTAAATCAATTTACAGGGGTTAAAGGAGGAGTCTGAGTGATGGGAGATACAAAGGAAATCGTTCACAATCACAGAGGCAGCCTGCAGCAGAGGAACTTGTCTCTAGACCTCTCACAGCACAGGTTAGGTAAATATGCACTTAGTGGACCTACCCAGCCCAGTTTTTCCCTTCACTGGGGACTCAACTAACGTTTATTTGATTGCCTTGATAAAGGCTTTTTCTTACTTTGCAATGTTTTACTCTTTATGCTAAGACTTTTGTTTTATTTATTTAGGAATTTTGAGTGTAAAAACAACCTTTTTCAAATCAGAGTGTTTTCACATGTATGCAGTGAAGCAAGTCAGATGAGCAGGGAGACTCTTCACAATTTTCCGCTCTTTACCTCCCTGAATACGCTAGAGACAATACCAGCTTTGTGTATATTAGACCATCCCTAATATTTAACCTTAATATGTGGAAAGCGCACTCAGGGATTCTAACTGCCTTATAATTTTTTGTTGATTATGGTAAAGTAATTCAAGGTACTTCACACCCAGCAGTAACCAGTCCATGAGAAGGAGAAAGCGCAGATCAAGCTGTTGACATCAAAAGAGATATGCACAACCTGAGCTGTTTTCTTCAGCTTCCTAAACCGTGTGCAGCAATCCAGACACGTTAAATGCCTATTTAAAATAAAATAATTTAAAATCATAGTGCTTTGCCAACTCTTCTTCATTTCCATTGCTCCAAATTATGCAATTTTCCCTGAATAATTGTTGGTACAAGCATAATCCATTAATTCCAGCCCAGCTGCCCACTGGATACCACCAAGGATTGTTTGCTCATGAAGGATACGTGCCTCTGCTCATTTGCAGACATATAAATGCATGACGTTCTGCTCCGCTCCCAAAGGGGAAAAGCAGTGCAGCATCTTCCATCAGAATTGCCACTCTTTTGCCTCCTGTTACTGCTAATTTGGCTGGAAGAGCTGCGGCTGCTGAGATTTAAAGGCTTGAGGAAATGCAGCCATTCTGTTGTCAGCGGAGCTAATAAGCCAAACAACTCAGATGGTTGAATCCTGCACTCCTTCCCTGGCTGAAATCGGTGGGAAAGAAGCCAAAGGAGCCTGTGGAAGCTTGATAATGCACGGCTAGCAGTCAGTCTGCCTGCATGTGTGCAGCCACCAAGAAACAAACATTGATTAATCTCTGGTCTTATTAAGGAAGTTTAGTGCTGGCCAGTGCAGCAGAGGTGGGATGAGGTTGAGCAGCTTGAAAAAAGAATTCTGTACACTTTTGCAGGGCTGTTTCTGCTCCTCAGATAGAAAAAGGTCCAGAGACAGAAAATCCTGTTCAACAGACAAGAAAACACTTGATTAAATCACACCAGAGGAATTCAAGGGAACTAAACAGTCAAGCAGGACAGTTCTTATGATATTTGAGTGGCCAGTTTCATCATTTTTAGAATAAAAACTTATCATTTTACCTTGTTGGAACCTTTTTTCATTTTTTTATACACTAAGCAAAAATAGAGTGACCTATTTTGACTGAACTGAAGCGAGTCTTTTATACCTCAGAACTTCACTGAAATATTTAAAAGGGAAGACAAGCTTCAGAAAAGATCTAAAAAACCCATATTTTTTCCATTCATCCCATGAATGCATCCTATAGAGAGAGAACGATGACATCTTCGTCTGTAAACCAGGAGAACAGGCACATGTTCCCTAAGGAAATAATTAGGGGCAGTTAGATGCAGTCAGACTAGGAAAAGGATCATTCACCTTGTGCTCAGCGCTGGTGAGGCCACATCTCAAATCCTGTGTCCAGTTCTGTGTCTCTCATGACAAGAAAGACATGTGGGGCTGGAGCGTGTCCAGGGAAGGGAACAGAGCTCGGGAAGGGTCTGGAGCACAAGTCTGATGAGGAGCAGCTGAGGGAGCTGGTGGGGCTCAGCCTGGAGAAAAAGAGACTCAGGGGGGACCTTCTGGCTCTGCACAATGCCCTGACAGGAGGGTGCAGCCAGGTGGGAATCAGTCTCTTTTCCCAGGTAACAAATGATAGGACCAGAGGAAATGGCCTCAGGTTGCACCAGGAGAGGATTAGATTGGATATCACAAAAAATTTCTTCACTGAAAGGGATTGTCAAGCACTGTAAAAAACTGCCCAGGGAACACCATCCCTGAAGGGATTTAGAAGATATGGAGACGTGGCCCTTGGGGACATGGCTTAGTGGTGGAATGGCAGTGCTGGATTAATGGTTGGACTTAAAGATCTTAAAGGTCTTTTCCAAACTAAATGATTCTCTGATTGTCAGGCCCTAAGAAGTTAGCAAAGGAAATGCCAGGTGTTTATCAGTAAATCTTTGTCTCCATGGAGCAGGTCCTCACAAGATGAAAGGAGATCTATTTGACTCACAGAGGAATTCAGATTATCCCCTTACACGTACATCTGTGGCTATCAGGAATGCTGAAAATCACAGAGTCTGGAAGTTCTCCTGGCTAACCCATATAAAACACCAGCCAGCTACTCCAAACCACAAACAACTGGAGTTCAGAAGACAATGCAGAAGGGATCAAACACCAGTTTTCCTTCTCACATCCTTCCTCTCCCAGTGCACCATGGAACATTCTGCCTGGAAGCATATTTTCAGGACTTTTTTAAACTTTATTTTGGGTCAGGAAATGGAAATTTCCTGAGAAATGAAATTTCCAAATGTCTTTTGACCATGCAGTGATGGTATGTTCCAGGACATTGTGCAACTTGAGACCTTCTCATCACTGCTCTGTGTTTTACCACTCTGGCACAAACGCACGTGCATGATGTGACACAGACCAGTGGAGCCACAGTGCAGCACAAACCTGCTTTTCTCCAAAATACAACCTACAGATGTAGTCACCACCTCAACACTTTGAGTGACAACCTGATACCACCAGAGTCAAACAAAAGTTGCTCCCCTTCAGCTGAATTAAACTGAGATTATTCTCCTTGCTGACGATGGAAAATGCATCAGCATTCTTGACCTTGGCAATCTGTAGCATTGCCATCTTCCAAAGAGTCAATCAAGTACCATTTTGAAACAGACATTTTCACTTCTGGGCTTTCCTTCCTGGCATTTGTGAGCAGATGCTGCAGGGAGTTCTCTGATGCTCTTCCCAAAGCAAGAACAGAAGCCTTTGGCCTTGGCATAAGTACAGGAGAACGCTCCCATGCCTGCCCACTGTATTTTGCAAACCCCCGGCCATCTGGGCTGAGAAGACACTTCTTTGGAAAGGAATGCATACCCCCATGTGAGTGAGCTCTAAAAAGGAGTTGGATATTGAATGCTAAATGATAAAAATATGCATGAGCACTTTCTCCACTTGTAAAGAAAACAACTGTAGTCTGCAGCAATGCTTTTCCCTTCCATCCTCCTGAATTTGTCAGGCTGTTTCTCTAGCTCTGTCCAGCATGCACAGCAAATCCTCCTTCATTCCCCTGCAATGCCTCTATGCCTTGTACAAAGGCACTCTTCCTGTAACTTCTGTTCTCTGAAGGATAGAACTAGAGCTGTGATCTATCACTACAGCAAGAGCAGAGCTGGCCAATCTACTGACCAGGTATGTTCCTTCCCCATCTATTCATCATAATTTCTGGTAACTTCTTGTGGTAACTGCAAGCAGAGTCAAGGCAGAGGTAAATGACAGCAAGAATTATTTAGGTTCTGAGTTAAAAGAGTCTTTTATGCTGAAGATGTTTCATCTCCTCAAGACCATGGCTTGAGCTAAGCTCCCTCTGCTTGTGACAAGTCTACATCAGCATAATTAGGTGGGATAGTGATAACTCATACTTGTCCAGGAATTCATGCCAACACTGCTTTGAAATCCCTCAAGAGAACCATAGAGATGAGGCTTATTAAGGAATGGAAACAATTAGGAATTTCCCCTCTCCCAGAAATGAGTTGGGCATGAAAACACTATTTCCATGCCCTCTCATATGATTTGCAGAGCAGGCACAAGACCAAGAGTTTCATTTCAAAGAGACCCACTAATGTCTCACCTCAGTTTTAATATATTTTCATATACTGAATTGCATCCCAGCTCCTGCGTTCTCCCTGCAGATGAGGCAGAGGAATGACCCCAAGAGAAGATTCACAGAATTATAGAAAAGTTTTGGTTGGAAGGGACCTCAAAACTCATCTTGTTCCAACCTCCTGCCATGGACAGGGACACCTTCCACTAGACCAGGTGTCTCAAAGCCCCGTCCAGCCTGGCCTGGAACACTTCTGGGAAGGAACATGATTCCAGGTTCTCCAAGTCAGAAGCCCAAAGCTGATGCCTCCAGCACATCTCCTGCTCAAGACCAGCTCATGTAGCTACACTGCAGACTCATCTTTTCCCCCTTCTGATTTCCCTCACCTTAAACCCTTTGCATATGAGCTTTTTCCCCTAAACAGTGGTTCACACAGAATTGTTTTCATTAATAAAAAAGGCCCCTGTGTGACTAATTCCTCTGTTAGATGGAACAGGGTCAGTGTAATAATGACTGCAATTGGGTACTATGTGGCTGCAGGGCAAGAAAAATATTAGAGAAATAAATTATTAGTATTTCAAACTTTATTTGGAATTAAATCTTAGAAAGTGCTTTTAGAAGCAATAATAACAGTTATAATTAATGAATGCACTGCCAAGTATTGACCAAAAGATTCTTACAAGTTCACCTTTCATTTCCTCAGTGCCTGACTACTCAATTTGTTTTCTTATTAAAATCCAAGGGCTTTGTGGAAACATCTTTGAAAACAATCCTCAGGATACAACTACTCCTTGTAAAAAAAAATCATCAAGAATCAACTTTTATGCACCATTTTCCTGTCAATACCTATTGTTTTAGAATGTTTGCATGGTATTTTAAAAGTCAGAATAAAAGTACTGTCATATTTGCCTGTCAGATAAATTGCATATTTGAAGACATTTGTATAGACAATGGAATGACTCTGGGATCTGCAAAAGATCTGATTTGGGAAACTCTAAATGTACAAGAGTAATGTTACTTAGAGAATTAGTACAATGAGAGTGAATCAAGAGAAGAGGAGGATAACATGTAATTTTAATTGCTGAATAACAGACAAACTTTATTGTCCAAAGGATAAGCCCAAACAACAATGAAATACAGAGAAAAAAAATTGATTTCTTAATCAGAATTCTTGGGCTAAATTTAGATCATAATTCTCCTGACATATTTTGCCTTTTGGTGTTTCCACTGATAGTATTTTATGCAAGCAAGCCAGAATATTTAAATCACTCACATGTCGCACAAAAGGATGCTGGGTGGGTCCTTTCCAATCCTTCCACAAATAATTCCAGATGGGACATTTAGTGTCCTCCATCAGGGCTCCCATGGCGCTATATGCTTGGGTGAGCCATCAGTCTCAAGGAGTGAAATCTTGAGCTTGAGTTTAAGACATTTCAGTCAGTGTTGCTTGAGCCAAAACCACTCTTTGTAAGAGAAGATTGACACAATCCAGGTGGTAAAGGGAGACAAATACATGCCTTAAGTACAAATGTGGGACAGACGGCTGTGAGAAATGGGACATGAGGAATTCATGCTTTCATGCAGAGCAAGGCCAGAGAATAGCTTCAAATTATGGAAATGTGGTGATGGATGCAATTAAATATACTAGTAACGCTGTCTTACCTGATGACATGTCAATGCACAGAATTATTTGCATTAAGTTTTTCCCTGCAGGTGGAATCTATTCAGCAAAGGGAAAATTTCATAAAACTGAAAGTTTTCCCTTCCTTTGTAGCAAAGGACATGCATCATACAGGTATTTTCAACACGTGAATCCTCTGCTATCGCACTGGCTACATTATCAAGGCCCTTTGCTGTAGGTCCCTGACATTTCCAGAGCCTTCAAATGGGTTTGCGCTCTTTTGCTCTCAGACTGAGTACACAAAGGGCAACTTCTGGTCTTTTAGCCATTAGTTTGCTAGCAATCTCCTGAAACTTTGCAACTCGTGTTCCGTGGCATGGATCCTTAGACCCAGCTATCCATAACCCAGTTTGCCTGCAATTATGAAACAAACAGATTTCAATCTCCCACTGTCCTTTCCATTTGTATACGCTCTAATGCCATGAGAAGTTACCTCATCATATATTTATATGCCAGATTGTCAAACAATGGCTGTTTCCCATTTTTGCCTCTGTGTCGGAGATATGTTGGACCAAAAGGTTTCCCTTGCTAATGAGGATATCAAAAGCAGGGCTTGGCATGTGGGCTTTGCTTCCATGTGCAGCTGCCAGATGGGCTAGAGCAGAGGATGTCTAAGCATGTGACTGCAGCAGCAAGCAAGGCAAGTACACAGCCTCCCTAAGAATAGAAACACTCTCTGCAGGGAGGTATTACCCTTTCTCCACAAATCATAGAGCTATGGAAACATTTAGGTTGAAACAGACCTCTAGGATCATCACGTCCAACCATTAACCCAGCACTGCCAAGTCCACCACTAAACCATATCCCTAAAAAAATGCATCTGGGCTTCTGGAAAAGGGGCAAACTGTGGCAGAGGTAAGTTTTGTGATGGCCAGAGTGGCAGGAGGATCTGATTCCATGAGGCGTACAACTTCTAGGTCCAAGCTTTTGTTTTACATTGCTGCCACTGGGATATGAGCTAAGGGGAACTGTGTGTGAGTAAAGATGATACAAGTTCTCAGGAAAACACTGGGTTCCTGCAAACTTCTTCCCAACGCAGTGGAACAGACAGCCTAAGTTGGCTCTGAGGGTGGATGTTGTACAGAAACCCTCCCAAAGTATGAGTCTTTCATCCATAAGAGTCACTGATGCTTGTGTACACTCATTCCAAATTACGATGCTCCCAGTTCTGCTTTGCCTGTGATATGCTCTGAACTAAGGTTTGAGAGGCCTTCAGCCTCATTCCTTCCTCAAAATGGCCTCTTCATCGGGTTTGGACAGGTGTTCACATTTTAACTCCTGAGATACGTTTGAAATAAGGCTTTCATATCCTAACTGGATTCCCTAGGACTTTAATAACATCCACCAATTTGCAGATGAAATGTAGGGCCAGTTTCCCTAACTTCTTTGAGCAAACTATCTAAATGATCTTCCAGCCCCACTGAAATGCATAAATATATTCTTTTTTATTTGTTCAACCTTCCAAAAAATACCAAATGAATGCGCTGGCAACTAAAAAGCCAATGGAGACTCAGCTCTGACTTTTTTTCCTACTATATGTATTTTCTTTGTCCTTTAACGCCTAACTACAAAGTGAGTGATGATAGATGATTTTTCAATTTGAATCATGATCACTATTAGATGTTAAAGGACAAAGGAAATAAATCATCTGAAAAGACATAAGGAGGTGGTGGTGTTTTCATCATTCAAAGCCCTTTCCAAGTTGTTGGAAAATAAAAGTCTTCTTTGACAACAGTAATTTCATGTTCTTTATCTCTCCCTGAGGAGGAAGTGCATTTGATTGCTTTGATTTTTTGTTATCAGCCTGGTGATTTTTCAGGGCAAAAAGGTCAAAACCTTGCATAACATTGAAAAGAAAGCTCTGAATAAGAAAGAGAATGTAGGTGAAGAGGTGTTTTATACCCTTTGGAACTTCTGTAAGAGGGAAAAAGTCCCTCATCAAACTATGTTTTCCTTGCAAACTCAAGGGGAAAAAATCAAACTCACTTCCAGTCCAAAGCTCACTTCCAAAGCCAGCAAGGCTTTGAAGTTTTCGCCCCAATGTAAATGCCAACAAACCATGCAGATCCATGCCATTTCCACTTGTGATTGTCTGTTGGAAAGCTGAAGGTGCTGGATGCAGTAGAGTTTTGGATAACTCAGGCACCTTCTCTGGGGCTCTGCCTATAAATCAGTGAAGTGAAGCATTGATATTTATGTCCTTCAGCCATTATATACCATGGTTAGGAATGAGGTTTTGAATGCTGAAAACTGTGCACCTACAGACTGTTCTGTTGCTCACCTACTGAGCATTGCCACTGGCAGAACCATCTTTGGTTCATATTTAGTGTCCAGCACTGCAAAGCATTTCATCTGAGTTTCCTTACAGAAGCTGAAAACCCATTTTTCACTTTAACACAGACTTCACTCACCCTCTTGAAGTACCTTTAGAACAGAGTTCAGCACAAATTCTCCAGTTTTAGAGCTGTATGATCCAAAGGTCTGGGTAACTCTAAATGTTTATTCTCTCCAAGTCTCAAGGATCATGAACATGTAAAGTCAGTTGTGGTGTTACTGAGGAAAATATTCCTTCCTGTGCCACATACAGAGATCCACATTTACTAGAACATTAAAATAAGAGTCCTTGCCATTCTCTTTAGTCAGATGGTGGATTCCTTACACCAATACTGGTCCCACTGGGGTCCCTGTAGGATTGATATCTGGGAAATGCATTTCCCTGTGACCTGGGTATTCTGACTAAATGACAGACTGGGTCCTCCAACAAGGACAGGAAGGTGAAGATATTTCAAACTTTGCAGGGATATTTTTATCTTCTAAGGACTGTAGAGCAGCCTGTGGGTTACATTTAGGTTCTAGAACAAACAAAACCATGTAATAACTGTTGCTAATAAATTAGCACATAAATATAAAGTAAAGCCTCACACCAGCATATTTCCAGAAATTACAGAATCAGCTTGCTGCCTTTTTGCTTGGGTTTTGCAAATACTTATTGATACCTCACCAAAACAGCCCTGATTTTACAGTCAAAGGTATCACAGCATAAATCCCGAGCCAGAAAGTCAAATCTGTAGAGACAGTCTTGGTCATTAACTTTTAATGGCAAACCCATTTGATATAATTATCACATGTTGCAGGTAATGGACAGAGACAGAGTTTACCACTGCAGTTTTTTTCACCCATCACCACACATAAATCCTTAAGCTGAAGCACAAACCAAAGTCCTGCTCTGTGCCACAGTGGTGTCCTGGGCTGGTAGAGAACAATGTAGGCTGTTGTAGCTAGAGAACCATGCTGCTGGTAACTGGCCACGATGGATTCTGCTACAAATAACATCAAAGTCTTTTCCTCTAGATTTTTAAAATATAGTCAGGGAAGAGAGGTTTCCTTCTGAACTTGCACACTGGGGTGGGCCATCCAGGTCACTAAATCAGCACATCTCCTTATTTAACTCTCCTGAGGATCTGGAGTTAGAGGATATTTGTAAGAAGCAATTGAACTGTAGCTCTGCTATTCACATTTATTTAGTTGCTGTGTTACCTAAGACTGAAACACTAGAGATTTCTATCATCTGTATATAATAAGCACCACAAAGCAACCAATTTGAGCAGTGTTATTGATAGTGAGTACAATGCAATACTCACTCTTTCATCTGTTACAGAATAGGCAGGTTTTGTAATAAGATGTTCCTTTTTTTGTATCTTCTTTTCCTTCCAGCATATTGCATGTGTCTCATCAATGCATCACCTCTCCATCTCATTAACTATCTGTGCTCAGAAGACCTCATTTTTTCCCTTGCCTCTGTTCATTAATTTCCTTCGTCCTCTTTCCCGTTGCTTCTCTCTGCCATGCAATTTTTTATGTCTCTAGAGTCATATTAGGGGATGGCTGGGGGGAGAATGTTGTTTGTGGTACAGATGATACAGTACACAAAATCCTATTTTTCTCGTTTGGATAGAAGCCTGCAGCAAATCTGGCTTAATTTTTCAGCAGTCTATGTGTATCCATATTTTAGAGGGACAAAGAAAAGATTTGGGACCAACCTGTTTAAAACCCAATTAGAGAGACATGGAGCTAGGTACAGGTTAATGACTAAAGTCAAGGATGAAAAATATACAAGTCTGTGATGCTTAAGCTGCAACATTAATAAAGGCAGAAAAAAGGGAAGCCTGAGATAGCAGTCAGGTGAGCCTGCACTTTTTGAACTTCAAGTTTATAGCTCAAAGGCTTCCATGTAAATTTTCCAGGGTAGGAAGATCTTCAAAACGGCTCCTGCCTTCCTGGATGTTCTAGTAGCAAAAAAGTAAAACAGGTCTTCAGGCAGAGAAGACTGAAAAGAGTTGTTGAACAGAAAAATACCAGGATTTCATGTAATACAAATCAGAACCTTACCACAGGTATCAAAGGGGCAGTGGCAAATTCTACAAGCCAGAGTTAGAGGTCTCAAAGAGAAACTAAAAAGTTATCACTCCAGTCTTGGAAAGACAGTGCTGACCATCTCTCTGAAGTGAAAAGGGATACAGTTAAACAGAGCAAAAAAAGTAACAAAGGCTTACACCTTGGTCCTTAGTCTGCACAAGCTGCAGAGAAGCTGTAGAAGTGAATAAATCAGGAATTCACTGCACAGTGATCGTTACATTTGAGGACAGCATCACCTGTGGTAGGATGACTTGGGTTTAAGTTGTTGAGTGTTTTTTCGGAAGGAATAATGCAATTATAAATGACAGTTTGCCATTAGCCACATTAAAACTTTAGTACATTAATAAAGTCTCAGGTTTGACCATCTGGATAACATTAGTAAGATCATTCAATACAGTTGCTCTCTGTACATAACCTTTTATTTTTTTTAATTAGTCTTTTCTCTGTGGCCAGGCTAAAGGTACCATAGGTGGCCTGACCCCAAAAGAAAACCTTCCTTTTCTTTAGCCCTTTTTGGTCACTTTTCCCTGAACAATTTCTGTGTCTAGTATATCATTTTTTATGATACAGAATAAAAAAGTAGGATTCAAGGCTGAGATGCAGCAGTGACTTATATGGAGCAATGAAAATGACCCCAAGTATTTCTATACCTTTATTACTAAATAGTCATTTCACCATGTCCCTGGATATTATTGGCCTTCAGCAGCAGTTCCATGCAATCTGCCCATGCCAGGGTGGTTTTATTTCTATTTTTTTTTCTCCTTCCCAAAACATTCTGAGCTGATATTAATCTAGCCAGACCAGCAAAGTCTCTCCCTGCAGCGTTTCATAGTCATCATTTCTGCAGTTGAGGTGGCACCCATTGATTCACAGGTGTACGATATCAAAGCACACAGCAGATTTGAGTAGCACGTTTTAGAGACTGGTTACATACATCAGAAGCAAGTGTCAGCAGTGACACCCCTTGTGACACAGGATTGTCACCTCTGCCACAAGGAGTGACTTCTGTGCTGTGTTACAAGCCAGGCCTAGCAAGGAAGGCTGGGATGTGCTGCCTCAATGGCAGCATTTTAAAATAGACTGGCAATGGTGCTGCAGGCACCTGAGATCAGGTGAGAGGACAGGCTGCACTCAGAAGTGATGCTGGTGGATTTCAGTAATGTTGGAAATTATTTCAGTAATGTATGGAAATAATTTCCATTTCCCACGCTCCTGGCAGGATCTCTCATGCTGTGGAAGTGAAGAAAATGTTCCCATCGAGCCCATCACCAGAGACACTCAGGTGCTTCTCCTCTGGGAGGAGCGAGGGCAGAATGATTTACTGTTCTCTGCCTCTCTCTCTCTGCCCAAGGCAGGGCCCACAGACACATCACAAGAAGTGGGAAAGGTTATTTATGTGTTTACCACTTCCCTGGCATCCTAAAATGTCCCCTCCTCCTGGCAAGTCATCTGTTACTTCTCAGCATCTCTGTTAGGATGGGGTGTGACTCCAAAACCATCACAAGAAATTCTATCATTCAGTGCCATGTGCAAAGAAACAGCTGAATTGGAAGGATTTTAGAAAATATTAAACTTGCTGCTTGAATATCCTCAATATCCTGTGGCTGGATTTCCAGTAAATGGGATGTCATGCATGGTTCCTCAGAAGCTTGGGTGGAGACAAATGAGTATGTTCTCCTTTTACTCCTCCTCTTTTCAAAAAGCTTCACATCTCTTTTTCTTCTTTCGCTCTCCACACAGACAGATACAAACAGACCCTTTCCCAGCATTCCTCTCATTTTTTTCCAAGCATTCTTAGTTATAAGGGCAGAAACCTAAAAGTTTAAAAAAAGCTTCTATTTAAATAACCCCATTGAAAACCTGTCTGAAAGGAAGACACTTAAAAATTAGGTGAGTGGTACCTTCAGACTGTCATAGGACTATTTTGAGCTCCCCTTCTTGGATTAGTTTTTTGGTGGGGTTTTTTTTGGGGTTTTTTTTTGGGTTTTTTTTTGAGCTCTAGTTCAAAGATGACAGCACAGTAGCTCTTCTGAAAAGAAGAGAAATGAGTGGATGACTTTGATAAATGAAACTATTCTTCCTTGTGATTAGCCTATAAGTAAAAAGAAAGATAAACATGACTAAACTCTTCCACAGCAAAAAAATAAAACAAACAGAAAGGGACAAACTCAGAGCAGACAGTACCTCTGACTGCTGTTTAATGGTGACTGAAGAGAAAAACAGAAATAACCTGCAAAGAGGGCTTACAACAGGGTGTGTTTTGTTGGTAGTAGTGATCAGTCCCTGTGCCATCCCTGGGAGTGTTCAAAGCCAGGCTGGATGAGGCTTGGAGCAACCTGGGATAATGGAAGTTGTCCCTGGCCCTGGAAAAGGGGTTGGAATGAGATGGTCTTTAAGGTCCCTTCCAACCCAAAACATTCTGTGGTTCTCTGACCCCGATTGCCAGGGAATGGAATTACCTAAGAAACTGCTACTTATAACCTCACAAAATGAGAAGTACTCACCTCAGAAAACACAGCATACCCCACAGAACACTGTTTCTTTGGAATTATTAAGAGAAAAGGTAGCAGTGCTGCCTTTGAGTCTCTTGCTATTCAAGCTGTGTTATCTACCCTGACAGTCTTAAAACTCTTGCTGTATTTGACATTTATTATAAACCTCCAGCTCCAAGAATGGTGACAGCATGGAAATATCAAACCACCTCTGTATTTCATGTATTTCCCACATGCCTGGCAGAAGCTATTTTAAAAGAAACAAATATTGTGTATTCCCTGGACCGAAAACATTCAAAAGTTTAAAAATCCTTAGGAGACCTTTCCTTCTGTAAAAAAAATCATAATTTGTGGTACTGTTTCATGACTTTGAAATGGTCTCTTTTGTGATTTTGATTATCAATACTAGGAACAGCTGCAGGGTTTAATTCTCAGTCTCAAGATAGGCCAAAATAAACCTTCTGAGAAGAGAAAACTCTTTTTTGACTTGTTCAGCTCAATAAAAACAATGTCATCAGCTTCACTGTTAATTTCTATCAGACACATACATCTGTGAACAATATGAGAAACAGTCAGGGGACAAAAAAAGACATAGATCTTTCTCATCTGGATCCCCAGACACAATCTCAGTTACTGTGCTGGGTTGCTAACACTTACACAGTAAATAATAGTTCAAATTTATCCCAGGTGTAATTCAGTAGAGTTAGTACAGGAGTGAATTGCTCTGTTCAGATGTGATTACCCCCATTTATTATAAACACTTTCGATAACTTGTTATAAATCTGGAGTATTTCTAGCTTCCATGCCAGCAGTAGTGGTGATATCCTCCACACAACTGCAGCAGAGGTGGCAGTTTGGCTGACAGAGAAAGAGATATTCGGGCACAGATGCACTTTGCTGCTGTGTGAGGCAAGATAAAGGCTGCATTTGGAAAAAGAGGTCATTTTAGAACAAGAAACTTCATAGTTTGAAGTATTTGTATAGCATGCAATTGTTGGGAGGCCTCCAGAGGTCTCCAGATATGCCGAACTATTCTGCTTTTTTTTCAGATAAATAAGCAGACAGAAGGTCTGGAGTGGAAAACAGGTCTTGATGTATGGATGTGCTGTATGCATTCCTCCTCCTCTCACCCTGCAAAGCTGGAAAACTCACACAGAGACTGCCACCCTGAAGCATTCAATCCTGTCACATATTGTCATGCCCTCCACTTAAGCCCTTCCGGGAAAGGACTCACTGTGCCCAGTGCTGCACAAGGGATCCTTCAGTCTCCAAGAGGTGGCTCTTTTCCCGGTTTCTTATCTTCACATATAGAACCTAAAAGAGCAAAGAGACTGACAACACAGCCCGGGTCAGCTTGAATAAAAGTGTAGAAGAAGCCTGGAAATGTCTAATGGGGGAAGAGACACCTTGCAGTGAGAAGAGCAGCACCTGGATTGGTACTGCCAGAAGTTGCCCAGTGTAATCACCACCCTACCCAGGCTGGGGCAGGTGTCCTCCCCTAGAAGACCATGGAGACACAGCACCTGCCCAGCAAGGGACAGCCAGGGGTGGTGACCAGAGCCCCCCAGGTGCTGTGTGTGACCTCACGGGGCATCTCAGCCCAGCAGGTACATCTGGAGCACCCACATAACACCCCTGGTGTTACCCCGACTGTATTACTGAGGTTGATCCGTTGAATAAATGACATTGAACCTAAACGTACTGTTCAGCAATTATCAGGTAATGGCACGTCATTATCAGTATATTTCCTTGAACATGATTTGGGTTTATAGTACATGAATTGACTCATTGCAGAAAACAGTAGCATTACTTTTTCATTCCACCAGTAAAACATGCCATCATACTTAATGGTGACTGAGACCCTCAGCTCCACTAATCATTTGTTAGGTCTCACAGGGAACATAAAATACAGTGTAATAGCACTGCAGTGTAATAGCATCATCCTCGCCCCTCGGGATCTAACAAAACTGTACTGCAGCAATTCCAGTTTAAAACTTGTAGCTCATTTATCCATTTACTAAAGTGCCTCAAAACCAATTTACAGTTAACCACTGGGTAGACCTGAGGAAAACACAGACCTAATATGGCAAGCCATTGTATTGCAGCCATTATGCTTTCTTCCTCTTCAACAGTAACATCTTGGATCAAATTAAATCCAATGCTCAACCCAGCTACTGCAAGTAGAACCTTGCCAGCTTCCTCTTCACCCCTCTTAAGCACAGCAATTTTGCAAATGGGTATGGCAAAAGACAAATCCCTTGAGCCTTGTTTCTTTTGCCTGGGAATTGATGAGTAACCTTGGGGTACACATATGCATCACCCTGATGGAGGCTGAGCACAAACATTTGCTGTGTTCATTTGTAGGTAATGGGTTTCTTTTCTGAGATGCACAAAAGCTGTATCCTCTTGAGGGATGTGAACATGAGACACAGGGTGAAAACCATTTAATCTTTACAGTAGAAACCAGTGACAACCTGGCTAGAGACTGACTTCCCATCTAACCACTCCTCCAGGAAGACCTACATGTGTTTTGATAATTTATTTAATTGAACTATACTGTAAAAGAAACGGTTTAAAATCAGGACATGTTTTTCTGGTTATTGATTTTTATGCTTTTTCATGCTGTCTTTTGTGGCAGCCAGTGTTGCTAAAAGCTCTACCTCATCTAAAATACACGACGTGAAGAAAATTTCCCCTTTTTCAGTGCTTTGTCAGTCAGTGTCTTCCTAAACCAGACTTCAAATTATTTTGTATAGTTGTCTATGGACTTTTTCCCCCTAGAAGTATGTAACTGCTTTTGGATATTTGTTGTTATAGTAAGGTAGTCCTGGGACTAAAATGCCACCAAGCAATGATATTTGCCATAGAGGGGATAGCTATCATACAGTCCAATCCAAACATTTGCAAGTATCTGCTCAAGTCTAAAGTATCTCTGGATCCGGTGTTTAACAAAGATTTAATTTTTCAGTGCTCCCATACTGGCCTCTTTTCTTAAGTGACAGAGCAAAAGGTTTTAGGCCCAGAGGATGAGGTCAGTCCCTACTCCAGCTGTAACTATAGTCACTCACATGCATCTACAGCTTTTTGGACACTTGCCACTGGAATTTAAGAAAAGAATTGTGAAAGTCACCTTCCCTCAAGCACATGTTTTAGCAGATGTTGCATCAGCAGTTACTGATTCAACAGAAAATAGGATGTCTCAGGAACAAGGCAGATTCAAGAGCACCATGAAGACACTAAGACACCTGATGGGAACATGGTTATCATTCATCCTCCCTCCACTAGAGCAGAGGATAGCAGAGGTGTGCCCCTATGGAGCCAGGAGCTGAGGGAAGGAATGCCTACCATGAAAAGATACAGAGAAAAGCCACAACCATCTTTCTTCCCCTGGCAAGTGGAGACACACCATTAACTACACAAGGACTCAAAGAAATAAGAGACTGCAGTGGCCTGAACAGCAAAAATTTGCATCCTAAGTCACCTCCCTAAGACTTGGTGTTTTTAGGTTTATGTGTGATAAATAGGCTGAGATCCTTTAGCTTGTAGATAAACTGCCTGCTAGTTTATCTAAAACTCACTCCCATGAGTGAAGGGAGGGAGAAATGGAGTGTTCACAATGCCAGGACTTAAGGCCTGTTTCCTTCTCTCATCAATGGGAAGAACGAGGTAATTTCACCAGTAATTCAGAGCAGCAGACTCCTGAGGGCGTGAGATCCTCACATCTTGAGTATTTTAAATGGCTCTCCTACTGATTGTGCCTGTTCCTTTTGACCACATAGTGAACCTGGACTAACAGCTGGTTTGGTTCTTTTGCCCATATGTTGTCATCTACAAAGTAAATACTGGTATTTGTTCTAATTGTCCAGGCTCTAAACTCAATGGGGGCTCACTTTGAACTCAATGGATAGTGTAACTATCCTGAGTCCTTTTGTTTCACTCTGCCAAAGACAGCTAAAATAGATAAAATTGCCCATTGCTTTCCATCTTGCCTAAACAATGTCCAAGATGACTTTTTCAGATGTAGACATACACACTGCAGGCGTACAAAACCAGAAGGATGGACTGAAAGAGGTGAGAAGAATCTCATCAATATGAGTCTGTGCTCAGTTAATTCAGTGTTCTGCCTGTGGCAGTAGTAAATCACTAAAATGCAAAGAAAGACCCAATTCAGCTGGGCTAACTGTGATCATTGCTGACTTTAGACACCTTTCAAATTAATGAGCCACTCACAGGAAGCTCTGACTTTTCATCTAACATACTTATGAATTTTAAATATCCGCCAAATAGATCCCAGTAAAGATGATGTGATTTGCAAAATATCCATTTTAATTAACCCTCGTATGCACAGAATCACTGTTATCTATATTCCCTCATTCAGTGTTTTAAACAGTGGCCTGGTTTAAATCCTAATGAAGATGGTGAAGAAAATCCATTGAATTTTATAGGTTTCGCCTCTTGACCAAGCAGAATATCGTAGTATGATTATCAGGGTAGAAACTTCCTAGTACTGATCACATGAAAAATGCTATTCCAGTAATCACCAATGTCTCCAAAAATATCTGGTTATTTTCTTAGGAGATGTCAGGCAACTGTGAAGGACAATAAACCGACCATGGCATTTTTCTTCATGAAAATAATGTCAACCTCCAAGTACAGTGGCTCTATTGCTAAAAATATGCAATGCCTGCCCATGTGGGATCCAGTCAGTAGTGTTACAGACAAAAAGGGGATCTCCTATAACCCCAGAGATACCTTTTCCACACTGGGAAACCTGAAGTTTGCTCTCTCATCTTACTGTGTATAGTCATAATTTTAACCCCAACTCTGATGTTTTTAACATGTCTTTGGTTTCACAATTTACTGGGACATGGACTGGTCTCAGGCCATCAGCTGCCAATTTATAACGGTGATATTTCCTCTTCATATCTCTCTGTGAAACCTCCTGTCAACACCTTTACCCAACCTATATCCCTTGACACAGCAACATACTCTCCATGTATCAACCCCAGGTGATGGATAAGATGTGATGCTGTCCATGAACTTGCTGACAGTGCACTGCCCCGTCATCCAGGTTATTAATAGAGACATTAATCAGTTTTTACCCCAGCAATTTACCTTCAGGGTTGCCACTAAAAGCAGCTGCCATTTGCACCACTGAACATCACTCTCCAAGCCCAGAGTTCCAGAAAACTGTTCACAATTTATCATCCACTTCTGCGCTCTTTTTCTTCTACATTTGACCATAAGTTTACCATGGGAGATTATGCTTAAGACCTTGCCAAATTGAAGGTAAACAACATCCATGCTCTTCCCTTGTCTGCTCATCACAGAAGGTAATCTGTAATTAAGCAGTATGTTCCATTTCAAATGTTTTGGTTTGTTGGATTTTCTTTTCTGAGAGAAAACAGTGAGAATAGATGTCATAGAAATCTAAGCACCTAAATATCCCCTGGACATCAATCATAAAAAAACATTGAAATGTCAATGAAAGCACAAGCAGCATTTTCTCCCGCCTGTTGACAACACTAAATATATCAAATGTATACAACCGTGGTAAGAAGAGACTTTTAGTCTCTACCTTAGAGCTGAAGGGGACACCATGATTAGCATGATTTTCTAGTGCTTCAAATCCTGTGTTTGCAGCTTGAAATGATGAGCAGGTGGCCCAAAAAAAATCAGGAACTTGGGCTGAAGGGCTTAGTTAGTTCACTGAACCGTGGAGGGTTTGTGAGGTTTGCTTTTTATTTTCCTTTCAGTACTGCTGCTAAACGAAGAGGTCTTTATTGGGATGCTGAGCCCTCAGTATTAAATACTGGGCCTCTCTAACCTGAGAGAAAACAAAGATATTTCTGGTCCTGCACCCCTGCAATGTTCTGAAATTAGATCCCCTGTGAAGCATAAACTTCTTTTTCATCTGCTGTTGTTTTTACAAGTAAATTAACAACACTGGGGCACAGGTGTAGGAATTCAGCATCCATGATGGTAAAAAGATAAAAAAGCCCTTCTCTGGTTTTCGCCCAGACCAGCCAGTGGCTTCCCAAATGGCTGGTTCCCCAGCATGGTTTGGGAATCAGTTCAGACCCGCGACATTCCCCATGAAGCTCTGGAGGGAAGGGAATGTCATGGCACAGCCTGGCTGTGCCACCTGGCCCCAAGGCTCCACAACAGCTCCCAGCACTGGATGGATTGCTGGTAGTGATGAAATTGTAAATGTTTTCCCAACCAATTCAGGAGCAAATGCAGCACTTCTCCCATGTTGTAACTCAAATGTCTTCCCCCTTCCCTCTGCAAGGATGTATTGAATTCCTCCACTGTCATTGAGAAGTTGGCATACTTTCCCCAGCATCTGGGTTTCTCAGTGCCTGACCTTAATGTTTCCTCTCTGTGTCAGACAGAGGCTGCTGCTGCTTTGAAGGAATTCAGTACTAATAGCACTGTCTGGCAGAGAGTGACAGGCTCAGAGGATCAAAGACAAGAACATAAATCTAACAACCTCCAGCCCAGGAACCATCTCCCCCCTCCCTACTGATCAGGATGCAAGATTGAAGAGAGGTAGGAGGATTTATTTGGAGCAGAAAACTATATGAGGAATGAAGAGAGAGGTAACACCTTACTAATGAACTTATGAAACCAGGGCATTTCCCTAGACATTAATATGCACAGATCCCTTTTAAAGTCCCTCTGAACTCTCTTAAGGTGATTAGTTTGGCTGTATTTTCTCACCCTGGGGCAGGGAAATCCTACTGCTGTGACACTTGGCAGGCTAAAGAAGGTCACCTTCTCCCTTTCCCACAGGGACATGTCAGCCAGGTTCTGACAGCTCGCCTGTTCCTGGTTTCTCTTAGGGATAATAGCTCTCTTGGGCATGATTAATGCAATGTCAGAGCACTCTGGATTCCTAAACCAAAGGATTTGCAAAATTTACAGACACCTCCAGGAGGAGCAGGGCCAAGGTAGATTTCTTGCTTGCTCTCTCTGCTTCATACCAACACTTACTGCCCTTTCCACTGCCTTCCTCACTGGGAGCTGGACAGCCCTTGTTCAGGGAACCACATGCATCACAAGATCCCCCACAAAGCTCCTCTGTTGTTCTCTGTGTCGTAGAACCACAGAAATATTTGGGTTGGAAAAGACCTTTAAGATCATCATGTCCAGCTGTTAATCCAGCACAGCCAAGTCCACCATTAAACATTGTCCTTCAGAGACACATCTACACATCTTCTAAATACTCCCAGGGATGGTGACCCCACCACTTCCCTGGGCAACCTGTCCCAGTGCTTGACCACAGTGAAGGAGTTGTTCCTGACATCCAATCTAAACTTCCCTTGGTGCAGCCTGGGGATGTCCTTCAGTCTCTTCTTCCTGTTTTCTGCTTTCCAGTCCTGCTAGGCTACTCTTTGGGGAGCATGACATCCATATCAGTGTTAATTAATATATTGGAGTCTGTTAGATCAGTGTGCTTCAAGGGCAGGAGAATTTTGAAAAGATACTTGCACATAGCAAGGAACCCTACACTGTTTTCATTTCTTCACCCCAGGTGGCTCTACTTAAACTAATTTTTTTTAGTTATAATGTTAATTATGTTGGAAATCCTAGTTCAAACAGACAATGATCCCAAATGGACTCTTTACCTGGGCTAGTATAAAATAAAGCATGAAAGTCTCTATGTTCAGAGACTTCTGTGTCCCAAAGGAGCTCAGCTATTTCAGCCCAAGAGGATGGTCCCTGTTAATAACTATAACACCACTGACTTTGTTTCAAAAACTGGGCCCGTGCCATTTTATAGGCAGTGGAACTGACTGAAGGAGAGTTTTGGGTTGTAGAAGGTGATTTTAACCAAAGATAAAGTAAATTTTGATCTCAGCTTCCGCCTAATCACTGACTCCCTGTCACAGGGGAAAGAGGAAGACCACAGTCACACATATCAGTGCTAAGCTCAGCTGAGGAACAGGTTATGTCAGGAAATGCCTGTCTGGAAAGCTCCACAGTGTAGATGTCCGCATACCACTAAAATATATATAAGTGATTTTTCTTGGTATTGTCAGAAAAGTGCTGATTTGAAGCCTGTAACAGATGAATGTGAACAGTCATGACAGTCAGCAGTACCATCTTGCAGACCTACAGGAAGACTGGGTCAGGACTGGAAAAATAAGATTTTTAATCCTGCCCTAGAAGTGCAATAGCCTGAGTTTCTTTCTAAGTGAAAAAGCAATTACCACTTTCTCCCTGTCACCAAAGCTGCTCCTGCCTGTCTGCCTCCTATCTCCCATAATTAGAGCAGACACCCATAAACTCTGATATTGGCACTGAACACTGCTGTGGGGAGGGAAACCTCTGGGAAAAAGAACAAGTATGAATGGGTGGCTGGGAATTTTACACCACCTTCTGTTGCAGCCTCCTAAAACTGTCACAAAAACACAGATCACTTGTTTTACAGGTAAATGACTACAAGATAAATAGATGGTCCTATTTCACTAATATCTTTGAATGTGACAGCTGGATTGAAAAAATTGAGTGTTATTAAATGGAAAGAAGTAAGTGAAAATACCAATAGTGGTTACTGCAGAGGATCATTTGCTGCACTTTCCTTAAGAGGAAGAAAAATTGGGGTTTGTTTGATGGTACACACAAATAACATATACACCAAAGTTTTACCCTACTAAGTTATAAACCTTCCTGTTGAAAATGTTCTGTACAGGTATAGAAATAAAGCCTTCCCTTTGGCTGATAAATTTCCATCAAGAAGCGCAGCTACTAAAATAAAACCACTCAAAACCCCCCCAACCAGTTGTATGAATATAAATTGCTTTCTAAATGCAGATGAATCAGAATGAATGAAGTTGAAATCTGCATATATGTGCTGAGCCACCGGTTTGTATTTTCTGTTGCCTTTGGTCTGAATTTCAAGTTTTAGGAGAGCTTCCTTTATATTCATAGTTCATTGCAGTCCAGTCACAGTGGGGTTATATGGGTGTCTTCTGCTCTTCCTCAGTCACTGCTTCCATCATGTGTCTGAATAGTAAATTGAGAACATGAGCATGCTTGTTTTGTGTATCTGTTTAATTGCACCAGACTGGGCAGCTGGTCACTTTGCAAAAAGACCAAAACCAACACATTTTCTTTTATTCTTCTTTGGCCCAATACCAAGTCTTGGATGTTTATGTATTTTTTTATTTTAATAATGGGGGAGGGGGAATCAAATTTCTGTGTTTGGCATTGAAAGACTTGAGATTATTCTTATGGTTTATGTGATTTTCTTTTTTCAAGGATTGTGTCTATTAAAGAATATATTTTAGAATTCTAGTGAAAAATAACCAATTGTAGGGTCTCTGTGGCCTCTCAGAAACAACAGTTTGAGTACCAGAATGATATGTTCCATGCTGCTGTCCAGCCAAGATGGAAATCTCACTGTAGCTGTCATTTTCAGGCTTTCTCTGTAATCATTACACAGCAGAAAAGTCATTAACTTAACTATAACTTAACTGTAACTTAACTATAAAATCTTCCACATAGAAGTAATAATAGAAATTTTCTTATTATAAATTTTTGTGCATACATGAGTTAGGCAGTTTAGTTTTTACTGGTAAAAAACCCAACCAAACAAACAACTATACAAACTGAAAAATAAGCAGATCGTGTAGAATAAGAAACTGGGAAACAACGTTCACATATGGGCTGTTGTAGTCAAGGATGGAAAAGGGGAAGAACTGAGTCCAAAGAGGTTAGAGTTGAGAGGAGAATGGGGATATGAACAACAGGATCTAGTCCAGGGCAGGGAGGTTGGAACTAGGATGAACTTTAAGGGCCCTTCCAACCCAAACCACTCTGTGATTCCGTGATTCTACATCCCTGATAGTTCCAGACAGAGCTCTTCTGAAATGAGGGGTTTTCCCCAAAGATCTGGAGTTACTACAAGGTGATGTCCTAGTTAAGCCAGGATGGCTGAAGGGAATAAACAAGTTGTATCTTACTCCTCTGAGGAAACCCTCCAGTACGTTCCTTGTGTATTAAGCTTCCAGATCAAGATCTGCCTGTGTTCCCCCTTTTTCCAGCACAACAGTTACAAGCATTCAAAATCATTCCCTGCATATTGAAATTTTTTTTAGATGTTTCTTTCAATTTTTATAATAATTTGCCTACAACTGGCCAGCTGGGTCACCTTCCATCCAAAATGTCATTTGTCCTAGGTCTCTCTATTTCCACGCCTGCACAGTTCAGTGACATTTTGTTCCATCTGTCCATCTGGTTAACACACCTGCCTTCCCTTCCTGCAGGTACAGAAGCTGATGACTGTGAAAAATAAAAGTTTAGACTGAAAAACAATGCAGTCCTGTTCTTCCATCACACATGCTATTTTTAAAGGTAAACGTCAATGAAGTTCCAACTCACTTTTTATTTCAGCAGTAATGGTCCCCTGAAGATTTGCAGGGAGTGAAAGTCAAAAGCAAGATATAGGGAAGCAAATCTATTGTTTGACCAGTCTGAAGCATCACAACCTGCAAAATAATTGGATCAGCTCCTTCATTTTTAGATCACATTGCCTGCTATATTACAGGCTGTTCCAAAATGTCTTTGTACGGTACAAATTTTACTGATAGTTAAGGAACTCCAAGATTTTTTCAGCATAAAACAAGCATTCCATTTTGACTGGAAAAGAAGACAGAAGTGTATCAAATCTATGTCATAAGTTACTGATTCTGTCATTTAACATAAAGAGGAAAGGCATAGCTCCCAAACTACACTGCAGGAGGACTCACAATATATATTCCCTAGAGGCAATAAGCAAATGAATTTTTGCATGTCTGAAAGAAAGAGAGAGAGAACAGGGAGAGAAAAATACATTTAATTTGTGTTTTTCCTTAGCAGCATCTCACAGTAAATTATTTTATTAGTCCATGGCTTCATGACTGATGGTACTTTACTTTCCCAAACTTTACTGAGTAGAGGTGAACAGATGTGATTCTCCCAGTGTCAGTAGTTTGCCTGAGCAACCCTGAAGCAAGGGAAAACATCAGCATGCACAGAGGAAATGGTGATAAGCGTCTCACACTCAAAGGGTTCTATGACATCTGGCCATCCCCTCATCACTCAGCTTTTTACTTACTGACAGTTGTGTTTCACACAAGTTGAAATAGTTCAGAAAAAAAATGCCTGCAGGAGACTCCTGCAATTCCAGTGGAGTACAGCAAACTGCTCGATGACTGGCCACTCTCTCTGCAGTGAATCAGGGATCTGATACAAAATCTCAGACCAGGAAGGAGCAACATCAAGTAATTCAAGTAGTTCTTGGTTGTACAGGAGCAGTTGGGATGGCTGCAGAGATATTTTATCATTTTGGATAAGCCTTACAAAACGTGGATAGAAAAAAAAGGAAATTACTAAACCTGATCTTACTACAGGATGGTTTTGGACTTGCTTGTGAGTAAAAGTTTGCATCAAGTTTCCCTCAGTAAATGAGCCTGAGGTTCAGGAGATGTGGATTCCTCTGACCTCATTTGGGTACCAAAAGTCTGGCTGTCTAGATGGAGGATTTAGATCCTGCTGCTCCTGATGAAAATAAAGGAGCAGAGGGTAATTTCTCTTACCCTGAAATACGTGTTTACAAGATTGATTGCTCTCTGATGCTCAGCAAACCAGTCTTTCTGCAGCATCTCCAGTGAGATGTTGCACCTGCCTAAGCAGCTGGTGCCAAGGGATGTCAGACAGGATTTCCCTCCAGAAGCCTTCAAAGGCAGCTTGTGCAAGACACTGGTGACCCAATAATGGAGATATTTTCTTCCAGCAGAACTCTTTCACCATTACCCTAAAATTTAGGTTCAGCCTGACAGCCTCAGTTTCCCGGAGAATTTCCAGCCAATTTTCAGTCCTGCTCTTCAGGAATCAAGCAAGGAATCCAACACAAGACAATTAACAAGACCTATGTTCCTTTTGTTGTTGGAAGGGAAGGACTCTTTCACAGCAGCACACAGGAGGGAATGCCAAACAGGTGGAAACATCTACAAATTCTCTGTGACAAAGTGTTTTTGAAATTAAATTGATCTTTGGAGACTCATACATAAGACAGTACCTCCCAAGTATTTGCTCTAGGACAGGGCACATCACAGGAAGCAGGTCGGGAAGGTTTCTTACAATGTCTCACATCTAAACTGGAAAACCTAAACCTGATTGCGGCAGATATGGGGCTGGTAAACTGAAGGAATCACCTTGGCACTTTCTGCAGTTGGTTTACAGAGAGGGCTGGAGCCCTGATTCCACAGAGAGGGGGCTGCAGCTCACAAAACTGCCTGTAAGTGGTGCACTGTTTGAGGAAGAAAGAAAGAAATGGACAGGCAAGAAAAAAACATGGCCATATTATAAAGTCAGCTCTGGTGATTTGGGGGTCCCTCTGCTCAGCACCCTGGGACCAACACCCACATCTGCCCTGTGTGCAGCCGGGTGGCACTCTGCAAGTCTGAGCAGTGAAACGAGCGTTTGCTGCTCTCCGCAAGAGGCAGCTTGTCCCTGGAGCCAAATTCTGCTCACACATAAGTCAACCATAAGGTTTACCCACACCACCCTGGGAACACGATCACGGCTTTTCTGTTATGTACTTAATGCTCCCCCAGTCGGTGCTCGTGAAAGATGATAGTGTGCTCCACCAAGAGAGCACTTCATCAAGAGTGAAAAACAGCACCAAGGGAAAAAGTTGTTGAATTGAGCAGCCCATTGTCCCAAAGCTGTAAAATTCATCTACAAGGTCATATTCGACAATTGTTTTGCAATTACTGCAAGCTCTTAGGAGACAAATCTTTGTCCTTAGCTTTTGTCATCCCAAAAGAGTCACAGAAGCTTAGAAATATAAGCTGGGAAAGACCTCAGTAGGTGATCTAATACCTCACCCAGAGTCTTTGTTATTCAAACAAATAAAGAGTAATTTCTCTACAGTTACTCTACTGCAATTACAGTTTAAAAAAAAAAAAAATCCTTTTACCAGCATGGCAGTAACTAAAAAATCAAAGGTTGTGCTATTCTCTGAGCTCCTCTAAGATTTACAGCAAAGTACATCCCCATCTTCATTTTGCATGGTGAAGTACAGGAAACTGTTATAACACATTGCAGCAAAACTGAGAGAGTCTTTCCATAAATCAGGTGAGAACTTTCCCTGCTCTTCCAGGGCTTTGTTTAGGTGTCAAGCTGATGAGGGTCCAGTGCAGACAATATCAGTGAGTGTCCTGCACTGTTCACACTCAGAAAAAGGCAGAATAATAGACTGAAGTCACAGAACCATAGAATCATAAAGACTGGAAAAGGTCCCCAAGATCACCCAGTCCAACCTTTGACCGAATACCACTATGGCCACTAAACCATATCACATAAGTGACACGTTCACTCTTTTTTTTTTGGTACTTCCAGGGATGGTGACACCACCACTTTCCCAGAAAGGCTGTTCCATGCTTAAACACTCTTTCAGTGAAGAAATAATTCCTAATATCCAAGCTAGACTTCTCCTGGCACGACTTGAGGCCATAAATGTCATAGCCCAGACTTTCAGTCTGGGCAGGAGATGGTACAACACTTGTCTAACAGTGACCAATGACTGTATGTATGATCACATTAGTTCTTATGTGAAAGCCAGAAATCGTCAGAAATATTCTTCTTCATGCTGGGTCCCTCATCATGCTGCCAGATTTGACTTGGAGCGGGGCGGACAGCAGCCACTGGGATTGGCTCAGCTGGTCAGGGCATGGTACTGTTAACACCAAGGTCATGGGGTTTATCCCTGTACAGGCCACTCACTTAAGAGCTGGACGCAATGATCCTCGTGAGTCCCTCCCAACTCAGAATATTCTGTGAAAATGAGAATGTAAAGTTTTGTCTGTGCCACAGGTCTATACATCCCTCCAGCTCTAGACAGACAGCGAAGAGCACACAGTTTCTACAGCAAGTACCCCAGAGCAACAAAAAAGCTGCATCAAAGCCCACTGGGCAGGTTTTTTATTATGGGGATGGGGGCTTTTTTGGTGTTTTGGTTTCTTTTTAACAACTTAACCAAAAGCATCACTTTCATGGCTGAATGATGCCTTGCTCCTTTCACCAGGTCACCTCTGAGGGAGACGTTGGAGTCGGGTTTTATCTGATACCATCAGAGCAGATGAGCCAGCTCACTGTACATACAGTAAAGGAAAGCTGTAATAAAGACGTCTGACCTTGGGACAAAGTGGCTGAGATCCACAGTGGAGGGTGAAAGAGCACTGACAGTGAAGGTCCATTGGCATGGACAGCAGACTAACAGAAAAATTAATTAGCAGCAGCTGAACTCTTATATGTGACCCAGTTTCAGGAAGAAGAGTGTTTTCTTTAAACAGCTTTCAACATCATCAGCTTCCTTGACACTTTGGGGTCTTTTGTGGAAAATGAGACACCGGATGCAGGGGATGGGACTGTGCCCCCAGCTCTCTGTCAGTTTTGATTCAAACCACTGCAGAATACACCCCAAAGCCCCATATTTTATAAGCACTAGAAAATATGCATTTGCTGGTGGAAAGGTCATTTTTAATAGCAATGTGATAAATATGAGCAGAAGCTGTGCTGGAAAATTCTCCACAGAGGGCTTCCATAGTGCGAGGCTTCATTTATCAGGGGTCTCCTGCTTCACTGCACAGCCCAGCCCACCAAAGTGCACCTCAGATCATCAAATCAAAATGAGTAAGTATCAGACATGGTTCACCCAAGAACTTTTAAAACCCATTAATTGTTTCACATTAAAAAGGAAAACAGATTTCAGAAGCACAAGACCTACAAATGAAACCCAGTTCTTTACACAGCTCACACTTAATTATGGCCAAAGATCAAATCTTACATTTTTTACCAAAGAGAAATCAGAAAACCCAAGGAGCTATAGGAGTTATCAAGAAAGATAAGCCCAGTATAACTGAGTGCTTCGTGTTGTTCTTGGAACTGGAAATTTGTTGAATGCTGCAACTAAACCTAAAATGTAGCAGCATGTCTTGCCTGTTTGCTATTTCTTTGCATAAACAAGTGAATTTCAGTGATAAGGAAAGATTCCAGACCTTTAGCTCTAGAAGCTGAAATATTCTACAGATCTAGAGGTGAAGTAAACCTCGGAAAAATAAATATGATTGTGCAAGTTTCGTTTATGGCTGATAAAGCCTTTATTTGCTGCAGTTTCCATAAGAGAAGAATAATTTTCTAAACTCTTATTTATTTGCTAAAAGACCTGTAGCAGTTCTATCATTCTTATATGAACAGCTTTATCCAATTTTAAGGCAATAAAACACTTACTAAAAAAATGCTTTTTAAAAAAATAAATATAAAATAAATATATAAAACAACTGAAATAAAACAACAAATAACCAGAGGATGTTGTTGATTTGTTGCTGGAAAGTTTTTTCTTGTATCCTGTGGACACAGGCTGGAAGTCTAGGACTGCATAATATTAGAGCCAACCAGGGAAGAAAAATTACTGATTCTTCACTATTTGGATTCATTTTGCTGCAGACAAAAGAGAGGCTTTTTGCAGGGTTTCATGAAGAAAAGGAGGGGTTTGCACTTGCAGAAATACCAGTTCAATGATGCTGACACGATGTATTCACACACTCACACTCCTTGCAACACTATCTGGTCACAAGCGGGGACTTCCGGTGAATTTTACTTTGACATTGAGAGGCCCCATGAAAGCTATTAGTTTTGTTTCTTATTTCTTATCTAAAGTTACATCTCACTTAAGAGAAACCTTTCCAAGTGAACTTTTTGACAAGCTGAGAACGTTTCTCCACATACTTAATAAATATCAGTAGCAATTTCAATAACAAAGCTCTTGATAAAAAAATAATTCAATCTTATCCAGCTCTGTATGCTGTAATCAACAGTTTTAACTTCCCAGAGGATTGCTATGCCAGAGCAGCCTTCATTGCTCATTTACCTCCACCCCTTGCAGTTTTCACAGCTGAATTTTTTCACCAGATCCAGACACAGGCATCTGAATCTTGGCATCCCCATTTGCCTCAGCACCTGACAGCTCAGCATGTTTGTCCTGTGCTGTTTCTTACCTCTTCAGGCACTGTGATTGTGTTCCGTGTTGCCAGTGAGCAGGACTGGGCTGGTTCACCCTGTGAAGTTTGTCTTTTAATGAGATCCTTACCAAAACCATTGCTGGAAGAGGCTGTCGTGAACTGTTTGGGGTTTTTAGCCTAAAGAGGATGTCCTGATCTGGTGTGTGGCATCCCTGTCCATGGCATGGGGTTGGAACTAGATGATCTTTAAGGTCCCTTCTAGCACAAACCATTCTGTGGTTCTATGAAAAAGGGCTCGTGGTGCTTTCTTCCACCACAGAAAGGGTGCCCAGCTCTTATCATAACCAAATGGTGCAAGCAAAAAATGCAGCAGACGTAAGTTGCAGCAGGGGAATTTCTGGCTCTATAAGAGGAAAATAAATTCTAAGTGATTAAGGACCAGGACAAGTTCCCAGAGAGATTGTGAACTGTTGGCCTTTGAAGACATTCAAAACTTGAAAGCAAGCAAATCCTGCAGCAAGCTAAAATCAAAGTTAGACCAGCTCTGTGCAGAGGGTTGAACTGGAGACCTGCAAAACTCCCTTCCAGAGCAAGATATTCTGTGAATCTATTCATTATTTTCTTCTGTTTCCCAGAATTTAATGACAACCCTGAATAGTTGCCCTGATCGGGGAGAGGTGCATTTAGCTTCCAGCCAAGCTCATAAAGAAATAAGCTCTCATAGGATGCTGCTTGCATCCTGCAGCTTCAAACAGAGAAGACATTTATGCTCACTTAACCCACATCCTATCACCTCTGTGCCATGAAGGACAGCACAGGCCGTAACAGCAATATCCAGATGCAAATTCCTTCTTCATGTGGCACTTTTTTAAGGAGATGAAATATAAGTATATTACTCTTAACTTACACCAACACCGCAATCCATACTGATGAGGTTGTCCAAGGAAAGTGTAACATATTTTAATATATTTTAATATTTCACTGGTACACCCTCCCAGAACTTAACCATTTACAACTGAGACTAATTCCTAAGCCAAAGAATTTTTATTTCATTTTTTCAATAGAATAACTTTTGATCAGCTGTCTGGACATTTTTTTTAGCTAATGGAAATTTTACTACCTACAGCAGCTTGTGTTAAATCATACAGTGAAAGACTCCAAATAAATAAAACATAGAATAACACATCACATCACAGAAATAGGTCTTGATTTTGTTGAGCACTGCAGAGAAAGAATTACCATCCACAGCAAGCACAACAGCTCCATCAATACTTAAAAGCACTTAGACTTTTGATCAACACACACCATTTTTTAAAGTTCAGTTAAAAAAAAAGAAAAAAGCCAGTTAATTTCATTTCACCCAGAAGAAAGTGAAATATAACCCGTGGAAATTAACACTGTAATATAACTGCTCCAGTTTTCTAACCCCTCTGGCACAGCTGTGTCTGTCTGAAAAATGTCAGGGTGGTCCAAAAACCCCGGGCAGGAGGAGTGCTCAGCTTGTCTTGATCCACATGACTGCACAGTGGGTTTCGTAACATGGGCTGAAAATCTTGAACACAACCCAGAAAAAAAGTAGATCTGGAAGCCACAGAACAAGTAGCATTGACCATTTTTTAATCAGAGCCCTTATTGTCTGCTACTTTCTGCTGATTTTTCTATTATTATTTTTAATTACTATCTTTTTCTTTATTCCCAGCTCAGGTTTTTCAGATCAGTTTGAAGGGACATTGATGGCACACAGCTCCCATGAGGCCCTGAGCTGTGCATATGCACCACTTCTGCAGCATGCTGGAGGGCTGAGGGGGAAGCCCCAAGCAGAAGAATTACATAATTTTGTAATTAATATCATTCCTTGAAAGGTGAGTGCCTCAGAAAATCTGGCTCTGGAAGGCATCCAGGCAGTAAGTGGGATGCTACTGATGGCAAAAATAATTTTTAACCTATTCTTTCTATCAACCCTGTGTTTGATAATGCAGGAGATCCTCTTGCTCCTCTCAGGGCACCAGCCAGCATTTCTTCCCTGGAGGCCCACATATGGGTCCTTGAAACAGGAAAAAGTGATCGTCCTAAAATGTCTTTTGCACTATTTCACTCCTCAAACACCTCACTTATAGTTTCACCATTACCTCCATGAGTTTATGCAACTACTGCCAGCATCTGCTACATCTCAAATCCTGTGTCCAGTTCTGGGCCCCTCATGACAAAAAAAACCACATTGAGGGGCTGGAGTGTGTCCAGAGAAGGGAACGGAGCTGGGGAAGGGTCTGGAGCACAAATCAAATGAGGAGCAGCTGAGGGAGCTGGGGGGAGCTTGGAGAAAAGGAGGCTCAGGGAGGACCTTGTGGCTCTCCATGACTCCCTGACAGGAGGGTGCAGCCAGGTGGGTTGGTCTCTTTTCCCAGGTAACAAGTGTCAAGAGGAAACGGACTCAAGTTGTGCCAGAGGAGGTTTAGATCAATAACAGGGGAAAATTTCTTCACTGAAAGGGTTGTCAAGCAATGGAACAAACTGCCCAGGGAAGTGGTGGAATCACCATGTCTGGAAATGTCCCAAAAAAAGGTGAACATGGCACTTGAGGACATGGTTCAGTGGTGAACACAGTGCTGGGTCAACTGTTGGACTCAGTGATCTCAGAGTTCTTTTCCAAGCTAAATGATTCTGTGATTCTGTGATCTCTGCCTCACTCAGCTCTGCCAACACATTTGTCTGACAGTCAGTACTGTGGATGCCATTCCCAGCTCAGGACCATCACCTGGCACAGCCAGCCTGCTCTGACTGGCCTTGCTGGCTTGCAGACGTGGCTGCCAAGTGCACTTAGATGGTTGCCAAAGCCCCCCTCACCTTGATCCACATATTACTGCTATTAAAGGCAAATAATGCTGGGTACCACCCTGGCCAGAAGCTTCTGTGGATTAAACCAGGCATAGTAAGTCACGAGTCAGTTGTTGCTGTTGGTCCAGCACGTCTTTTCTCCCACATCAGCAATAGCCCTTACTGATTTTGGCTCAGATTTCATTCTGAATATTGTGAAATATTTGTGAGACTTGCTTCTTATTAGAATTCAGCTGCTGTTATAGTATCTTTTGAAATTTTATTTACTTTGTTAAGTTTTCTAGTTTCTATTATATTTCAAGGATTTCATCTCATTTCTGATGGATTTCCTTTCTTATCAGTGTGTAGTTCTGATTGATTTACCAAGTCAGACATTGAAAACCATCAAAACTGAGGACTCTTTAAGACAAAATAATGAGATAATATTGATCAGAAATATTCAAAGCCAGAAAAGGCTTAACTGTTAAAAAATTGAGTGTAACAAAGCTGTCAAGTAAAAATATGTTTCTACCAAATTGAAATTAATTACAAAGCTGCAGATTCCCTTTGGAAACTGCCAGTCATTTTCACAATGTGATCAGCACACAGGCACTTCCCAAAATATAAGCATTTTTTCCTTCACAGTTCTGTTAGTCAGAAATGGATTTCATACATAGCTCAGGTGAAATTTGATAAATGTGCTATTGCAGCAGTGAGCTGCTGAAGCAGTAGGAGCAGCGAGGCATAGTGGGCATTATTCTACATTTATTTACACCTAATATTTTTCAAAGGATTTTTGGCTAAACACAGACATTTGCAAAACATTAGCATATAATTAATCCTGTTGAAATCAGCAGAACATATTTTTCTGCAAAATAAAGCAAGGATTGTGAAGCAACAAAACCCTGCAGGAAGAGGAAATTATTATTATTATTTCAGTTTGGTGGGTGTTTTCAAAAAGCAGAACAAATATATGAAAAATATCAATCTGGAGCTGGGCACATGGTTGTGTTTTTCCATGTATATAGGTCATTTAGTCCATTCTACACTGTTATTAGTGGATTAGTAAAACAGCAAAGTGTCCAAATGGGATCCTTCAGGGAACTTGGGAACCTGAGATTAAGTGTGGGTTGCAGGACACGTGAGTAAAATAATAATGAAAAAGGATTATCTCCTGCAATTGCAAGTTATAAAGTATGAATGAGCCTGGATTGAATAAGGGTGAATGGAGCTTTTTTTATCTTACTGGAATCACCCTCTTTTCTAACCATGAGGTAGAATGGCTCTACTGAGGCAAACATGCACACAGGAAATAGGGTATTTCAAGCACAGCTCAGATCTGTGCACAAGAATGATTGATAATTGATGAATTTTTAATTAGAATGAAAAAATGCTGGTGCTTTTGAAGATGCTGGCAGCAGGGCAAAGCCAGAGGCATCCCTCTACATTAAATGGAGGATTTCCTCCTGGAAGCAGGAACTGATGAAGGCAAAAACATCATGAAAGAGCTGAGGCTGGAAGCATCACACAGTTCAATCATAAAGCTCCAACTTCAAGGACAGTTGAGTCTCCCAGCACCTTGCAGGAACACCCCCCTGTGTTTGCCTGGAGGCTGCAAAGCATGCAGGGGGCTGAAAGAGAGAGATTCATACACTTGCTTAGGCTTCTGGCAGAAAGAGGGTGGTCCATGGTCATGCAGGAGGCAAGTATACAATGGTGGTCTCATTCTCAGTTTGCAGGGGCCGACCTTGGGTGTCTGTGAAGGGCAGCCACAACTGTCCCCCGGGATTAATGGTGTCCTAAAAGCCACAGGCATGGGTACACCCGTGATGACAAGGCTGTCATCTGTGCAGGTAAGCCTCATCTCCGTGCCTGCTTTTGTTCTCAAATCATTTTATTTCAAATATATGTGATGTTTGTGCTACTGACAGTTGCCTGTTTGCTGCTGCCAGCCAGCACAGGTCTCTCCCTGCCACTGAGGCTTCTACTGGTTTCACTCTACTACTCCCAGTTTTCTCTCCTTCTGCCATGGAGAAGTTGCTCTGTTATGTGAACACATGCAAAACCTTGGTTTCTAAAGAAAGTCAGGGGAGGTTTAGAGTCTGGTATCTTTATGTACCAACTTTCTTAAGGAAGAATTACACTCACTACTCAATATTTCCCCATAGCATTTATTTGAGAGCCAAAACTAACGAGGTTCTACAGCGTCAGGGTGTCATCTCTTCTGCCTGTTAGGAGCAACAGTGCTTTTGGGGGTGAGAGAGTTGTTTGACAAAGAGTGTCCTCACCTATGTCATCTGGTTTAGAAGAGTGAAAAATCAAAACTCACACAAGCTGCAGTTATGTAGCAGAACTCACTGGCTCTGCTGCAAACCCAGACCCACCAGCCACCCAAACTTGGTGCTTTGGGTAGAATTTAGAATTTGAAATTTTATTTACTTTGTTAAGTTTTCTAGTTTCTATTATATTTCAAGGATTTCAGCTGTGCAGAAAAAGTGCTTCTGCATTCTCCCGGGAAAACCCCTGAGCCATTATGATCATTGCTAGCATAAGAACTGAAGAACTACTATCAAGAGTTTTCATTGCTTGATATCTTTAGGGACAGTGTTGATTATGATACTTGAATATGATTCTGGATTAATTATATAAAACTATTATTTCTTCGCTCACTGGGATTCATAAGAATTAAAGCCCTCAGCATAGATTTATAGGGCTGTAACCAAGGATGATGTGGGGCAAAGAGAGCAATGGGTGCAAAACTGCACTGCCCCTAAACACCCCTGGTATAAATGGCCCAGAAGAGATTTTGCATAGTCCTGCCTCTGTTAATCTCAGGGGCTACCAGAAGTAGCTGTGCAGGATGGGGATGTCAAACTTCTGTGAGTGAGCTGTCCTAGTGTTACTCCACCCTCTGGGAGAAACCTCTCTTTGAAATCTCTCCATCACCAATTGAGAGAGAGACACAATTGTCACTTTGAAGATCTGAGACATAGAGAAAGTATTTTGAGAGAGAAAAAGTCTTTTATGCCTTAATGTCTTCAGGTCTCTCTGGAATGCCCCTAATTTAGGCATTTATTTCTTAGAACTCAGGAAAAATCTATTCTTTACTCTCTTGTGTTCCTTGCTCCCATGCTCCTCTCTGAATGTCAGTAATAGCTCACCAAAAGCTCCCCAACAGTCACATCATGAGAGCAAATGCAGGTTTTGCACAGGGGATGAGGTCCTGACTCACATCGCTGCATTGCAACTCAGAGGTTTCTAATCTTAACTGAGAGAACACAGCCTAGTACGCCCTGAACCCAAGAAAGGTGCTCTTGAATAATTCATTTTTTAATAAGGAAAGTTTTTGAGAGGTTTTTCGTTTCCTAGTATGCCCTGACATTTCTTCTGATGTATGTTTTGCTTTTTCATAAAGAAATTAATACTATGAGCATCAGAAAAATTCATAATTTAATCCCTCAGATTTATATAAAATTTTGAATGGGATACAGTGGAAAGATATCACATGCACACATTCAGAGAGTCTATATGTAACTGGGTTCACATCTTAAAAAAAAGAGGCCACAAGAAACCTTTTATTCAGGCACATGTGGGCGTGGATAGAGAATAGGAACTATTTTAATTCATTGTCATCTATATTTGATATGGTCTATAGTAAAACCAATCCAGAGTCTAAAATTAAACATTGATCCCTGGTCATGCAGCCCTCAGACACTCCTGCTCTGAATGAAAATCATGCTTCTAAGAAAACCTGTGCTGAAAACTTAATAATTTTTAGCATCCCTTTGAACCTCCGTGGGGAAAAAGAAAGAATCAATGTCATTAATGGAAGAATATTTTTTATAATTTGAAGAAGATTTTTAATGGAAAGTCTCAGGAAAAAAAAATGTTGTGGTTTTTTTTCCCCCAGAGTGAAAAAGCGGGGCAGGGGGATGAGAACATTCAGTTTGCTGTTCTATTTGTGCAAATAAAAAATATAAATATATGTGAGTATATACAATAGTCTATGTCTTACCAGTTTTCATAGAGAAAGTTCATTCATCCTTCAGCTTTGACAGGAAAATCAATTGAGTATCAGGTATGCACTTTTTACTATTTCTTTGAAAAGCACCCACTTCTTTATTAAATGTTTAAAATTGCAAAGCCTTTTCCATTGTTAATTCTTTCCAAAGGTTTACAGGAGTCCAGCACATAAATTATGCGTCCAGTTCACTTGCACAGAGCGTGGTCAGCTCAAGCAGCATCGAGTTTGCTTGAGCTCTTCAGTCCTTCTGACCATTAACTTCTTGCTGGGGGACCAGGATGGAACCTGCTCAAAGGAATTATGCTGACTTGCATTTAAATAATGAAGCAGAATATTGACCTGTCTCCACCACTACTTATTTTTCAACTTCCGCAACAAATAAGGAAAGGATTATATCAATGTACACCCACAATCTGAATCCCTAGAAAGGAATGCTCAGGCTGTAAAGCAAGAAAATCAAATCCCCATCTAAACAAATAAAACGTGCCTGTGGAATTATGGGCATTTCTACACAAGAGAGGCAAATTAAAATGTCATTTAAAGTCTTAACTTTGACATTTTAAAAATCTTTGTCTCTTACTGAGTGTTCCTTGAACACAGTTGCATCCATATGAAGTTGCTCACTTGTTATTTCCCGAGTATTTAAGATTGCAGGGTGCATGTGCAGTGTCTGGAAACCAGATTTTTATTGTCATTAGCTGATTTTCTCCCTGAAAAAGGAGTAGTGAATGTTAGTTATTCTCATTTTCCAGGTACTCCATTAATTCTGTGCTGCAAAAAAATGGGGCAGGAGGCATCATCCATCACCCACTAGTGTGGAGCTCTATTTACCAGAACTCAGGGGTGGCTTAATTCAGGTGTGTCTGGGAAACCTCACACCTCTAGTCTGGGCTGAGCACACATATCATTGCAAGTGATGGAGTTTCTCAATTAATTTTCTTTTTTTTTCTTCAGAAATTATTAAAGGGGAAAAGAAAAAGGAAAAAAATCCCCTTGACTTTTTTTTTGGCTTTGTCCAAAGATTATTGTATTTGACAGAGTAGCTGACAATATCCAAAAATCACATGACGTAGTTAAGAGGAGAGAGGAGAGGTGAGTGGTTGATTTGGAAAGGACAAGGGTCTGCCCTTGGGTGACCTCAGTGAAGTCACCTCATTGCTCTGCACCTCAGTTTTCTCTGTTGTTGAAGGCCATGACTCGAGGCTGACCTGTGTATTGCACTTTTTGAAATACTGTTGCAGTTCAGTCTCTTCTTCCTTCATCATTCAGGAAGCCAAGATTTCTGATATTACAAGACAGAAGGTCTAAGAAGACCTCCAAGGAAGTTTTTCTACCAGCAGAAAATCTGTTTTCCCATAAGAAAGTCTTGAGCTCATAAGAAAACAGTACTTCAATGCTTTAAACACTTTCTTTAGAACAATCAGAGAAAACCTCAAGGCCTTGGGAGTGCACAACAGTCCTCAACTTTTATTTATGGACATTAAAACTTCAGGTCATAAGGGGTGGTGGTGGGAAGACTGTTATTTCCCTTTTATTCCTCAGAACAAACCAATCAATGCATGAGAGGCACACAGTGACACTGGAAAGTTGTCCTGTAATGGAAATATGTCATCAAAAGATGATGAATACATGTAATTAACTGCCGGAGTACACACCCGAGATCATGTAAATCTACAGACAGAGGCATCACAGTGCTCAGGTTCAAATCTACCCTCCTGCCTAGCCTCACCCTGTATTATTTCCAATGCCATAAGGATGATGAATGAAAAATTCCTAATGTGCTCAGAATATAAATGTAAGAAAGAACTGTCTTTAGAGCATAATGTAATTTCTTACAGTTAAGAGCCTGCATCTGCAATTCCCATCTTCTCAGAAAATTGGCTTGGCTTTACCCCCATGCTCAAGACCCGCTGAATAGTTCATTTTGTCAGATGGCACCCAAGAGAAGGCTGGTCTGTCTGGAGGGCAAGCATAACTCTCCAGTACATCCCCACACTGAGAGAGAAATCTCTATTCTCTTCACATTACAGTGAGTGTCTAAAGCTAACAACTGCCTCCCTCGTCTGTGGCACATCCATTCAGCTGACAAATGACAAAAATATAAACAGATGAACCCTCTGCCATGCTCAGCAATGAGAGAGACCTGCAGTGTTCTGTCAGCCCCCTGTGTCCCCGGCCTGAGCAAAACTGTGCTTTGCAAGATCCTTGCCACCATTTTTCCCAGTCTGGTTTTCTTTAGACCAGGCTAACTTTAGCCTTTCTAAGATGATGTTTGCTAATCTGAAATCAATAGAACATCCTATTGAAGACTGATGGCAATTCTGCACCAGTGTCACCCTTGTAGTTTTTCTAAAGCATGAGAAAAATGAGCTGTCCCCAGCCCAAATATGGAGAAATGGAGACATGTTTCCAGCCATGAACACAAGTCAGGACAAAGTTACTGGAAGCTTTGCGTGTAAATCACAGTTCTGGTGCTCAGTTGGACAGAGATGGGAGTTCTGCCAGGCTACTTCAGGATTGTCCTTTTAATTCAGGACCACCTGAATAGGACAATCTCTTCTCCCAAGATCTAATTGATTCACTTGTCCTTGCTTTTATTTTTCCAGGAAGCAAAAATTACACAAGCAAGGTGACACAACAATACTCATGGGGGTAAAGTCTGTGCTGTAAAAATCTTACAATTAATTTGACACCATATTAAGGGGTAGGTAAAAGGGATGTACACTTAGCACCAAGGGACACACATTGGATGTTGCCAGTGATAATATTTTTTGCAGCATCCCTGTCACATCTACAGCAATAAGCAGTGATGTCCAAATCAGCGTTGCGATTTCATTTTGTGATCAAGCAAACAGACAGGGATATGAAAAAATTTCTGGTAATACAGAAATCTCTGCAGTAATAACAAGAAACACAGAAAGAGAGAGCCCATGAACACTTCTGGTAACATAAATGTTCACTTTTACAAGGGAATAACACCAATAACTACACACTCGAGCCTGCACTCAAAATTTGTGCAGGTTTAGCTACTACTGTAGACATAACTCAATAAACCTCCCAAGCTTACCCTGAGGGTTAATTTGGGCACATGACCATTCCCCATGTGCAGCTCCACATCTGATTCAGAAGATAAAGACTTTATTAATATGAACATGGACAGACTGGTCTAAGCTCAGACATCAGAGGCCATGGCACTGCCATCTTTTGAAAACGTAGTCTGGGAGCAGTGGACAAGTGTCTTGGAGGGAGCTGCACTCCTGAAACTCCTGGCCATGGGTCTGGCATTGCAGCAGAAAAGCACACACTTTGTTTTCTTCTGTCTCCTCCCCGTGTGCTAGGGGTTAACATGAGAGACTTTTACAATTGTAAAGTAAATGACACTTCGTTAAAGGAAGTATTTGGAGTATTAGAAGACCCAGGGCCTCATGGCTGCCTTCCAGTACCTAAAGGGGACCCACAAGAAAGATGGAGACAGACTTTTGGCAAGGGGAGATGGCTTTAAACTGAAAGAGGGCAGGTTTAGATCAGATATTAGGAAGTTCTTTACTTGGAGGGTGGTGAGACATTGAATTGGTTGCCCAGAGAAGCTGGGGATACTGTATCCCTGGAAGTGTTCAAAGCTAGGTTGGATGGGGCTTTGAGCAATCTGATCTAGTGGAAGTGTCCCTGCCCATGGCAGAGGGTTGGAATGAGATGACCTTTAAAGCCCCTTCCAACCCAAACCATTCTGCGATTGATTCTGTAAGTCCAAGAAGAACAATCTTCTTCCTATCTTCAAACTTTTCCTTCTGCTGCTGATTCTCTCTGCAAGTTTCACACAGTTTTGTAGCAAACTGATAATCCAAGTTAATAAAATATTCAAGCAAGATGAAGATGAGGAAGAAAACCTCTCCTCTGGTACCAGCTGATGCTCTGTCAGTCCCCTACATATTTTCCTGTTCTATGGCCCGTTCATAATGTGATGTCTGGCATGGACTCAACAGACCTGACACAAACCTCCCTGTGCATCCCTCACTGAGGTTGTTTAAGCCTCTGCCATGGTGCTTTCTGTGAATTCAGCTGATATTAACTCAGAAGGTGCCTGCTCCAGTTTGTTGTGCTGCAATATCATCGTTAAGTAGGGGGGAAAAAATGCAGCCCAACCGACTCTTGATTTTAATGAACGGTGAGTTACAAAGACATTTTGCACAGTCTAGAAAGACAAGCATAGGGTTGGTGAGCCAGGAGTAACTGCATTAGCAGTGAAGCAACTCAGGTGAGAGTTAGGAGCCTGGTTTTTGCCTCACAATGACTTTTTTTAATCCACTATTTCAGCAGTAACAGGTTCGCATCCCTAAGGCACTGCTTTAAAAAGAGAAAGTAAATTTTTGCTCATGACACTTAAGTTTTCTGATAATCATTAGGCTTTCTGATTATAATTAAGTTTTCTGATTATAATTAAGCTTTATGCATATATTTGTATATGGAAATAAATATTTGCATAAACAAAGAAAGTCAAGTTGGTCTACACCTTATTGGTACCTAGTTGTTATTCTTCATATGAGTCAGAAGAAATATTGCATTTCTGTGTTTACTTTGAAAACATCAGCTCATCTTTTCTTTTTCCTTGCGTGCCCTAGTGTCATTTACATGATTAAGTCACTCTTTAATAAATTTTTGATAAGCAGCCACTATTACCTTGTGCTAAACTTTCTCCTCAGTAATGCAGATTTATGTATCCGGGGTGTTTAAGAATGCCTGAAAATGGAGGGGTGCCCTCCAAAAAAGATATATTGTACTTTTACCCTGTAATTCAGGGATCAATACATTATTAACTAGTTTACTGCTGAAGATTTGTGGTATTCATTTATTTTTTATCAGGACTAGACAAATTTACGGTATCCTCCAGGTACTAATTTTGCCCTATTTGTAAAGAGAAAAAACTGCCAACAAATCAAGTTTTTGCATCAGAATCTTTTTATTTCCTTTGACACAATGAAAATTTTGTTATAGTCTTTAAATATTGTTTTGGAGGAGCTCACACAGATTGTGAGGATATGATTCTTCACCAGCTTTCCACCACTGTGCCTAATCCACTGACGTGCTGGGTCATGCTGGGAGTGGTACGTGATGAGGGAGAACAAGCTTCTGATGTTCTTTCCTCAAAAAAAGGTATAGGAAGTCCCTGAGATTAAAGCAATGAGAATTCAGAGAATATGCTCAAAAAGCTCCATTGCATGTTTTCCCCATTGTTATCCTCTGGTGAAGGCTGAGCCCAGGGTAGGAATGGCCAGATCCCAGAGGCATTTGCCTTCCCATTGGCAGGGCTAAGCAAAAAAGGGGACAACTATGTCCCTCCTCTGCAGCTGTTCAACTTAAAGAATTTCTTATGTGAAAAGGGGCAAGATAAAACTGCCACTGCTTGAGGCTGGGATGCTCATGCAGGAACAAGCTGGAAAGATCAGCAAGGGCAAGCTGCTTTGCTATTTTCGCTGCTGCCCTGAAATCCCTGGGAGCCAGCAAAGTTGGAGTATGATTTACAGCCTTCCTGGAGACACGACTGTTGGGTTCACAGGGTTGGTATTTTGGAAGATCCTGTGAGCCTGGCTGGCTGCCTGCTGTTTATCAGTGCTGTCAGAAGGATGTGCCTTTTGGAGAAAGGTGAAACTTTCTCCCGTGACACAGACACATTGCAGGCAACAGATGAGGCAGCTGCACTGTGAGATTAAAAGAAAAGCAGATCCTTTCATCTCTGATGCTCTGCTCTAGTTTGAAAACACAGAGAGAGTGGGTGTATTTTTATTTTTCTGTTCTTCCTTTGAGGTGTCTACTTTCTTTTTTCTTTTTCTATGCTTCACATTCATTGAAAATGCAATGCAAATAGGTCTGAAAATATGACAGGATTGTTTCATAATCATCAACAAATCCAGGTGCTCATGCTCTCAGAAACTAGTGCAGCAAGATATGTCTGTGCCCTTTTGATTATATTTACCAAACCTCAGAAATTACCCATCTGAGGGATAAAGTCAAGGCATAAGGTTTGAATGCACATCCTTCAAAAACTGAGCTTAGAACTTTTTGCTCAGCTTCCAGTGCAAATCAAAATTCTTCTGTTTAACTGACAATCACAGTGAGATAGCAAAGCATAATTGGCTTTATTTTAGAAGTTTCAAGAAATAAAACACCCAGAAATGCATCAATATATTATTTTCCTTTCCTATTCAATCAAAGTCACTTAAGCAGCCCCTTCTTCTTTTTTTTACCTTTTTTTTTTTTTTCCTTTTTTTTTTTTTTACTTCTTTTTTCTTTTTTTTTCCTTTTTGTTTTGGAATTTAGCAAGCTGCTGACGCACCGGGTGCAATTAGACCATTGCTAAAATTCAGGAACTCAAAGAAAACTCTCTTGCCATCCAGCCTGTCTGAATGAAGCTTTCATTCCAAGTCAAGGGGTTATTTTTTGTGTCGCCTTCTCCTGTAGGACCAGTGGAAAAGATAAACCTGCGCACAAAGGGCACATGTGAAAAGAAAAAACACTTAAAATCTGTACACACAAATGTTCAGAACCTTAACTGATAAACATGATCTGAGACCAGAATTAGTCACAGTGACACAGATAATGGGTGCCCATAAATTCAAATTCAATAGTTCTTATTTTCACCCTTTTTCTGCCATTCAGGTATTCATAAGCCCTAACCAAATGGAGTCTGGCACAGTCATCCTTGTGAAATCTGTAGTGCACTGGGCCATAGTCAAGGCCCTCTGAACGATGCTTACCCTTCTGATGGATAAACAGGAGTCCAGCATGCATGTAGTACAAGAGACAAGAAGGATTTGGGAATGATCCTGCTTGGGATGCTAGCACTAGTGGAATGATAACACTACCCAGGATGGCAGGGTAGTGACAGGGTGGTTGCAGAGTGTGACCAGAGGTGCCAGCTCTGGAAACTCAGCTGTGGGGACAAGGCAGCCTGCACTGGCATCCTGGGGACCTGGTTCTGACCCACATTCAGCTGCTGGATTGATCTTACAAGGGGACTTCCCTCTCTGGATTTTCATCTTGTGATTCGTCTGCATCCCCTTGGCTCAGGTGAGCATCTTTCCCTTACCGGAGCACAGTGGGCATGGGCATCTTCAGCATCTCTAAACTCTCTGCTGGTTTTCTCCCACGCAGTGCAACTTCCACACTTTTATCTGCTGTTGCCAGTACGGACTATTTCTCCATAAATATGAATAAACTTCCTTAAATTGTGTTCTTCAAACCCCATTGCAGCAAACATCGGTCTGTAATGAAAGGGGCTAGGAAAAAAAAAAAGAAGCAAATTTTTTTGGCCAACTCCAGTCAGGGTGGTTGCTCCCCTCATAACAGTCTCACGACATAGAGGCAAAAACCATTCCAGAGACCTGTGTGGTTATGTTTTCTGCAATGAGGTGGCTGGATAACACAGTATGTATCCATGCCCTCTTTTGCTCACTCTGAGCTGTGAGCCTGGTGGTTGGTGGGCACAGAGCTCACGCTCTGACCAGGAAAAGTCAGAAGCAGAACAGCTGCTGGTGGCCAAAATTGTAGCTCATCCATCCTTCCTCCAGTACAGTATGCGCACAAGCTCCTGCCCTCTGAAGAGGTCTCTGGTTTGGCTTAGATCCACCCCTGGTGTCAAGGCTGGGTGTATGACAGGAGAGGGTGTACTTGGAAAGATGCACTTCACTGGCAGTGACAGATGGTACTCAAAACAAAGTACCTGTCCCAACCAACACTTTTCACTTTTTCTTTCCCTTCATGGGCTGTCTTCACCTGAGGGAATATTGCTGACGAGGACAGTTTGTTTGCATTGCTGCCTCCTGATCCGTAACAGAAAGTGTTTGCTCACTTCCAGGCTCGCCAGGCACAGCTCCGAGCTGGGAGCAGCCTGCAGTGGATAAACAAACCTGCAAGTGCAAACGGAGGGCAGGCAGAAGCCGTTGTATTTACATCCTTAAATACACCACTTAATGAATTCCCACTAAACCGTGGTGTGGAAGGGTGATTATGCACAGGGCTGGGGAGTGATGGGCCTCAAACTCCAATGGGGATTCGGCAAAGGGGTTACAATTAATGTCTATTTGTCTGCTGACTTACTGCCAACCTGCTTGAAACTGGGTGATGATGCCTGCTTATGTAGAGTTTAGGGGTTTTATTAATCTTCAATATGAATGCTCATCAAATCCAATCTCAGCTTCTAAGAAATGAATAATTTTTTAAAAAACAGGCTGAAAAATGATACTGTTTTCAAAGTACAAGTCTGAGAATTTGAAGGAATCTGCACTTGCCCTGTCCTTCAAAAAGTGTGTCAGATGCTGAAGGGTGCAAGGACATTTGGAAATGTCACCATATTGCCCACTAACCTCTTGGAAGTCATCAGGCAAAAAGACTGAAGTATCTGTTTCCAAAAAGCAGTAAGCCACAAGGTGCTTGGTACTTGGGCATCAGAGGGAACTTTAACTTCACATGCATTCCATGAAGAGCAGCACACCATGACTATTGGCAACTACAGATACAAATCTAACAATTTTTTAAATAAGAAGTAATTTCCTTTTGGAGGAAAATTGAAAACCTATTTCAAACTCATATCTTTATTTCTAAACAGTCATTGAAATACAGCTAAAAAACCAAAACTCACTTTGCCTGAAGTTAGCATCAAAGGCTCCTACAGTGGATCTTATGACAGGCAGGGATTTGATGCCATCTGAAATACCCATCACACTTCACAGGGAACACTGTGAATGATTCTTACATTAATAAGGCCAGTCTGATTCAAAGCTTGACAGATTAGATAACAAACTTGCATCGAATAAACCTCAAGTAATAATTCTTTTCCTGCTCTGCTAAACAAAACAACAAGGCAGAAACAGAATATTTCAGCTCACAGTGGGACAGGCTGAACGGGTTTTTTGCTATTTAGATCCAGACTTTTGAACAAGAGAAAGTGATTTATTATCTCAAGCAATCAGTTGATCCCCTTTCTCTATCAAAATGTTTTATGTGCCTGTCACTAAACACCCCATCCACAGTGAGTGGAGACTCTGTCAATATACATACACTCTTCTTAGTATGAATATATTTTTAACTACTTTGCCAGGAAGAGAAAGGAAATCCTAAGCTCCCAGGGACAGTGTAGAGTCCAAAGGCTCACTGAATTCTTTAAATTCAATGTGTATCACTGAGGAGTCTGCAGAATACCCATGTTTTGAAGCCCGTGGTGCAAACACCAGGGGTCTTCCCATAGCCATGTATCCAGATTAAACCTGAAGGGAATGTATCATCTTAAAAAATACATCATGAAAGTACTTCTTCCAGTCATAGATACTGGATCTCAGTTTATGGAGCATTTTAGCCAGGAACTGCTGCTCCTTAGCAAATTGTTTTCTTCAGCAGATAAAGGACATTATATTTTATTAGATTCCTGTGAGGGAATGGCAGGGGAGCATTTTGCAATGATTCAGCAGTGAAAAATTAACTCTGATTATATTGCTGTTTTAGTGACAATCCCAGGGTTGTCAAAACCACTTTTGATTCCTCTGACATGAGGTGACACCAGCTACTCATTATGTAAGACTCCCATCTAAACCCTGAGCCTGAAATTGAATGAGGACTTATAAATAATGTATCAATAAGGTAAATTATGCAAGAAATCATTCCAGAAAGTGTCTGAACTCATCAACAAATTAGATAACAAGGAGGTCTTTTTTCTACTAACTTAAATAAGCAAATTGAAATGGGATTTCTTCAAGAGCCTCCTCAGCACTTTCTTGGGAGCTACATGGGGTGTCTGAGTAATTTCTTTAAAGCCAGGATTTGCAAAAACTGTCACCATTGACCTACTCAGAAAATCCCCATTTTTTTTTCTCTCGTGACATGCACTTTAATGCCTTTTTTCCCCTGCTGGTCGCTGGACCAGCTGACATTGCAGGGGAATCAGCGTTTGTTCCCTTCTCCCCTTCTGCCTGAGGGGATGGAACAGGAGAGGTGGGAGCATCTCTAGAGCACCACAGTGTGACCAGGCACATGTCTGGAGGTTTGAGCATCAGCCTGTGTGCTCTCTGAGGTGGTGACAGTGTGACGGCTGCAGTGCTGAGGGGGCTCTTCAGTGACCTTGCTTCTGGCTTCGAGTGTCATTACTTGACCATCGCACAGGATCTCATCTCTAAGAGCCTTTTTAGAGAGATTTAAGCATCATGTAGGTTCATAACCTTATCTCCCTTTTGCATTTAGAGGGAATGATCATTCCTGCTGCCCTTTATTAGAGGAGAAATTCAGTGCCCATCTCTGCAAACTATTCTGCACAGTGAGCTTGGACTCCTTTTTAGGGTAGACAGTTTAAAATACTCAGTAAAGATTATTTCCAGGTCTCAATTAATATATTTAGTTTAAACACTCAAATTACTTCTGTTAAACAAATACAGTTACTGTTGTTACATTCCCAGAGGGAGGTTGGAAGTTCAGGTGTGTTTCTCCTTAGTCTACTGACAGAAACACTCCAGCTGACTGTTGACACTGAAAGGCATCTGTCCTAAATTAGCTGTAGGTACCCAAATCCCTCTGCAGCTCAGTGGACTAACACTGCACATGCTGTGAATCCCAGAGACTTGAGTAAAGGATGCTGTGCAATACCAGGAGGGAGCAGTGCCTCCACTTCAGTGGGAATTGAAGTTCCATGTCTTCCCAGCCTCCCTGAGGTCACTCTGCTAGGCAGGCTTTAAGAGAAAAGAGTAAATTTATTTGATTAGAATACAAACAAATAAAATTGTTGTTGTTGTTGTTGTTGTTGTTGTTGTTGTTGTTGTTGTTGTTGTTGTTGTTGTTGTTGTTATATTTAGGGTAAGATGAGCAAATTCACCTAGTTACTTGTAAACACATGGCCTTCTATGCCATCCCAGGCATCTATTTTAGGATAAGAAAAAATCATCCTCTGGAAATACATATTTCTCTGTACTGACTCTGCAGATAATCCAAGGTGAGTAGCTCAGATTTGGACAGTGAAATTTTAGATTAAGAAAACAGGCGAGATGAACCCAATCCAAGAGGACAGAACAATTGTTCATGTGATAAGCAACTGACTAATGATGATGACAAAAATCAAATTTTGGTCCAACACCTGATTTCAGTGGCCTGCAGCTGATAGTCTTTTCCTTAATATTCAGGCAGAAAGGTGCCATCAGAGGTTTTGCATTACGAATGTGTGGCTGAGCTGTGCTGGTCACATATAACCATATTTCTTTTATGACATGCAGTGCTCTCAGCTGCACGCACTGACATTTTTGAAACTACTGGAATAATGGATGGCAACGGGGGAAACATTTGTGCTAAATGGCCTGTAGTAATTGTGGCACTGAATTGAGATAATGATCATCACACTGTGCTGCAATGTCTTGGAAGAACATCTTCCCAGCTTATCTAATACTATAAAAATGAGATTCTTGGGTTTCATGAAGGAAGATTTCTCCTCATCTGTGAATTTTATTTGGATGGGATTGATGTCCTGATTCACTGTTTCCATCTCATCTCTGTCAGCTTGTTGCTGGTCTAGGGAGCAGTGGAGCACAACCAAAGTCCATCCACAAGCCTTCCAGACAAGCATCTGCACTGTTACAGAGGTAATGTCAAACCAAATGTAAGTTCCAAATCTCTTCTCAGACTTAGTTCGTGCAGCATATCTCTGATGACGTTGGTACAGTCACACCTGATCCATGAAAGCAGAAACAAATAGAGAAACAGACATGATACATAAAGAATTTCTTTTCATCTGTGTTATAAATTCCATTTAATTTATCTGGAAATCCATCGTGATTCACAAGACTGAGCATGGTCTTAGTTTCTCAGTTCCCCTTAGACCTCAGCAGAGGGGGCTTGACAGCTTAGTTCAGAATTATTCTTAGTAAAATTCCTTCACCGGGATTTTCCAGATTTTCTCTGCAGCAGCTGCTTGAAAAGTCCTGTATTCATTGACTGAACTGGAAGGTGTTTGTTCAGAAAAATATTGCACTTATTTGTAAAATTGTGTTGTTTATTTTAGTGAGAGAGGGTTGCCCTTATAAACAAATTCACGGTCTCATGGGGATTTCTTTTGTGTGAGAAAATTTGGGACCAAGATATTAGAATAGCTTCCAGTGCAGGAACTCCACAGTTCTGAATATCAGTTTGTTTTGCATTTGAATTGGGAAAACTGCCAGACTGACAATAGAGTGCTTTTTAATAACAGTTCTTTCTCCAGAAAATTTAAATGGAAATGGTAATTGTTTTGCTAATTCAAAAGCCTCATTTAGCCTTGGTCTAAGCAGAAGAAGTGAAGAATCAGCCTTTAGCTCAGCTTCCTTTCTTCACTGTGCAGAGACCAGATGCAGAGATCTGAGACAATTCTAATGGCTTAAGAGCAGAGCAAATCCACAAGGAAATGATTCCTCCGTATTTTCACCTGTGTATAAATATGACAGTATTTAGTTTTCTCATTAGCCTCCTTTTCTTGTTATTTCCTCTTTTCTCTGCTGCAAGAAAAACAGAAATCTTTGCTCCTGGAAGCAAACAAATAAAATTATTGCATCTATGTTTTCAAACTGTAAGTCCAGCACAATCAACTCCCATGGGAGTTAGTTGTCCATCATAAATAATAATTGCTTAATCCAGGTGTGAGCAGCTGAAATAAAAGCATTATGTAATTGTTTCTCTGATTCTGTCGTTGATGTCACTAAAACCAACTCTTTACACATACCTGCATTTTTAAATAAAACTCATATGACTGTAAGAAATTACCAAATGAAAGATATTTGCCAGGGGAAAAAAACAGTCTTAAAACAGTTTAACTGACAAAAAAAATCCCACAACATTTCTTTATGCATTGCAAGCAAGAAAATGCCCTTTCAGGGTTTCAGCTATTTCCTGAGCTTTATATCTGGGCAGTGGGAATGGAAGCATTTGTTCCAGCTGAACAGCAGGGAACAAGCTGAATTTACCAACAAAGGAGAAGTAGGAATTTAGCTCCACATTAAATTTGCTTTCCTTGATGTCAAGGAGCTACATGGTTTATTGCCAAACCATGCCAGTTGGCCTCCAGGCCAGAGAGTGGGTCCTCACTTATTAATAGCACAAAAATATGGTTCTGTTTTCTGGGAACTGGTTGGTTTGTTTGTTTGTTTGTTTGGTTGGTTGGTTGGTTGGTTGTTTGTTTGTTTGTTTTTCCCTCCGTATCAGGCACCTCTGTGTGATTTCTCCTCATGTTTCCACATCCGCCATAGGCAAGGATCACACCAGGCATGAGCTGCCTCCTCCCTCCACGGCCTGGCTTTGGAACTATTCTCGTGCCCAGGAACGTGCCTTCAGGTTGATTTAACTTGCTTTTTTTTTTCATAATGAAACAGCACAGAGGTGGCAGAAAAGGCCAAAGGATCTGTCTCCAAACCTCTGCTCTTTATCAGGTTGTGCTCCCTTAAGAAATTAAACCAAAAAAACACAAGAGAAGAAGAGAGTCACAAAACAAAAAGTGGTCCTTGTCGCAAGAAGAACTTACAGACATAGTTCTGCTGCTAAATAAAGCAGGGCACAAAACAGCTGACCTTGCCCACTAGCACACTTCATAGCTCTGTGCTCCCTGATGTGGCTTGAAGATACATTTATTGTTATTTGCTGTGCATATTCCAGCTCAAAACATGTGAGGGCTTTTGCATCCCATGGGGCTGTTGTTTCAGTAGCATGAAACTTGAGGCAGGTGTTGTGTGTTGTGGCATTGGCTTGAGGATATTTGTAGGATATCCAAGGACACAAAGCATCCAGGGATAACTTCTGAGGATGGTATAGAAAGGCAGGACCTAAACCCAGTTTGATATTGCTTTTTATTCCCTGATGTATGATTTCCCTCAGCCTTGCCTAGACTTTGTCTGGTCAGTGGTACCTTGAGTTGGGATACAGCTGTTCTAGGCATATACTAGCAGTTATGTAGCATGAAAAATTAGTGGTACATGGCCCTAGCTCATATCCTGGCCTGATTTTCTAGGCAGTGTAATTGTATCCACAGAGAAGCAAAAAGATCTGAAATAGGAGTCCCCATGTGAAGAGAACAAAGGAAAACAATTTGGGCATGGATGGAACAAGACGCAGCTGAAGCAGGGAACTCCAGCTGGGTAGGAAGATTAACATGTGGTTCTCCTCATCTTCTGAAGATAAGGTAGACACAAAACATGCAAGAGAAGAAAAGGAGTTGTGTGACACACAAAAGAGAGGCATTGGGTGAGATGAGGACCATGGCATAATGGAAGCCAAGGAAAGCAAAATATTTTGGCCAAAGAGTGAGTAAATTTAGGAATAAAAAAAAAAAAAGAGAGAGAGACTGAGAAGAGAAATCAAAATTTCCATCCCAAATCACCTGTTTTCCCAATTTTGTTTTAAAGTAGCCCTGTGCTTACTTTCTCTTCCCTCCACCCTACCTACCATATTCATCAGTCACACTATCTTCCCTTCCATCCCCTTTTGTCAGGAAATTGAAGAAGTCACTGATGGGCAGAGGTCTCTTTTCCTGTGAGTAGAAGAGTGTACACCACCACTTATTCAGCAATCTACTTTCTTTTACAGATCCTGCACTCAAGGATTTCATTAGTGCATGATGCAGTTAGCACAGCGTAAAGTAACCACACAGGAGGAATGTTCCACAGTTACAGAGTTACAGATGCACCTGGTAAATTCCCCATCTGGTCCAGTAATGTTGTTCAGTACCTTCTTTTTTTTCTATTCTTCTAGTAACTGAGAAATCAAATTGTCAATAAGCTGAATTTCCTGTATTTTAGATGCTGTACATCAGAAAATTACAGGTTGAGGATGTAGAGAGGAGACAGACACCACAGTAAGGCAATTGTCAAATGATGCACCTGCTTCCTGGCACATTGTCAAATCCAGAGGGTGCAAGAGTAAACAAATCTGAACAATAACTTCCTTACCCCATATTATATGTGTGCCAGTGCTGAAAAAGATCCTAAGTGCTGCACTAGCAGGGGGAACGTCTGTTAGGAAAAGGTAGACATGGGATAATGTAGGTCACAAAGGGTTTGGACAAGGGTTTTGGACAACGTGAGTGGTCACATCCTCCCTTTCCAAAGGCTGCCCCTAACCTGAGGGTGTAGAAAAGTAAGAAACATACAAATATTTCAAAGGTGGGTGTCAAGAGGATGGTTCCAGACGTTTTTCAATGGTGCCCAGCAACAGGATGAGGAACAATGGCCATAAACTAAAACACCTCAACACGAGGAAAAGCTTCTTTACATTGAGGGTGGCAGAGCACTGGAACAGCTGCTCAGAGAGGGCCTGGAGTCTCCCGCTTTGGAGACATTCCAAACCCACCTGGACACATTCCTGTGTCACCTGCTTCAGGTGACCCTGCCTTGGCAGGGGGGTTGGCCTGGATGATCTCAGAGGTCCCTTCCAACCCAGCAATTCTGTGATTCTGTGATCATGGTGCACTCTTCCTTCCAGGCCCAGTTTTATACCTAAAGGAGTTGCAATCCACAGACTCACCTCAGCCACTGCTCAGCATCCAGAGTACACGTTTGCTGTCCCCAGTGACCTGCAGGCTACACTTTCCATGGGAGAGGCAAGAGGATTCAAATCTGTTACCAGAGGAAATGGTTTAAGAATGGGGCGTCTGTGTACTTCACTCACACAGATGTTGGAAGGGTGTTGTCCAAATTTATCTTAAACACTGCCTCTTAAAGTGCTTGGGGCATTGACCACCCTCCAAGAATGCTGTTGCAGTGTTTAACCACCTTCTTGGTGAAGAAATGCTTCCTAATGCCCCATGTAAACTTCCCCTGGCACAGCTTTGAATCATTCCTGCACATTCAATCACATCCTATCCCTGCACCTCTGGGAAAAACAATGAAGGACCTGACTCAAACTGGAGCCACTGGGGCACAAGTACTGTTGGAGTTGATGGAAGGTTTTTCACAGGACATGTCCAGAGAAAGCCAGAGCCTTCTGATGCTTGAGAAGGCACAAATGTGCAAGCAACCATTTCACTAAAATATAGTTCTGGTTCAAGGCCTAAAATCGATGAAGGGATTTTCACAGAGTTCTCTACAGGGCTTTTAGCACATGCTGTGTTTGAGATAATTACACCATTTTGAAAGACTGTGCGTAACAGAAAAGTGTATTTCATTTGAAACTCCTCAAACTCAGCAGAAACTGTGTGGATAGATGGAACTGAAACAAAGAGTTATCTTTCATTCATGAAACCACCAATACAGCTGACACTTCATAACAGTCTGTGAGTCTGTGAACATAGCTATACATGTGCAAAAGTGACTAAGTACTCACCATCCAGCTGTCCCCTGCACAAGAATACAGCAACTTGTAAGCTCTTAGGTACCTTTCAGCATCTCCAAGAAATGTGCAAACATCTATTTTATAGGCCATTATGGGAAAAAGGGGGCAGGGATATATGACAGGTACTCACACCTTTCATTACCAAGGCAGTCATATTAAATACAAGGTCACTTTCTTTTTTGTTTTGCATCTTTTATGTGTACAAAAATGTTTGACTTGGTTGCAATAAAAGGCTGACCAGAAGTATGACAACTCAACTTCGTTCACAAAAAATAAAATCCTATTTTTTTTCTTCATCTAGTACCCCCAAGAAAAAAAACAAACCAAAACATGCAGAAAGCCATAGTCTTGAGGCCAGGATATTCACCTGGGAACTAGACAATCCCAATACAAATCCTAACTGGGAGATTTTGGAGGGTGGATTTGAACTGGCTTTTATGTGACCAGTGCTCACCCATTGACAAGGTACAGTTATCAATCAGTAATCAAATAAATATCTCACTGTCTTGAAGTGGAAGCTACAACCAGAAAAATTACCTGCATAAGTGTCTGTCCTGATTCAATTTCCTGCTGCAGATCTGGTAGAATCCATACCTTCATCACGTCCTAACCAGGGAGATGTTTCCTCATCTGCTTAAGCATTGCTGAGGCCATCTCCCAAACCAGACAGGGAACCAAACCAGAGAATCTCACTGTGCAGTGCCATGTGAGTGGGCTCCATCCACAGCTGTCCCATCCATGTCCTGGAGAGCCCAGAGAGCAGACCGGAATGGCAGACACTTCATCTGTGGCAATTAGGAGTTGTGAATGTGTCCGGTCTGCTCTGCATCAACTGCTCCTGAGGATGGTGCACGTGGAGCAGATGGAAGCGAGGGCAGCTCGGGGCAAAGCTAGAGCAAAGCAGCCAATTCAGTCAATCTCTCCCTGGTCAGGCTTCCTCTCACTGTACACATTGGTTACACCAGTGGCTGGTCTGCCGCTCAGCCCCGCCTGTTGGCACAGGGGTTAGAATTCTGGGGTTTTTGTGAGATACCACTTGTTTTGTAATTTGACCATTCGAAAAAAATTTAAAACATTTAAACAAACAAATAAATATCTTGGCTCTCCACTGCCTTGGACCCTCAGCCTGGTTCTGACAGCTACACAAAGCAGATGTGAAGTGGCCCTACTTGGGAGACAGAGGATGTGGAGGATTAACAGCTATATCCCACAATGGATGTTGGCATATTTCCACTGAAATCAATATGACTGAGACAGTGACAGCTTCTGTAAGCTGAGGGTCTGCTGGCAGCTTCCTGTGCAAATTTGTTACCGTGTGCTTTCCATTCTTCTAGACCTTTCTGGAAATGGGCCAGAGGGCTTTGTGGGTCTTTGGGGGTCTTGATCCCCCTTACAGACCATTCGCACTTCTCAAGGTCATTCCTGCTCTTACCCTGTGCTGTGCTGTGCTTATCTCCAGGACCCAGAACGAGCACATTTGTCCCAGAAAAAAAGGTTGCCTTATCTCTGTATGGCCCCTCCTCCAGCCACATCCTGTTCTTTCTCACAGTGTGTTATTGCCAACCATCCTTGGCTGGCTCCACAGCTATCCCTCTGTCCATGTTTGAGACATACACATTATCCCTCTTTTCTACAAGGCTTCTACAGGAGTACCTGACACCTTGAAACTACCCAAACATTCACCACCCCTTGATCTGATGGTGGTAATTTTAGCAGAATTTAAGCTCTCACCAGAGCCTGAAACAGCAAGGTCTCCACTGAGCTATGGTGTAAGTTGCACTGCCTACATGGATAGCAGTGAGGCCAGGATCTTTCTGGCTTGCTAAATTCTTCATGAAACCCAAGAGAAAAGAGAAACTGCTCCATATCTCCATCTCCACCACCAGTGGTTACCCAAGGGGTAAGCAGCTCCAGCACTGGGGATTGAGGAGCTGCCCACAGTCACGTAGAGCTTCTAAACAGCTTCTCAAGTTCATCTTCTTCCCTTGGAATTGAACTTCCTGATGGTTCAAGCCAGGAATGCTTCTCTGTGACTTTAGGAGATCACTGAATCCTAATAATGAAGGGAAAAGAAAGGGAATATCTTTATCAGGAACTAAAATACCCTGGGCAAGAAAAAGATATCTGATATCTAGAGAGCTTTCCAATATCACTGATGAAGGGCTAATCAAATCCAATAGGTGTATCTCAGCCCACGGAATTTCAAAGTGCAAACACAAGTGTATTTTTATTGTTGAGGGAATTAGGAGTGGTTAACAGGGAAATGTGATGAGCTTTCTCCTTCTTAGAGTCCTTAAGTTGGGTTCAGTTCTGGAATTTCAGCTCACAGCAACAACAGCATACCTTGGATTTTTAGTCACTTATTCTTGTTAATTTTCCAGCCTTGCAGGTCTTACTTAAAACCAATGCTCTATTTCATCCATAAGCTATTGGATTCAGCACAGGAGTTCCTGGATGAAATTCTATGGCCTGTGTTGTCAGGCTGGATGCACACATTAAACTTTTTTGGCCTTAAATTATTTGTGGGGCAATTAGTGTAAATCCAAATAGGTTTACTAAAGTCACTGGAATTATATGGATTTACGCCAGCTGAAAACATACCTCATTTTTAGTTTCTTCAGTGATTTGAACCAGGATGACAAAACTGGCATAAGCAGAGAGTGAGCTGGCCCATTTGCATCCTGGGAGAAAACTAAGGAGCAACCCTTTCTGATCCAGATGGTAATTCAGCCCACTTCAGAAGCGGAGTTTTTTCCTCTCCCACTTTGATTCAGAATTTGTCAGTCCTTGAGGGGAGGACGAGGCTGGGAGGCAGGTGCATGGAGAACCACATTAAATTATGCACAGCAGAAAATCTGCAAAATGTACTTCAAAAGCTGGAAACTCACCGTGTGTGACTGACAATTGCACAGAGACAGAATTCTAATTTCCAGATTAACTATTTCATCAATTAAAGCTGCATTTGCAATCCTTTCTCATTTGTCTGCCAATCTGTGACTGCTGCTAATACAAAGCCATCATCATAATAGAAACCAAAGTGCATATTTGATGCCATATGCATATGGCAACCAACACTTTTCCAAGCACAGTAGTTCCAGGTAATTAGTTTTGTAATGTATTTGCATTATTTTGTAGAATTCCATGGTTCCTATTAAACAGAGACAGGTAATCGAATGAGAAAATTAAGCAAGTCCTGCTGCATGCTGAGTGTTTACAAAATTGAGAGGGCAAGATTTATGGTTAAGATAATGTGGTAGCTGCTTACACAAGAACAAAACACCTCCAGCTGATCCACTCAATTCTCAACACATTTTGCAAATGTAGTTCAGCCCCCAAACTCTTCATGAGTCCAACTCCCTCCTAAGGGTGCCTTGCAGCTCCCTAAGATCCAGCCCATGTTGTAGCTGTGCTAAGCTCTGGTATATTTTGCTTAAATACAAGCTAAAATTTCAGGGACTTTAATGAGAAGCTGTAAGCTGCAGAAGTCCAGTGGCATCTCCTTTGCTAAAAGGAGATGACTTATGGCTGTATTATTACCAAAAACCAGGTCTGCAAGGGAAGTGGAACTGAAAGCCAGTGGCAGAAACATTCAGCCTTGGAAAACACATCCAGCCCTGCCTTGCTCTCTGCATCCAAACTCAATTACTTTAATATTTCTGCATGCATTTAGAGTCATGCATTGAATTTGTACCCAGAATTGCATCCATCCCCTCAGAACCAAGCACTTCTGCACCTCACCCTGGCTGCAGCCTGTTGTCTGAGTGATGGAGCCATGCCTCACCTTGCTGCAGGTACATCTGCAGTATTTCTTTCCTGATACAGTGAAAGCAGCCCATGTAGTCAGGGTTAGGCAAGACTTCCAATATTCATGTGCAACAAGTTTATGGCCCATTTGTGCCTTCCAGCGGGCACAGAGGTGTAAATCCCAGCTTGTGAAGTCTCCCAGATGCCCACCAGGCCAGACACTGTCCGGCAGAAAGCGCAGCTCTGACAGTAAATCCAGCGAGGCCTCGTACATGCTGAGAGTCCAGGCAAGGCTTTAAGCCAGGCTTTGGCGCCAGGCCAGGGCTGATCCTCATCACCTCCCAGCCTCCCAGCCAGAGGTGAGAAACATCTCCCAGGGGAGGGTTCCACCATCAATCTGCAGATCAAGCCCGAGATGGTGGGAGCATCGAGGGTGAGCTGCCACCAGCTTCTTCTGGGAACTGAGCGTTGTCCTGGACGCTGAGACTCCACTCACTCACCTCTTGGTTACCAAGGCTGAATAGGCTCCTTGTGAAGTGCTCCTTCTGCCACTTCATTAAGGCAGTTTTAGCCCCATTTTAAGAAATTATTGCTTCATTCCTAAAGTCATCTTTTCTATCTGCATTTGTATATGTCTTCCTTTAAGATCATTATGTTTAACTTTTTGATTTTGAATAACTTCTTTTGAACCTCCCGTATATCCTGAACTCCCAAAGCAGAGACCCCATGTCTTTTAAATTAACATTACGTATTCTACTGTTTTAAAAGGTACATGCTCCTTGGCTGAGAGCTAGCAGTACTGAAACTCTGTCTTTTTTTTTAAGTTAATAAAAAGCATACTGCCTGGAATACTTATTTCAGAGCTATATATCTAAGAAATTGTTTGCAGGTCCAACACAGTGAGGTTTGCTAAGGTTTGGCAGGCGTGGGGGAAGAGTGGAGTTGAATTATTGTCAGGACATCTGTGAGAACTGAGTCCACAAAAGCACCAGACACTCTCATAAATCTAACCATTTTATATGGTATGTTTGGGAATTGTTATTGTCATTATTGTGGTGGGCAAAGTATTGGGTACATGGTCTTTTTAAATTCTAGAACAGAGTCAAATGAGTTGCTTCCTTATAAGTGAGTAAATCACATATCACACTGTTTGAGTTACTGGAAAACCCACAGGCTCCTGCTGAGATTAAGCCTTTATTGCACAGACAAGTAGCAAGAGATAAAACCCATTCTTAAGAATTTATGATCTGCATGCACAAAATGTTAAAGGCTATCAACAGTGAAACTATTCCCACTTTTCATATAGAAAACCATGGCAGAGGGAGCTGAGGGGCTCTGATTTTAATTCCCTGTCTTTGAAGTACATCCCTGTCTTTAACATACAATTCTATGTGACCTCATCAGGAGTCACCCAGGGTGCTCTTAGGGAAGGTTTGGGGATGATCCTGTCATGGATGTTATGGAAATGCAGCTGCTGCACCTCTCCATGCCCCAGCTGAGCTGGGAGACCTGGTAAACATTAGCTGCAGGTGGGATTGTCAGGATTCACTCACTACAGTCCAGAAAGGATATTGAGAGCATCTCTGGATGGGAACTGTAGAAGCAAACACTGTCCTTTGGTAGTCACATTTCTTTATTCATTCGCCCAGCCTGGCTTATTTGCCCATTCTCTTTTTCATTAACTCACCACTTAATTCAGACAAAGTCCAAGGGCAGCCTCAGCTCACCAAGTGCCTGATTTCTGAAGTTATTTCACTACTTAATGTGGGATCCATAACTTTAGAAATCTACATTAGAATTCTCTAAGCATCATCTAGTCATGAAAGCTCTCTTCATAGTCAGTAAAGAGACGTGGGCATAACTACCAAATGAAACATATGAGCTGCTTCTCACCTTGTCTATTTTGCAATCAGACAAAACTTTCTCTAAATTCACCAATTTCTCTCCTGTTGCCATTGATAGGCATTTGGTCAGACAGAGATATCTATAATTATGCAAAAAAATTCCACCTGCAAAACTGTGAAGAATGTGCTCTAAGCCTTTCAAGGCCTCCAGCTGACATCTAAATATACCAAAATACATTTTTAAATCCAGGTTTTCAATTCCTGAAGGATCCCCTCTGACCCTCCCTGGTCTCAGTTAACTGAATGCATTTCAGGTATGGACAGGCTGGATGGGTGAGCTGAGGTTAACAGTGTGCGGTTCAATAAGGCAAAGCTCAGAGTCCTGCCCTTGGGTCACAACAACCCCTGCAGTGCCACAGGATGGGGCAAGAGTGGGTGGAAAGTGGAAAAGGACCTGGGGCTGCTGGCAACAGCAGCCGAATGTGAGCTAGATGTGCCCAGGTGGCCAAGAAGACCAATAGCACCTGGGCTGTACCAGCCATGGTGTAGCAGCAGGACCAGGGCAGTGACCATCCCCCTCTGCTGAGGCCACACCTCGAGTGCTGTGTCCAGTTCTGGGCCCCTCATGACACTGAGGGGCTGGAGAGTGTCCAGGGAAGGGAACGGAGCTTGGGAAGGGTCTGGAAGCACATGACCTATGAGGAGCAGCTGAGGGAGCTGGGATTGTTTAACCTGGAGAAAAGGAGGCTCAGGGAGGACCTTATCACTATTTACTCTCTGAAAGAAAGGTGGAGCCAGGTGGAGATTGGGCAGTTTTCCCAGGTAACAAGTGACAGGACAAGAGGACATGGTCTCAAGCTGTGCCAGAGAAGGTTCGAGTGGGACATCAGGAGGAATTTCTTCACAGGAAGAGTGGTTAAGCATTTGGAACACACCCCATGTAGGTGGTGCAGTCATCATCCCTGGCACTATTCAAGAAATGACTGGATGTGGTCGCTTGATTTGTTCAGCCTGGAGAAGACTGAGGGGAGACCTCACTGTGGTCTTCAACATCCTTGGGAGACAGGCACTGATCTCTTCACTCTGGTGACCGGTGACAGGACAAGGCAATGGCTGGAGCTGAGTCAGGGCAGGTTTAGGTTGGATATGAGGAAAAAGTTTTTCCCCAGAGGGTGGATGAGCAGTGCAATGGGCTCCCCAGGGAAGTGGTCACAGTACCAAGCCTGAAAGAGTTCAAGAAGTGTTTGGACAACATTCTCAGGCACATGATGGGGGTTCTTGGGGTGTCCTGTGCAAGGCCAGGAGTTGGATTTAATGATCATGATGGGTCCTTTCCAACTCAGCTTATTCTATGATTCTGATTCTGTGATATTCTACGACAAATCCACCTCCCTTTCCAGCTTTTTTCCCAGTCATGGGGGAGGGCTTCTGGGTTACCTCACAGCTTTAAAGTCACACAGCTTTAAAGCTGGCTTTGAACCCACCTGAGACCCCCTGAGCCTGAGCTGAAAGCAGATCTGGAGAGCAGCAGGGTCTCCCATTTGTCTGCTGGAGATGACACATCCAACCTGTGTGTGATCACACTTGTCAGTCAGGGAAAAAGCTCCAGGAAGCCTCTTTTCCATATTGCCTTATTTGTTCATGTTTCTCCCATACTTTGGAGGCAGGTACAAGGAATTTTGCACAGTCTGCCTAGGGGCTGAATGGCTGAAGGTTTCATGGAACTGAAAATCCCAGCCAATAAAAACATCTACAAGGAGTTTCGTGACAAGGAGAGAGGCAGTCAGCTGCTCTGCATCCCTGAACTAGGCAGCAAAAAAATCCTCTTTGCATTTTTTATGCCTAATTTATGGAGCAACCTTCTGCACTGCTCCTCTGGAAGTCAGTGATACATCCATGGTATCACTGGATCAGCAAAACCTCTTACGAAAGTGAACTACTGCCTTTCTTGCAAAAGCTGGTTCAGCTGCTTTTCTAATTCATTCCAAATGTCAGGAGCAAGTTATCCTGCAGCAATAACCTCAAGAGCACCAGTCTCCACATGCATTACATAGGAAACAGGGGTTCAAAACCAGCTGGAAAGGAGAATTCGGATCCTCAGATAAAATACTAAAAGCCCATCAACCTTAGTAAGGGTTAGAATACTAAATTCTTCCTAATATCCAATCTAAATCTACCCTGTATCAGTTTAAAGCCATTCTCTCTTCTCCTATCACTCCATGCCCTTGTAAACAGTCCCTTTCCAGCTCTCTTTTTATAAGCTCCCTTCACTGGCAGTCTCTGCTAGAAGGTCTTCCTGGAGCCTTCTCCAGGCTGAACAACCACAGCTCTCAGCCTTTCTCACAGGAGAGCTGCTCCAGCCCTTTAATCATCTTCCTGTTTCTCCTCTGGACTTTCTAGTAGACCCTCAATTACCTTTTGCAGCAACAGAAATGTCTCTCCTACTGCCAAGACCAGGTTTCCTGAGCAAGAATGAGCAAAAGAGGTTCTACATCCAGTCTCACTCCAGCTTCCACCCTTATCAGCAGGTGTGGATATCTCAGAAGCATCTTCTGAGATGTGTATCTGTTTGATTGAACATGCCTGAGAAAGCCTTTTTCAAGAGGACTGCTCTTAGTCCAGAAAGCTCCAGAGGATGGTCTCCAGGATGCTGCCTCCGAATTTATTGTCTACACAGTCAGCAGAACTCCTTGGCCTGCAACTTAATTCCTAACCCATTAAATAAGTTATTATTTTCTTGCAGAACCTTGAGAATATTGAGGCTTCAAGGAAATAGGACTTCCATCACTAATTCGGAGGTCAGGAGTAAAACCCTTCATTTCCAAAACTGCCAATGCTTCCATCTCCTTTTCTCTTAGCAGTACTAAGTCCTCATAGCAAGGGGAAAGGCAGCATGTGTGCAAGGTGATCGATTACCTCCCTTCCCTCCTGCTCGGCAAATCTCACACGTGTGCACCCAAAGGGGTTAAAAAGCAGGAAACTCAGATACTTCTAAAGCTGCAAGCTCCATGCAGAAATATCCATCTACCCCATTTGAAATGCCACATGAGTTCACATGCCTGCTGGATAGCGCAAGCAAATCAAATCATGCAGCTTGAGGCAGGTCCACAGGAAAGGCTGCAAAATAAATTAGAAATACTCAAAACACAAAATAAGGTTTAGCATGCAGAGCTTGAATTGGTTTATTTCAGCCTGCTGAGAACAAGAGTAAATTATCTTCCCAGAGATAGCTCATCCAAAGCTGTGCTAGGGACTTCTCCACTGCAAGCACGGGTAACTGTGTGCTGCCTGAACTCATGGATGGGAAGAAAAATAAAAGCTGCCGCCATCCCTACCGCCAGAGTGTTCACAGCTTTCTCAGTCATAAGGGTTTTACTCCTCAGCATCTTACCTGGCCTAATCAAGCAGGTAGTGCCCTTTCCTCCCACTGAAAGAAGCTCACAGGGTTTTAGTGCTGGCAGCTGCACCTGACCTCATCTCAGAGATGGGCAGTGTGAATGCCAATGGTTTCTACTTGGTAGATCTATGTCCCATCAGTATTCAGAAAAGAAACTCTCCAGAAATACAAAACTCTGGTTCCTAACTTCCCAGAAACTCTTTACAGACTACAGTCAGCCATCTTTCCTTTGGAAATGTATTTTGACAGAGGGAAGTTTCAGTCCACGAGAATCTTTCCTTGGAATGACCAAAGGGTCTAGGTGGGAGAGACAGAAAAACAATGATGCCTTCTGAGCACATCGAAGACCATTATACAACCCTGAAATGTTATAGATACCTTGTAGCATGTGAATGTAATAATAGAAAGTTGTAGTAAATTTGTCCTAATATACTCTAATGCAACGGAAATACATAATATATGTGATTATGCAAATGATTACCACAGAGAATTCTGGGTTTTTTTCTCACTGCCATGTTTCAGAGTTTCTTAATAGGAGAGGCAAGCAGAGCTATCACCTTGGTACAGAACCTATGGGGTCACGACTCATACCTGCTTACCCAGGGCTAATCTGTCCTTCAGGGCAAGCCCTGGGAGTTTTGCAGCATGAGAGGGACGAATTCATCTTCCTCTAACATTCCAATATGAACTTTGCCACTAATCTCCAATGCATCTCAGTGCCCAAGCAATAAAACAAGGATCAGACTTATTTCTTCTCATGCTTTTTTTGCCTGGGTAATTCAGATGAAATGATTTTCTGTGTGATGGCTGCTTTACTTTAAGCATCTAGCAATGTAGGGTTGTCATCTCAGCAGGCAGATCTCAGTTAACAGTAGCACAAAAAAATCACAATAAACCAGAAGGAAGAAATAAGATCCATTTTAAGATGTACAGCCATACCTCTAATATAAAAAACTTGGTTGAAAACAAACTCAGTTTCTACACTGAACTGAAAAAAAGAGTAAGTGTTAGGATTGGAAAAATTAAGAAAATATCTTTGAAGAAGCACTTTCATTTTGTGATTCTTTATTTAAGCACTAGCAATGGAAAACTGTGCAATCTTTTAAAAACAGTTACATACACCCAAATCAGCATCTGTCCTCTAATAAAATTAAAACCAGTTCATCTCATTCTACAGCAGGAAAGAAATAAAGAAAGCAAGTATTCCAGTGCTGATGTATTTTTGAAATAAAATTATTAACTTTATTAAAAGATATTTAAGAAATTTTTACTCTTTTTGCAAATAGTCATGAAGAGCTATTCTAACAAACAGACACACTCAACTTTTATCAATTCATTTTGAAATTGGAGTCACGATACGATTTTTACTACAAAAAAAATTAAATACATTCATTTCAAGTGTTTTTTCCAGGGTCAAGGAAATGCTTCAGAAATATCACCACAAAGAAAACAAAAACAGTAATAAAAATGAATCAGCTGACTCAAAGAAATTATTGGCAACAACTTTTATTGTCCAAAAGGATAAGACATAGTTCTTTTTTGATTGAATATATTGGGCAGCACTGGAGATAGAAGTCACAGTCATCAGGCCAGGCAATGAAAACAACAATATTAACAGATAACTCATATTTATGTCAATTCACTCTGTGCCTCAAGAAAAGTTTAATATGATTCTCCTCTCTGCAATTCAGTGTTGACATCAGAACTTGGATGGGCAGCTTCAAAAGGCACAGAAAACACCTCACTTATAGAAAAAAAAGTGCTTCAACTTTCATATTACAGCAGGCATTGGAGCGGGTTTGAGGGAGATGTCAAATCAAAGGACTCAGCCTGAAATAAATGAAAGTTACACAAGTCTTTCCTCCTTGGTAAAACAGCAACTCAAAGCTTGTCTGAAGGAAAACGACTTTTGATCTTTGTTATTTGACTGGATTTGAGCTGGTAAGTCTTCTGCAGACTTTGAGTCTCAGATCTGCAGTCCTACTTTTGGAAGCAGGGAATGTTTCTGGGCTAATGGGGGCACATATAATACTTAGTGTAGCAAATATCTACATATAACAATTATGGGAAGGCCCACTACTTCCTGATGGAGATGTTCATATGAGCCATTAAGCAACACATTGATTTCATGTTAGCAGAGAGTTCTCATTTTCAGTATTGCTGTAAGATTTTGGAACGAAGAATTGCTAAGAGATAGCACAGCACTGGAAGATTATTATAAGGTGCTTTCGACACAGACTTCTGCCAGAAATGGTGTTTAACATGAGACACATTGCATATATTTCTTCACATTGATTTCACCCGTCTGCTTGTGCTTTATTAATTCCAAGATATATTGTGCATATAAACCATATGTTTTAAATTAACTCCCTTGTTTGTAATTGCTGTATACAGATTCATCAAGGACATTAAAAATATATATTAACTGATGCCTGTGTGGTTCTCTTAGTAGACAACTTTTTAAATGTTAGTGAGCTATAAATTCTCTCATAACAGAAACTGTAGTTTCTGAAAGATTTCCTATGGGACACTTTTGCCTGATGAAGGTAATAAATAAGATAAGTAATAAAAGAGAAGTAGTAGTGATGAGGAAAATGCATGTGAGTGGAAGTATTGCACTAACGGGTTCCTCATTGAACTGCAAAGACAGATTAAATGTTACAGGTTCAATTCCTGCTTGCAGGTACAAGTGTAACCTGTTCCCAGCCCAGCAGCCTCCAGCTGCAGGCTGTTCCCCATCTCCTGCTTCAGTGCCTGATCAAAGACACCAGGGTGATGTCTGTAGAGCAGCAAATTAAGTGCTTTGGAAGGAAAAGACATCCGGATTTCTTTGGCAAGCAAGATCAGTATTTACCTGGCCACCACTCTGAGTGGTCCTGAAGGTTGGTCAGAAGGACATGGCTTCTCTGCATGCCTTGGGGTGAAAGGATGTTCTTTGAGAAAATCAAGCACCTCCTTGAGAAAGTCAAACACCCAAGCTTTTTTTCTAATATGAAAGAGTTCTATTTTATATTTACGTGAAATTTCTTTCAAATGTCTCCAAACCAATAAAATCTAAAGTCATGTTAAGGGCAAATAAAACTTTTGCCACAAATCAAACAAAATGTTCTCATCAGGCTTCATATAATTTAACTTTTTTCAATGTATTGATTTTTCCACATAAAAACTTCCATTCTCTCCTTGCATTTTTATTGGGATCTTTTTTTATTGCTAAAAAACCCAAATATCACAATGTCAATCACAGATCTGATTCAGCTTTTCACAGAAAAAAAAATTATCATTTACACCAAATAATGACAAATCAAATCTATGCTTTTTCCAGAATATACATTTTAATATTTTAAACCATTAGGTCGATTCACTTTTTTTTGGTTTCAAAGGGATTACTTGCACTCAAGAACAAATGCTTAGAAATGTAGCTGTGGAATTGCTTCTAAGATTGTTCAGTAAATGACCTGGACATTGACCTTGTGATGTGTAACCAAAAACAGATGCCAGGAGCCAGATTATGAGCCCAGTCACCCTGGAGCAAAGCTGAAACCAAAACAAAGGATGTCCTGAGTGAGGGATTGGAATCCCCCACTGTCATGTCCCACTCCTAAGCAAAAGGGAACACATAAGATTATTAGATGCCTGTTATCAGAATAGAACAGTAAAAGCCAGAAGGGTCCAAATGGCCTTACAAAGATTTCTTTGCAAGTTATGCTCTCAGCAAGGAAACTGGTATTGTTCTGCCCCTATCTTTCAATAGCAAGATAAGTGAAAGAATTTTTAAAAAGAGGAGAGAGAGAGAGATCAGATAGCAGAGGAAAGGAAAATACCAGCTTTGGGGTGTTCAGGGCCTGGGGCAGCACAAGAATGCTGTGGGTCATCCTTTTGTAGACTAGTTTTCCCTGCACTGGGGCTGTTTTCTTCACTTCTCATGCAAACGAGTTATTACGCACAGTCCATTCTCCTAGATCCTTCCAGACATGGGTTGGAGCACTTTCAGGGTCTTGGTTGGTCCCAATCCCACTCTACTGGTCTTGCCCACTCCTTGATTCCATTCCTGCACTTGCACTGCTCTGTGCTCTGAAGTCTCCGTGGACCAAAACAGGGAAGTTTATTCCAAGAGAACTGCTGCCCTACCTCCACATGGCCCCTTCTCCAGCCAGATCCTGTTCTAACTTGCCCTTTTTCACAACAGTTATTGGGTTTTGAGATATTGCAATGCTTAAACTCCTGGTTGCCCAGGCTTCTACACCCACTCACTTCATTTTAGTTCTTTTCACAGTGTGCACTATTTCCATTTGGCAGTTGATTGGCATTTGCTGACAGCTTTGCTGTAACAGATCAGCAGAAACAGGTGAGATTTCTGAGGAAAGGTGAGAGACAAATTAAAAATAACACCTGTATGAGCAATGAAAACCTTTCATCTCCCCTCACTGAATGCATTTTTTTAAGATGTTAATATATCTTCTCTAAAGAGGTGTGAGTTTCAAGAAAGTTAGTTATTATATGACTGAGATTTAAAATACTGTTAATATTATCATTGTTCAAATTGAAAATTCTACAATAGGCTGACTTGATAAATAAATCAAGCTATGTTTAAACATGAGCAAAAATACTTAGGATATACTAATTTTCTCTTTCACTTTCCAAGTCTGTTATGCATGTGCCAAGTTATTTGACATCAGTGGAATCCGTCAAGCAATCTGCCCAGGGAAGTGGTGGAATCACTGTCTCTGGAAGTGTTTAACAAACATGTAGATGTGGTGCTTAGGGACCCGGTTTAGGGGTGGGTCTGGCAGTGCTGGGTTAATGGTTGGGCTTGATGATTTTAGAATTCTTTTCCAACCTAAATGATTCTATGATTCTAAGCCTTTTTCCTTATCCTCAGAACTAAAAAAGTGCTGGAAGCCATGAGCGGAGACAGGCTGTGAATGGTGAGGTGCAGCAAAAAGAGCATGAAACTCTCTGAACTTCAAAGGGTCACAACTCACTGAGAAATAACACAGCAAATGAGACGACGGAAACCCCATATAGTCATCTCCCTAAGTTAAACCTGCAAACTGAGGCAGATGAAATTCCCCTCTGGATGCTTCAAAGGCATCTTCCTGTGTTTCTAAAAGTGTACTCATGTGCCCGTGTTTGAGTGAGTGTTTTGTCTGCAAATCCTGCACATCCCTCTTCTCTAGCTAAGCTCTTAGTCAAACCTTAATACATAGAAATTAATCTTGGGTAGGTGTTGTTTGAGATAAGAACTGGACAATATGATTTGAAATAACAACTGGACAATATGATTCCTTTCTATGGCACCACAAAAGATTGGTTTATTTAGGAGAAAACAATATTCCTGCTATCTTTGTCAGGTGACAGGTATAAGGAGCATCTTCAACAATGAAAGTGTTTCAATGCACGTTTAAGCGTGGCGGGCAAAGTATGATGAAGGAAACTTTGCTATCACAACATTTAGTGCATAAGACCTCGAGATTAGCAAGAGATTACTATCTTTGTATTTTCAATTCAGCCCTGCTCAACAATATTTAGCTCACTTCTAAATCAGAACCCAAAATCTAACTTGAAAGAAAATAAATGCCGCTATCACCTTACATCATGCTGGAGCCTGCCATGGACACAAAATTGCAGTGAATTGTTATTATTAGATAGAATAGGAAGAAAAAAGATAAAAATTGCTGCCTTATTTGGTAGCTGTCTGGTCTGCACTTCCTATCTTAATATCCTAAAGTAAGTCTTAGCAGCACACATTTCATACTTCTGGCCTGAACTTGGCACATTTTCATTCTATTGCAGAAATACAAGGAAAGACATTTGCCTTCCTAGATCAGAGGATAAGGACCTGGAAGGTCAGTGTATTGGTCTGTGTGTTTACTGGATTAGCAATTCTGCAGAGTCATCTTAAGAAATGCAGAGATGCTTCTATCTTGCTTGGCTTGATGCCTTGCTATTCATAAAAACAATTCATGATCCTTTCATTTAAAGGCTTTTGCCTCCTGCCTAAATCTTAAATCAACCTTGTTGCCTCTGATCATTGCATATTTTATTCTTAGCATCTTCTCTTGAATTTGCCTCAAATTCCTCCAAGTCAACACTGCCTGCACAAGTAACCTCTTTCTATCTCAGTGTCTGAAAATAATAAAAACACCTTGTCTAAGAGAGGTTTCTCCTGTATATCCACAGAAATCACTTTAGAGTTTGCCAGCCTGTCCTGTGCTGCCCAGTGTCTCAGCTCCCATAAACCCCAAGGCTTTAGCGTTACCATGCAGGAGGAGGTTATTTTAATCATTAATGAATCCAGTCAGGTTGGAATTGTTGTAGCATATGGCTTTGAACAGGAGCAATGCTAATTCACACAGGTTAGGATTGAACTTCTAGAGAGGGAAAAGTGTTACTTGTGGCTATAAGTGATGAAGAAAACCTATGAGATATGTTTGGACAAAGGTTTTGGCTGTCTAGATCAATGTGGGATATCTCACCTCCTGGAGACACTCTTCTCTAAGAGTTTTTTTAAAGTTTATATGTCTTGTATAGACTAGATGCCTGCTTTTAGACAGCTAAGCTTAGCTGGGGTGATCCTCACCCTTAATGAAACATAATATTTTATTTAGCATGGAAACAGGAGGGATCAATCATGGTTCCATCCACGCTTAGTAACAGACTAAACACCTCAGGTGCAATAACACTTGGCACATGTGCAGATGAAGAAAATGAATCATAGAAAGGATGGGTTGGAAGGGATCTTAAAGATCATGTCATGGGCGGGGACACCTTCCACTAACCGAGGTGCTCCAAGCCCCTTCCAAGGTGGCCTTGAACACTTCCAGGGATGGGGCAGCTGCAGCATCTCTGGGCAACCTGTGCCAGGGCCTCACCACCCTCATAATGAAGAATTCCTTCCTAATATTTAATCTAAACATGTTCTCTGTCAATTTAAAGCCCTTATCCTATCACTCCTCTCCCTCTGTAAAACATCCCTCACCAGACTTCCTGTAGTCCATTTAGGGCTTTAGGTCTCCCCAGATCCTTCTCTTCTCCTGGCTGAAAAATCTTTTACTTTCAAGTAAAGGTTTACTATTTCAATTCACCAGGCCACCTTTTAGAAAAAAAAAAACATTCTTCTTGAAAGCTACATGCATTCTGTGGGTTAAGAAATATATTTTTGAATAAATTGTATTTTACTGTAAGTTTATTATAATTCATTGTGTTCTTGTTTGTAAGGCATGTATTTAATACTTTAATCCCTTTGTGTCTTAACATGCTTAAAATATTGACAAGCTCCATGACCTAGTTCCATTTACAAAATGAAAAGCCATAGTTCTAAAGTAGGAATTTGCATAGAAAGTTTTATTTTGCTTTATTTGAGCAACTGAAAATAGGTATTATTAGAAGCAGGAAAAATAAGCATGGTAACAGATGGGTGATTGGTACAACTACCTGAAATTAAGGAGTGAAACATTAACCCAGTAATCTGAGAAGTTCCATGGAATCACTGTCATGCAACTTCATAGTTTCTAGTCCCCAGAAAGGATGAGCAGCTGGATAAGCTGCATAACTCCAGGTAGCTAGAGATTTCTAGAGACTCACAGCAACTCTCTGCTCCTGAATGTCACAGGAGTTCCAAACAAACCACTGCTTTAGAAATATCCTTGCATGAAATCCCAAAAAAGGATTAGCTGACATGAGCACTTGAGTACAGGGATGAAGGGTTCTTCTTGAGAATTTGTGGAAATAATTCAATTAAGTCCAAGCACTCCTGCTTTCACTGGAAAGGCAGGTGCTCATTTTGGAGAATTTGCAGATGAAGGAAAAAGCATAGGATAGCTCAGGTGGGCATTCCTTACTAGGAGGGTGGTGAGACACTGGAACAGAGAGCTTGTGGACTCACCACTCCTGGACATGTTCAAGGCCAGGCTGGATGGGGCTCTGAGTAACTGGGTCTGGTGGGCATTCCTGTCCATGGCGGGGAAGTTGGAACAAGATGATCCTTAAGATGGCCTAGATGATCTTCCAACCCAAACCATTCTATGGTTCTGACATCAAGACTGATCCTTCTGTGGAGGTGTCTATATCCTTGTGACCACTGGCATTGGAAGTGACTGAGCAACTTGTATCATCTACAAAGATCTCAACTCCGTTGTTTAAGCATGGCTGTCTAGTGTTGCCTTTCGGCCTTCTTAGGTTTTCCCTCTGCCACAGACACCGGCTCTGAGGGCTCTAGGACCTGCCCCAGGGCAGAAGGGTCCCGAGCGGGGCGCGGGGGACTCCGGCAGAGGTGGAGCCGCTCCGGGAGGATGCCTGCAAGGCGCAGTGGAACAAAGGCGAAGGAGGCAAAGGGCTGCGGGAGGGGGTCTCCCCGGAGTCTCCGTTTATTGTGAGGGAAGGCGAGGGGAATCGGGAATGAAACGGGCGCAGGGAGAACTCCGGAGAACGGAGGGCTCACAGGCGGTTTTAAGGGAGGCAGAAGGGGAGGGATCCAGGGTCCGCGACCAGTGGGGAAACAGGGAAGGGATAACAGGCATTCTGAGGGTCCGATTAAAACGTGCAAGGGGAGGGTACAAAGAACTGTAACCAATAAAACATCAAACTGAGGAGAAAGTTCTGGAGTACGTACATCTACGGGAGAAAGGGGCAGGGAAACTTACAAATGAATCAGGGAAACAGAACTGGGGTACATTAACATAAAATGCATCTTGGGAGAAGCCTTTCCCTGTATTCTAACCTGAGGAGGATTTAACAACCGACCCACCAGAGTCTAGCACCATCTGAGACATCTATGGGCGTGCAAGACGTCCCACAGATCTGCCAGGTGTGTGACAGGACACACAGGAGTCTGGTGACTTTGCTCTCCTGCTTTTCGGTGTTGGTGTGTGGGCAGTTCAGAAAAGTCTCGAGGTGAATAAACATATCTGCTTTCTTTTTATATGTTGTGCTGTACAAGAAAATAAAGTTGCAAAGCTATGATAGATTGCTGAAGAAACATGCCAATAGCTGGCTTGCTTTCAGCAAAACTCACTTCCTTCCTGGTATTCAATTAAAAAAAGAAAATTACTGCATTTCAAATGCACTTTTTTAGAATTTCATAAGCAGCCTCAGATTCTGTGGCAGTCATGAAATCTGCTTTCCTTATTCAGACATTGCAGTATATTCTCCAGTATATTTCCACAATAAATTCATTAGGCATTTTTTCTATATCCTGTCCAAGTGCCACTGTGCAGCTGAGCTTTATCTTCCCATTAATCTGGAATTGCTCTTTCATCTGAAACACTTAAACATATTTAAAATGCATAATTTTAAATACTGAAGGAATATTGACTGATTTCAGTAGGATTCTTTATATGTTTTGAATTATGTGTGTGTTGAAAATAGGGAAATATCTAGTTATTTGCCTCCAACTAGACTTTCTTCCACTGCACCACCCTTTGGGCACAGCCATTCAGACAGTTTTCAATCCACCTCACTGTCTGCTCTCACCCAGCCAATGCATCAACCTCTTTTCTGTGATCTTACTGTGTTCTGCAAATTAAATTATGTAACTGAATTACAGGAAAAAATGTTTTGTGTATAAAGATCTGGCCCCATACCCCATCTGGTGAGAATGTTTTATCAGCTCTTTCCATTCATACCAGTAGAATTACTTCTGAATTCCATGGAGAATATAGTCTTCAAAACTGACCAGGTACTTTAGATATTTGAGTGTGGTGGAGGCCTTAATGTAAAAAAATTTTGAAAACATTTTGGTAGTGCATCTTGTTTCTTTTATTCATGCAAACCAGTCCTTGATCCAGATTTGTAAAAAATCTTGCAGAGTTTTAGTTTTGCACATTCATAAATACAATGAGAAGTTAGCATGGAAATGTAATTTCTGCAATCAATTCCTATTAATATTTTCGTAAATAAAATGAGACATTATTTCTTTATCAGACAAGCAAAATTTTGAGCTAAACAATGAGCTGAATTTTTTTACATAACTGGGTGGTTTATTCACTTGGAGTCATGTAACTGTCTTTGCTCTCCTGGTTGTTTGATGATTCTCTATTTTTTTTCTAAAACATTTGTAGCATAGTTCTCTTTCAATTCCCCAGTATTTCTTTTTCAGAAATTTCTTTTTTCAAAAGATCCAGCAGCAGTTTGAACTCAAATCTTTCCTAATTTCCTATTTTAAGCATGAAACAATTTTCCTCAGCTCTTACACATCATTCTAATTCAAGAATCTCAAAGCCTTTAGAAATTGTGTCACGTCAGTTTAATTTAAAGGCAAATGAAGACTCAAGGCAGTGCAGGGACTGGACCCACACTAACCAGTACGCAAAGCTGTCAAAGGCACTGACATCTGCTATATTTCATAGCACAGATTTTTTCACGAAGCTTTTCACTTCTTTTTTCTAATTCCCAGGGAATAGTGGAATGTCCCTAAGGACTTCAGTTCCATTATTATGACACCCTTCTTAGCTGCGTTGGTCTCAGGAGGGAAACCTTTACATTCTGTGCACTTTTCTGCAGCTTGTGGGAGGACTGTGGATAATCCAGAGGGAGCATTTTTCAGGGGCAATTTTCAGTTCTCAGAGAATTATGGTTCTTATGACAGATGCCACCTAAAAAAGCCTGGCAGGTAGGTGGAAATATACACAATTCAATATTAAGACACCTTAGGTGGCCTTCAAAGACACCCAGCATCATGGAAGGACATGGGAGACACCAGCCAGTGCACAGATGGCATTTGTGGCACAAGACAAGACCTACAGGAAAGACTTCTTCATCTGGAATAATAGATAGGACATCCTAGGGCATCCTAAGGGACCCGAGACACAAGTTCATGCCATAGCCCCAGTCACTGGGTACCTGAATCTCTCCAACTCTGCTGCCTCCAGCACAGCTAAGATACCTGGAGAGTCTATACACCCCGCTATGTCAGTAGCTAAATTTAGACACTAAACTTCAAACTGTTTAAATTTAGTTTAAATTTCAAAGTCAATCAGGTCCCTAAATCATTGCAATTGACACGCCAAGTGCATTTGGAAAAAATCTGAACGTGATTTCTCTAGAGAGAGGCATTTCCTTGGTAAATTGTCATGGAACTAGTTCAACTTTGTGCACATTTCTGGTGGGCTGATATATAGCTTTTCTTTATTTAGCATCACAGTTTTTCTTCCACTTTTAATTGTGCTCCAGATGTTCCCGACAGCTGCTAGAAGACTAGGCCATCTGAGCACTCATCAAGCACACACACAGAAACAGCCAGAGGGGAAAGAGTTCCTCTGCCTGTATGAGGACATGTGCAATATGATCATCCACATCTGAGTTAATCTCTCCTTTTTCTAGGCCAGCAAAAAACAGTTCATAGAAAGCCCTTGGCAAACAGATCTAACATTGCAGTTAGTCTTGCTTTGAGCAGAGGGGTGCTTTAAATGACATCCAGGAATCAGCTCTAGCCTAGTTTTTCTCAGTTAATTTTTCTGGTGTTTTCTCATAAATACACTCTTAATGGCCTGTGAGTCATCTGAGCTGTTTTGGAAATTTAAGTTAGAAGGAAGGAGATTAGAAGTACTCACTTTTCTCTATTATCTATAAAAGAAGCCTAGAAAATCAGCTCAGATGTAGACATTTAAACTGAAAACATTTAGATTCATTAGATTAGCCGACTCCTACAAGCATTCTTTGGAGCAGTGGGTGGACGGTGTTCTGACTCTCCGAGCCTCTTCTTAAAACTGATACAATTTGAAAGACTCTGGCCTGTATTTTTCAGTGATATTATGTAAGACAAAAACAATAGCTAATTATTTTTAACACCATTCTCATTTATGCCCTAACTTAGAAATATTGAGATCAAAAGTCGTGGAGGAGCTGAATCAATAGCTCTGCATTTCCTGGCACAGTCTTTCATTTCAACCTATCAAGCCCTATGGCATCAGCTGACTGTGCAAGGAAGCCCACTGTTGTGAGAGGCAGCTGACATCTGTGCTTCTGAACTAATTAGTGACAAAGCCTTAACTGGCCCAGTATGACCACAGACATGCTATTAAATTCTCATTTTATATTAAAAAAAAATAAAAAAGAAAAGACTGTGTAAATGCAACCAAATTGCTTATTGTGTATGATGTACAGCAAATAACAGCTCCTCAGCATGCACAGGAATCACATGGGGAAATATTAAGGATCTCCCCTAAACGTATTGGACAATCAAGTCCCAGTGCCTAGCCCCTGGCACTGTTTAATTTAAAACTCCAAATATAGCTGTAAAATACCCCAAGGTTTCATCCATGAATTATCACTGCAGCTATAGATTATATCCCTTATTTTTCAAGAAAACAAATTTGGTGCACACTTTGAGAGAAATCTTCCAGTACTTTCAAAGAAACATTTAGATGTACAGAGAAGAAGTCAGGGACATACAATATTACTCAGGAAGTACATTTCCCCAGGATCTTCCAAAGAAAAATATTTCTCTGTAAAGTCATAAAATGCATTTTCTGCAAAGAGTATAATTTCTTTGCAGAATCTGTTATTGAAATAGCCTAAAAATTGGGAGCTTTTGGGTATGCATTCTAGCAGTCTTCGTGTTTTAACATTCTGTTTCTAATCTAGCTGTCTTAAAAGGTTTAATTGCAAAGGATAGAACTAAATTAAAGATAAACTTTCGAATGTGTTTTAGCTATGTGAAGTAATTAGACTCACTGAAAGCAAATTCCAAAATGGCACAGTGTCTATACTGTTAATTACACTTTGCTCACAAATACGAGCTTAATTGTCCATATCAAATGGCATCGTCACATTTAATTATGTAAAATATTGTAAAATGTACAATGGCATCACTAATTCATGATATGAACTGAGTCCTCCTGAATATGAGAAATGCCTTCTCTGGACCAACTACAAAACATGCACATCTGCTGAAGTCAGCAATGTCATTTTGTGGACATTTATAATGTTCCTTCTCACTGCAGACCAGAGTATGTGAGCATTTGATGGTCACCTAGAAATAAACGGGGCAACTCAAGAACTGTGCATTTGTTACAAGAAGATATCAAAAGAAAGGTTAAAATTCAAACAGTTGCAGTGCAGAGAGAGGTATATGCCCATAACCATCTGTGTTCATGGTTCTGTAAGAGTCAGGAGCGGATTAGAAGAAAGGGCAAGATAATTATGATTTCTTGCATGATTATGGCTTGCACAGCCTGTGTTTTATGGCTCACAACCTGGTTCTTCCTATGGCAAGGAAGAAAGGATCTATGTGTGGATCTGAATGCACATAATGCAGCACATTCTACAGGAAAGAGCAGCTCAAGAGTTGCTTGGTCCCCCCTGCTCAGTGGCAGCTGAATCAAAGCCTCCAGGCACTCTGGGCCAGGGGCAGGTAGATGACTACTCCCTGTAGAAACTGCAAGAGCTCCCTCAGTCCCAGAGTCTTGTGGTTCCCCTGACCTTGTGCTTGTCCTTACCTGGCAGCAGCAGACACACTCAAAGGGTTCCTGTGCCACTGTCCCGAAAAAAATCTCCCAAAGGAGAAATCAGAGACTGCTGCCTGTTAGCTGTGCTCATGAACACCTAGGAGCTGCATGCATTTTTATTCAGGAGTCTTTAATAAAACAGCCTGGAAGCAGAGAGCAGAACCTGCCATTTCCCAATCATGCTTCTTGACCAAATTTTCATTTCTTGTTCTCTCTCCATCCCCACAAATTTTGTGGTCTTGTCTTCACAGTTTCAAGTGGTAGGAAGTAGGGAATTCCTGCAGATGCTTTTAGTTAATAGGTGTCTGGTTCAGGCACTTCTAATTGAAAAAGGAGTTGCTGAGCCTGAAGAACTTCAGACTGAGATCAGATGTCCTCCATTCTAGCTGAAAACAGTAATCAGCATAGTTATTCTAAAAAAAGTAGGCTCCTTTCTCTATTTCCTCTCTGTTCAAATGGAAAAGGACCAAACTTTTCTATATCCAAAAGTAGAATTTGGGTAAATTAATCTAACTTTTGTATAGGTACCTACATCTAAGAGACAAGGAGGACTTTAAAAACAATACTCTAATAAATATTTCCTGCTTAAAAAACAATACTCTAATAAATATTTCCTGCTTAATATCTTTTACATCAACATAAAAGTGTGACATATCTGTGTGTTGCCTTCCATTGTACTAGGAATTATTTATATATAAATTGGCAGTAGAGTCAGTGAGTCCATTCCCCTTTTCTGTATTTGGCTTTTACCCGTTTATAAACAAATCTCACACATTCCTGTAATTGTTCCCTGTGTCTGCTATGACACTGGGAAGGAAAGGCCTGGACTTAGAAAGGAACTCAAAGAGATATCAAGTCTTGTAACAGCAACAATAATTTGGGGAAAAAAATGTGTTTGCAGGAGCTCACTGGGTCTGGTCAACATGGAAAATACCCTCAGCATTTCCTCTCTTTTTATTTTATCTTCCTAAGCATCTGTTATTTATTTCTATCAGAGATACGCTTTCACTGTGCATGGATTAGCACAGACCAGGGACCATCCCTGATGTTGCAAAGTTTGGACATGGCCGCTGCTTTTGAAGAGCAGGGAGTTAGAAGGATTAGCCATGTGAGTGAAAATGAACAGTCCCCTCTTAATTTACTAGCTATAGATATGCTGATGAGCATTTGGCTTGGCTTGTTATTCTTACATTTTAAACTTGTAGAAATCTTTAGAATCATGAAAAATAGGATGAAATGGACTCCTGTGTGTTACCTACTTTATATTTGTTCCAAGGCAATATCATTACCTGAACTTTTCCACAGGTCCAGTTACTATTACATAGCAGTATAATGTGATGATATTTTTGCAATCCATTCGTCACAGACTTTTCATGCAGGAAGAACTGCACTTGGAAGAAGTTTCACAGTGGTGCTGAACTGCTTTCTAATTGCTTCTTTCAGTGTATTTACCTGTAATCAATTTCTTCCAAGTCATCCTCTCTGGTGAGCCAGCAAATACATGAATTTTACAGGGGGTTTTTAATGTGATGAAGTTTTGAAAGAGTGCAAGGGGGAAGATAATGCTGGCTGGCTGGACCTGGATTCAAGATAATGGCTAATGTAAAGTAGAAAAGAAGCAGATATTTCTTAACAAAACTAAGAACAAATCTGGTTAAACATCCTCTGTGGTTACATAGATGGAAAAACAAGTCCCTTGCAACTTTCCACATTTGCTGAGGCTTCCTGGGCTTGCAGTAAGAAGTGGTGAGTGGTCACAGTCCTGAAACATGCTGTGTTTCATTCTGCTGCTGTTGAGTTCAGGAGAGAAAAGTGATTTGCTCTCTCAGGCCCTGTAATACACACCCAATCTTCATCAAACACTTTTCATCACAGTTTCAGTCTCAGAATGAAAACTGCCTTGAAAACCACAGATTCTTTTCTCCTGCAAAAGAAAAAAATCCTTTCCCTCCCTTTTTTACTTGGGAATCAAACTCTTAAAAATCACTCTTATTTTCACCCCAGCCTACCTAGAAAGGCAAATAGAGGCTCTTGTTAAAATTTATAACTTAACTGTTAAATGAAAGTGATTTGGAAACCAATGGTTTGGGAATAGAAAAAATTGCAGGGTTCCATTCCAAGAACATTGCCAATAATAGTTGGAATTGAGAACATTGGCTTTGGTGTGCTTTTTCTGAGTATAAAGTAATCAAATCGACGTGTTCCTGTGGAAAGTTCTTATATTGATGAAATTGCACTTTCTCATTTAAAAAATGCCAGGTCTCGTCCTGAGCACATGGAGTGAAGTTTTTTGCAGCATCGCAAAATAAAATTATAGATAGGATTATCTCTAAATCATCTTCAGTAGTCAGATGCCAAAGACCAGCACTACTTCCAGCATTAAAACTTTTACAGCATCCTTCAGCAGCTTGTGCTTTACTGATTCTGTCTTCTCATTTGTGGGTGTGTCCCAGTGCAGTGGGATCAGACCAGCCGAACCCCTCCCTGCAAAGATCTATTTAACACATGTTCAAAAGGCTTTTGCCTGCATCAGCAAGAGTATGGGGGAATGAAACCAAAACACATGAATGTAGGATTTTAATGGATGTATCCATAATTCTCCTGGTGTTGAACGTATCATTGACAAGCAGGTGCAGAAAAGATCTGACAGTACACATACACCAGAACATTTCATGTCGGCTCAGCAATATTTCTGTGGTCTTCAGTATTTTTTTCCAGCCAGAACTGGAGTCTCTGTACACTTTATAAAGTGATGGGTAAGTGGAACTGCAGTTCTGATTGGAATTGCAGCTGCCTTTGTCTTTTCAAAGCCCATCCTTGCTTTTCAAGAGACAACCAAATGCTCTGGGCTGGTGGAGCAGCAGCTCCAGCGCCTGTGCTGCAGCACACGGCCACCAGCAGCAGCCGAAGAGAGCTCATGCCACCGTGTGGTTATGCAGCCTCACCACATCGGTCTCAGTTTTCACCACCATAACAGAATGTAACAGATGTAACAGAAGGTAAATGCACAGTGAGGGAGAATCCTCCAGATCCTACCAATTTCCCTGATCCCTCTAATAGTTTGGAAGATGTCTGATAGGAAAAGGGTTAATGGCCTCAATTTGTGCCAGGGGAGGTTGAGATTGGATATTAGGAAAAATTTCTTCACTGTAAAAATAATAAAGCATTGAAACAGGGTCTTCAGGGAAGTGGAGTCTCCACCCCTGGAAGTGTTAAAAAAATGAGTGGATGTGGCACTTCAGGATGTGGTTTAGAGGGCCCAGGGGTATTTGGTCAAAGGCTGGACTTGATCTTGGAGGACTTTCCCAGCCTTTATGATTTTATGATTTTATGCCTGATGTGTGTCTGTGGTATTGCTCCACTCGGTCAGACCTTTTGGAGACCAGCATCAGCAAAAAGCACACTGGGGCTGAAAGCTGGGGTGCTACCATGAAGGCGTGACTTGGATTCCGGTGATGCAGAAGAGACCGCTAGAACTGCTACCATCCTCTGTGAGCCTTGCCAGCCTCCTCACCCTCCCATAATGAGGCTGGTTTCTCCGTGCCATGACGTGGCCAGCAGAAGAGACCCAGCTCTGTTCACAGGCAAGGCCTTTCTCACCCCCACTGCGGCTGTTGGAGCTGGGCTGATGCACAGAGATGGATCCAGGCAGGAGCACAGAGCTCTGCCCTCTGCACCAGCCCTGTGTGCTGTCTCTTGGGAATCACGGAGATGGAAGATTCCAGCTTCACCAACAGAGTTCTGCAGAGAAGCTCTGGACAAAGTGAATCTTGCCAGGTTCAAAGGTTCATTTTGGCTGTGGATGGGGCTGAAGTGTCCTGAGCTTACCCACACACACCTGCAACCCCCTGATCTGTGCTTCTCCTGGCTAACTGGGGCCCACACTGGGTCCTTCCCAAAACACCAGAGCAGGGGCATTGCCACGGGAAAAGGGCTGCAGATAGAACCTATACAGAGATGCACTCCACAGCAGCTTTAAATGCAATGACCCAGCAAAGCACAGCTCTGAGGATAACCAATGTCACAGTGTAGGATAACTCAGTGACAACCTTTATCCTGAGATCCACAAGCTCTGAGAAGCAGCCAAGCACAGATGGCATCACTCATTTGTAAACTGGACATAAACACAAGATATCAGCTGATCCTGATAATGTTACTGGTTTTCTTACTATAGAATTCCCAGATCTAATTTTGGGGTTTGGCCACAGTATTTGATTATAACAGAGAAAGGGTTAGAAAGAGTTTCTTAGAAAGGTGAAAATATGTTTTGCACCCTGGAGAACATACAAGACAGGGAAAGGGCCACAACAGGGTATAGGTGTCACCAAAGGACAGGTGGGAAGGATTGCTGGAGGAAATCACCATTCTTTCAGTGAGTTTTTGGAGGTGAACGAGCTGGAAAAAAACAGAGAGACTGTCCAGACTTTTCAAGAGGTTGACACATCTTTAGAGGATGACTTCCATGGATATTTTCTTGCCTGCAACATTTCCATCATCTCCAGGCAGATTGTTTTAAATCTAATCCTTGAGCCACTGCACTATTGATTGCAGGCAGCCACAGAGAAAGTAATTGGATCTATTTTATTCCTCTCACAGTTCCCTCTCCCCCTCTCCACCCTCAAAAACCTGCCCTCCCATTTCCCTCCATGTCTCCATATCCATTTGATCCTTCAGGTAACAGCACTCTTCACAGAAAGAGATGAAACACCACAATCCAGAAGCTCCAGTATTTCTTTCTTCCCTCTAGATGGAGCCATGGGCTTTCCCTGGATTAATACAATTTACTTTGCTCTAAGGTCGAGGCTTTGGTAGAGAGGGATTCAGCCAGCAGCAGGTTGACCTCAGTGGCTACTCTGGCAGAGGCTGTGCTGCCTTATGGTCAAGAGACAAGATGGGGACGAAAAACATAGATTTTATTATTATTATTATTATTATTATTATTATTATTAATTGAGTGCAGTCTGGGATGGCTGAATGTCTTTCTCTGTTGTAAGATCTTTGATCTCTTGCCTCCTTTCTTCATTATATTTTTTTTGACCATACTTTATTGTCCTAAGTGGCCCTTCTTAGTGGAGTATAAAACAAACCATACGAGAGCCTTAAACTGACCTCTGATACACAGGCAGCAGGATTTGTCTGTAAATAATGCTGTCTGAACTAGTCAAAGATACTCTACAGTCAAATGAAGGGAACAGAGGTGGTTCCTCCTGGCCTGAGTCAGGTATCTGAAATAGAACAGTGCTGGCTCCACCAGCAAAGCTGCATTTCTTTCTTTCCAGGTACTGGAACAGGACCCCCCACTCTAAATACTTCATATGTGAGTTAAGTAGTTATATGTGTGCCTGCATGGTTGACACCTAAAATTAGGGGAGATGAAAAACATTTAAAACTTCCAAAACAACTAAATGGCATCTATTTGCTCTGAGTACCAGGCACAGCACAGGCAAGACACAGACAGAAAAGAGTAACATCATTTTCTTGTGGTAAACCTCAGAGAACACTGTGTTCCCAGCACACAGGAGTGGTAGATTCAGTTTAGCAATGAAAAGATTAATTCTGATCCAAACCAGTCCTGGCCTGGAGATGGCTGAGGTGTGGCTCAGAGTCCAGTTTCAGTGGCCAAGGCTTTCTTTGCTGGCCTGAAGAGAAACTCCAGCGAGACCCACAGGCTTCACACTTGAATGCACCACATTTATCCCTGTGTAGACTAGTTCTGCTTTGACTCATTATTACATCCAGAGGAGAAGATGAGAGGAAATCACGTTTGAGGTCTGCAGGTTTTTGGGTCTGGGTATCACAGTGAGTAGCAGAGAGCATGAAAAATCTGTTTGGAGCTCCCAGGCAGGCCTGGGAAGGTGGCTGCAACAATTCCCACTAAGGGGTGCACTTTGCCACCACATTTATCTCTGTCCCTTCTTTCCATAGGTGTTATGAGGCAATAAAAATTAAGGTATCTTTCCAAGAAACTATTTGCAAGCGTAGAATTACTCTGGCAATATGCAGCTGCCGTTTTAACAGGGAGGCACAGTCTTCCCTAATGTTTCTTTTTTTTCTCCTGGGAAATGCATAAATTGCTGTTTTCTATGTCATTCTGCAGAGATGTCATCTGCAATTTTTCTCCTTTATTACACGTGGGGGAGTAGGAGGAAATTGCTTGCCCAGTGGCGATATGCAGCTTTTATTTACATGGGAAAGCAATAAAATTGATTGTTTCTGAACGGAACGTGTTACTTGGCTGCAGTTCAAGGCAAAAGGGCATGTGGGCAACCCTGCCTTCTAACCCAGAGAGGAGGGACTGCTAGGCACCAGTCTGGCCTCTACCTTGGCCAGGTCACTTGCTCACCCACATTTTAACCACATGAAAACAGGGCTCTAACATGAATTGGTTTGGTAGAAGTGTTGTGATATTTGGTTTGGTAGAAGTGTTGTGATATTTAATTTGATGGTCTGGTAAAACTCGAGAGAGTCTGAACAGGAGAGTGGAGATCTCTTCTTCTGATGGGCAAGTATTTAAGCAGAGATATCCACAGATGGCTGATAGAACTCTGCACACAGTTGGCTTTAAAACCATGTTGAAAAAGCAATGGCAGCAAGCACAGAAAAGGGCCATGGATTCAAGAACTGGGAAGAACGCCTAACATTTAAGAACTTTGACTGGAACTAGATGATCTTTAAGATCCCTTCCAACCCAAACCATTCTGTGACTCTATGACTTTATGCTGCATAAAATACTGGAGAGTGGGAGAACCAACATTTTAATAAAAAAGTATCAGAAAACACTGACAAGCTTCAGAGCTCTTAAGAAGGTCATAATAACAACCAGTACATGGAAATACAGCTCAAACAACCTGCCCTGCTGAGTCCAGGCTGGGCTAAGAAAGTGCAGTTTCAAAGCAAACAGACACCCAGCTCTCCCTCCCTGAGAAATCCATTCTGCTGTGGGACATAGTGGGACAAAGAGAAACTCAAGTTATCCAGTAACTCTCCTCAGTGGGGAGTCAATTCTCAGTTAGTGGTGCTGTGTGAGGGGAGGCTGGCAGAGATCACTAAGGCTGCACCGTCGGTCACTTCAGTAAACCACTGGAAACTCGGAAAAACAAGTGGAGCCGTAGCAAGATGAAAGGATTCTCCTGCCCACTCTGTGACCCAGTAATGAGAGATCAGAGCTGTTTTACTGACAGGAATGTTAAGTGCTGTGATTTTTGAGTGAGACAAGTCTTGCAGGGCCAGTTAAGATCTCTGTCCACAAACTCTGCTCCAGTCATGCACTTACATCATGACCACTAAAACAACTCTGTCCTTGGAGCCTTCAGAGACCATTTTCACTTCATTCAGCATCATTTTCTTCCAAGTTAGGTATTTATTTACGCAAATGCATCAGAAAGAACAGGTTGGGTAGTTTTTCTCCATTGTGATATGAACCCCTCTATATATTCCCAGGGGTTAACTTTGCTCTGGTAAATGCCATCCCACTCCCTCTGGCTGTATCCATCACATGCAGTGTGAGGCCAGGCTGGAGCAAGAGCCCCCCAGCCCAGCTGCCTGAATAACTGCTTTGCAGGCAAATTCACCTTTTCAGGAAGCAGACAAGACCTGACAAGTTTGTGTGACTCAGGGACTGGAAGTGTCTGGGTCTGGTCTCATTTTCTCTGTGCATTTCCAGTCCCCAGGATGACTCTATCTCAAGAGCAGTGCTTTGTCCCACAGAGATGTGACATTAAATATATATATTCCGTGTCAAGCATCCCATGCATTTAACCTCATGGAGGGCATTAAACTCCTTATACTGGTCACCTTCCCCTCTCCAGCTCACCCAAACTCTGTTTGAAAATGTGACTTATTGCAGTCAAGCTGCTCATAAGGAGAAAGATGCACCGAGCGTGCCCTGTTACAACCACAGCATTCACATTTGTCAGTGGCTGTCAGAAGAATACACAGGCTATCAAAATACCCACCTCAATGTAGCTACTGTATTTTCTGAGGGACTATTTCTTTCTGCAGAACCCATAAAACGTTTGCTGCAGCTGTAGCAGACCTCCTGAGAGGGGAATGGCATCCTAGAGTGTAACTCCATGCAGCAGCACTGCTGGGAAAGAAAGTTCAAAGGCATCCAGCTCTCTCCAGAGGATACAGCTATGTAAGACCCTGCTGGATAGATGACTAGGTACCTGTTTTAGCACCAAAGTATTACAAAGAGCTTGTTCTGCCTCCAGGCAGTAATTTGTTGAAGCACATAAGACACGTTTCCCATTGGCAGGATGAAAAGAAAACTTTCACCCCATTTTTTTTTCTGCAAAACATTACATTATGTCATCTCTGAAAAGAGCTCTATTGTACATGTGGGCCACGGCAAATATGCATGGAAGAGAACTAAAATGACAGCTTGTGGTGCTTATATAAACACACATTAACCCTGCAGGTCCCAGGTTTCAGTTAGCTCCAAATCCTGGCTTGTACCAGATGCCTTGAACTGCAATCCATAGGTATTGTGCAGCTTTCTTGTTGTGTTTCCTCTGCATGAAACTGGTGAAGTGCCTTGTCCATTTTTGTTTGCTTTATAGCAAGACTGGGAGGTAGAGAAAAAGTCCTGATTTTTCCACTCCCAGACAGGTGGTGTGCTGTGCTGGTTTCCCATTTGTATACATTGGTGAATATTTTTAATCTAGATTGAACTTGGAAAGACAGAGCACAAGAAGCAAATTAGATTTTTCCCAGGCTAATTCTTCTCTCATTTCCTCCAATTTTACACCAGTGACATTAACAGGGTTAGCTTTTGATTTACACTGGTACCAGGGAGAGAAAAATGGGCTCTTGAAGAGCTGGCTTTAATTCAGAGCAGCTGGGCAGAAAAAAGGTGGTGTGGGAAAATCCTGTTCTCCAGCAAAATGAGAGCTGACATAGCCATTAACTGTCCCTACAGATACCTGTTTTAATTTGCATTGCTTTAGAGACATACCTAGTCATTCTTGCTGGATCTAAACCCCACCATGAATGAATGGCTTTCTTAAATCAGTAAGTCAGTGGAGAGCCCAAAGCAGGAGGGAAGATGTTTAATCTGACTAGAATTCACTAATTTTTAATCTTACCACTTCTCAGTGCCAAGCCTGAATCACCAGACAGGGGAAATTGTTTATTATTGAACCAATGAACTACACAAAATAATGAAGCGGATGAAACTTAATAATTAAAATCATGGATGTTATTATATATAAGCTAAGCAAGAGTTTTTCATGTTTTCTGTCAGAGCCACAGCCTCCTCAATCACTAGTAACTTGCTGAAAATTGCTTTTAGCTCTTAATAAGACCTAGGGGAACAGAGTAATTTGCTCTGTTGATTAACATGCATTAAGTATGGGGACAATACTTCTTTTGCAATAGAAGTTCTGATTTAGCAGATAAGAGCACAATCAAGTAGGTGTTCAGCTCTGTTTGAACTGCATATCAGTTTTATATTATCCTCTTTCATGGCCACTTTGGATGCTCAATACCTTCAACTGTGAAATCTCTCATTTAGATGCCTGCATATGGGTCTCAGTGCCTGCCTCTAAGCACTGGATTTTGATATTTTCTAATTTTTTCCTAATCTGCTTGGCATCATTTCACTGCAGTGGTAGTTTCCATCCACTTTGGATCTCTAGGTGTCCAAGTGGCTTCTGAGGGGTGTTGTCATGACGCACAGCACAGACCAACAGCTTTTTATTCCCCCTGGACTGCAGATAATCCACATTTATACATCTGGGAGCAGGCTTTTCTCTTGCATGGCTGCTATTCCACAGGTTGAACAGAGCCGTCTATTACACAGGGCACAAAGCATTTCCAGAAGCAGCAGAGCAGAGGATTTTCTATTTGGATGTCCCTGCCAGGGAATTGCTGGAGAAGGATGCAAAGACAGCAACACAGAGGCAGAAAGTGCTGATATGGCAGGCAGGCAAACACAAAATTGGAAAAACTCTTGGGGTTTGCACAAACCCCAGCGTGTGGTCAGCAGGGACCACACAAGGTCAGCAGTGAATGGGAGGAACCACACTGGTGTATGGTCTAAGCCATGCTAACAGATATGCTGCCTCCTGCAGCCAAGAAGTTAGCTTGGGTGAATGTCCTCTTTTTTCTTTGGTTTTTTTTTAATAAAGGAGTCATAACACAGTCACTCATGAGTAAAGGCTGAGAGAGTTGGAGTGGTTCAGCCTGGAGAAGAGTCTGGGGACACCTTATAGCAACTTTCCAGTACCGCAAGGGGGTCTAGAAGAAAGGCAGTGACAATTATTAACAGGGCCTATCGTGAAAGGACAAGGGGTAATGGTTTTAAACAGGAAGAGGGGCAATTTAGATTAGATATAAGGAAGAAGATTTTACATTGAGGATGGAGAAACATTGGCCCAGATTGCCCAGAGACAGGGTAGGAATCCCTCCATCCTTGGAAACCTTCAAGGCCAGGTTGGATGGGGTTTTGAGCAACCTGATCTAGCTCATTGCAGGGAGATTGAACTTTAAAAGTCCTTTCCAACCCAAATTATTCTATGATTCTATGACTAGCCCGACATTGCAGACTGGGAAACAGAGATATAGCCCTTTCCTATCTTCCTAGCTCTGATAGTCAAACGTGGAAATGGATTTCCCAGGTGGTTTCTTTGGCCATGAGCAAGCCATATACCATGGGTTCCCTCTTGTGATGGGAATAAGCAAGGGGAGCTCCAGCCATGAATGGCATTATTCAAAGAATTTAGTGAATTTGGGCAGGGTCACGCAGGACATAACTTCTCCAGGGCTTGCAGAGTTTACTGGTCCTGTTTGCTAGCCTGTCACACACTGGCAGAGCACTTTACAGTCCTTCTTGCCTGGTGTGTGCCCCAAGCCACCACCAGGCTGCCAGAGGAAGCTGGTTAAAAATGGATGCTGCATATGGTGTATATATGAGCAAATATGGGGTTTTGGACCCCGTTGGAACCCCTGCGAGTCCTTAATATTGAATTTGCTGTGGCAAGAGTGAAGAACAGATGGTTCTAATCACCGTGCAGTCTGTCTTCTGCAGCAGACCTTTTAACAGCTCAGGCAGAAACACTGGATCTTTCAGGCACCTGAGGGAATTGTCAGACCCCAGATCCAGACCTTATCACTCACCCTGCTCACTTCCTATGTGCTACAGCCCATTAACACCACAGCTCTCCCAGCTCAGCACGTTCAGCTCCGCGGTGGGATGAGCTGCACAGCCAGTTCCACCTCTTCCCCCTCTGCACCGTCATCTGCTGAACACCTCACCTGAAAGATTATGCAATTCAAAAGCCAAAAATAACTTTTTCCCTGCTCTTTAGGGCTTTACGGTTGGCTGATACAGAGCAAAGCCTGGGACCAAGGGACAGAGTGCTGATTAAACTGAATTTAGGCAACAATTATTCTTTTCCTCTGCAGAAAAGATGCACAGGGAGGACTGTATTTTCTCACCTTTGTTTGGCTTGTGCTCTCATTCCAAGGAGAAGAGAGGATGTATCAGTGCCTCAGCAGACCTCAGGAAGCAAGTTGTTCTTTTTTTTATTTAAATCACAGTTCATACAGCCCTGGAGTGAACGAGCTGCTACCTGAGGGGTCACGGCCTCCATGCAGCTTTGTGTTGTTGGCTGCTTGGCCAAATGTCTTCTTGCTCCTAAAATATTTGCAAGGGTACTCAGAGTGGGACTTTTAAAAAGTGATTGTGAAATGTGGACCTCCGGTTCAACAATACTTGCAGAACTGTCTTAGCAGCTCTCGAGCTCTAAAGACGGCAGCGGCGGCCCCCAAGGAAATCCTTGACTGGTGACATTCAATAGAAGATGTTTGCTCTTTCAGAACTGAATGGAATCCTCAGCAGAGGGTGAAGCAGCTGACAAGACATTTTTCTCTAGGAAAAATTTCTCACAATTTCCTCTTTTTATTTTCCAGTCCCTTCTGGGATGAAAATACAATGCTCTAAATTTCATAATGGAATAGAAATTTCCCAGATTGTTTCCTTTTGAACAGCTTTAAATCTAATGCTCTCTGATAGTCTTCACATCAATAACACACTCCTCACTTCACTGACACCTAATCAAAGAAAAATTCAGGAAAACATGGAAACCCTAGCAGAGCAATGAAAGCAAAACCCCCAAATCAAACCCATCAGTAATAATTCAAAATAAAGGTAACATTAAAAAACAAACAAACAAAAAAACCCACAGGATTTCAGGAATTTTTTCCAAACATGATTGTACCATTTCTTAATACTGGTAATACTTCAGACATTTTCAAGAGGATTTAATAGAAAATTTTCTTCCCGAAGAGCATGCATCCACATGGCATATAAGACCCTTGCTTGTAATCAATATCCATCTTAGAACTCCTGGTACATTTAGCTTATTTAAGGGCATCTGAATTCATAAAACCATAGAATATTTTGGGCCGGAAGGGACCTTGAAAGGTCATTTAGTCCAACCTCTCCTTCAAAGAGCAGGGCCAAGAGATGGGTCTCTGATAGTATTTCACTAGTGATTTACTGTGAGTTTGCTCTGATTGCTTAGATACTGGGAAACTGGGAATCAGAGACACCCACAGATGTCCTCAAACCCTGAAGCCAAGTCAGAAAAGAACCTTCAAAACAGTGCATTATTTTGGCATTCCCCAAACTTCCACCCGTGACTCCGTGGATTCTAGTTGACAGCTAAGAACTCTTAGCTGGAAACTGCAGAAACAGCCCCAAAATTCAGCATGAAAAAGTCCCCAAGGGTTTTGCACATGACTAAAACAGATGAAGCAAAAGACCCAGGCAGGGGTCGGTCTCTTCTTCCAGGTAACAAGGGACAGGACAAGAGGAAATGCACCAGGTTTAGATCAGATACTAGGAAAAATTTCGTCACTGAAAGGCTTGTCAGGCATTGGAACAGGCTGCCCAGAGAACAGGCTGAGTCACCATTCAGGGGAAATATAACAGACGTGTGGATGAGGCACTGAGGGACGTGGTTTCGTGGTGGACTTGGAAGTGCTGGGTTAATGGTTGGACCAGATGACCTTGGAGGTCTTTTCCAGGTTTAATGATTATTTGATTCTCTGCTCAAGTATTCCATAAGCTGACTCTGCAGAGAACCATGGATGCTGGAGGAGCCTACCCAGAGCTTGAACCCAAATTCCCAGCAGGACCATGACTCACAAAGCCAGAACTGGACTTGTCTAAGTCTGGAGCCTCTGCACTGCACTTAACCTCTCATTCCCAGCCCTGATTCCAGCCTTAGGTCCAAGAATTGCCACCGCCACATTCTTCTCCAAAAAGAGAAGAGCAGCAACAACCAGTACAGGAAACCAAGCACTAGCCAAATAACCCCAATGATTCCTCAGCTTGCAGTCAGAATAAAAAGCTTGGCCAAAATCGTCTCTTCACACACAGGCCATTTTTAAAGGTGTAGGAAGGTGATGTTAGTAGCTGGATGCTCTAGAAACAAAATGAAATAAAATGGGGCACTGAATTGTTTCAGTAATGGAGGATATCCAAATTGCAATGGGCCCAGCTTGCCTTTTGCCAGGGACTACTAACCCTTCATTTTTTTTTTTTTTATTCTAAGCACTTCTCCTCGAAGTCAGCAGAGAGACCAGCCCTTTCCCAGGGGTTCCATCCATGCCAGAGCCTGGCAGCATTCCTCCTCCAGACCATCAGCCCTCTGACGTGATGTCTTGAGAAACAGCTGCTGTTCCACAGGACAACTCATGACCCTTCCCACATACTTTTGTGCTCTTTGCTAAAAATATCACCAGGGTTCCTTTCAGCTCACATGCCCTACAGAGGGAGGAGCCCTGCACAGGCTCCACAGGCTCCACGCTGCAGCTGAGGCTGCTGGCCAGGCTGAGGTGAGAGTACAGTGTGTGTTTTGATGGCCAGCAGCTCAGGGATGGGTGAAGGAAGAAAGCAGTTCTTCCCCCTTGGTTCTTCTACTCCCTTTCCTTTGTGCTGCTGCATTGCTTCAATCCACTCCTCCTGGCCCTATTTGTAACCATGGTGCCAAGTCCTGGGGGGTTTTCTGCTACAGGCAACACCTTTCCCTCAAGAAAAAACAATGGAGAAAGGAATTATCCCCTGGACTTGAAAACTTGATTAGAATAGTCTAATCTGGTTCCCTTTTTTGAGCCCAGATGTAAAGTGTTGTGAGTATAAGATGTTTGGTAAAGTACCAGTGCAAGCACCAAGGGCCATGGATTTAGTCTTTGGGAGAACGCCTGGGGGCTTCTCAGGCTTCCTTGGTGGGTGCTGGTGTTTGGAAAGCACCTGGTTGCAGGAGACTGGACATGGTGCTTGCTCATCTGCAAAAATGTGGAAACTCAAAGACAATACATGTAGAAGGTAGATGCTTTTCTACCCCTTGGAGAAGGAAGGGCAGCTGAGTTATCCTTATCCCCATCCCAGATGGGTTAAAGAACAGATCAGCTCCTTACAGGAGCAGAGGGAATTGGGAAAACTTCCGGGAGAGAAAAACAATAAAGCCCAGTGAAGCAGGCTGGGTCTGAGGCCTAGTAAAGAGTGACTCAGCCAGTGCCTCGCAGCTCTGGGTAAGACGCCTTGCCATAAAGAGCTCCTAAGCAGAGGTGCTGAGTGATTGCTTTATTGTTCCTTACAAACCTTGCTGTGAAATCCCTGTAAATATGTTTATGAGCTTGTTGGGGCGGCTTTCCCGCTGCTGGCAGTACTGTGAATAAACATGCATGCCTTTGATTCACGGAAGTTCGTCTTCTGGACTCCATTATGGGCCCTGGCTCTGCTTCCAGCTCAGACATGGGGCCCCTCCTGCCCCAGCTCACAGGGAGCACGACATTTCTGCTCTCCAGTGAATAACTGGAAGGATCAGTGCACGTGTTTAGCATTACACATCCCCAGATGGCAGCCTCGCTTGCATCCTCCTCCCTTCTCTTCCCCCCAGCAGAGGTCTGTGAACCTCACCAGCTCCAAAAGAGCAGCCTGTGGAAAGGCCACCGTGCCTGGGGACAGCTTCCATCCACTGTTTTCCTTCCTCCCACACAGCAAGGACATTTGGATATGACCCTCTGAGCCTGGATGGGCAAAGCAAGGTTTGGGGGATGCATGTTGCCTGCATCCAAGAGTGATGTCTGCAAGCATGGCGTGCATCTACATTTGAGGGCAGACTCAAGAAACTCTACGTATTTTGGCTTCCACCCTGCAGTGTGCAGGAGCAACACGTGCCAAAACCCTGGTGACCAAGGTCAGACAATGAACCCAGCTGAAAAATCTGCCGCCGTATGCTGTCTGCCCTGTCCTCCTGCACAGCCAAGCTGCCTCTGTGCCATCACAGCTTTGTGTTCAAAGCAAGCTGAATTCACTCCTGTTTTACCCTAAAAGCCAGGATTTCGTGATGCCAGGAATGTTCAGGCACTGCTAGATGAGTGGCCAACGTGTCTGTGCAAAGGGGGTTCAACACAGGGAGGTACAAATCATAGAACCTTATGTTCTACAATTCTATGAAAGGTTTGGGTTGGAAGAGACCTCAAAGATCATCTCATTCCAACTCCCCTGGCATGGGCAGGGACACCTTCCACTATCCCAGGCTGCTCCAAGCCACATCCAACCTGGCCTTGGACAATTCCAGGGATGGGCCATCCACGGGTTCTTTGGGCAACCCATGACAGTGCCTCACCACCCTCACAGGGAAGAATTTCTTCCTAGTATCCAAGGAATCCTCTGCAGCCATCCCAATGCAAGCTGTCCAGCTCTGAGAGAAGGGTTCTCCAAATCTCAATGCAAACCTGAAGACAGATAAATTTTACGCATGGTTGTCAGCTCCCTGCCATTCCAGTGCATCCATTTGAAGACATGATCCCTGCACACTGGACATACCCATGAACTTCAGTGAAACCTCCCCTTTGCCTTCCAGGCATCCTCCTGTCTCTAACCAAAGCAAACCGCAGCCAGGGCTTCTTCAGTATCAAACAGTGTGGCACTAAGTGTGGATCCCTAACCACAATATAAAAACCCCAAAACTTACGCTGAAGGAAACATCTCAGAAATTCACCAGCAGCAAAGGGAGATTTTATCCATTTCTTTGCTTCCATCCACTCTCCTATTATGGAGTTAAAATATGAGGTTGGTCCAGGAAACAATCTACATCAAAATAAAAGAACCAGGATATTTGCCCATCAATATAAACTGAACGAGAGACACACCAAACATCACAAAGAATCCCATGAGCAAAGAAACATCTCATGCACTCAGCAAGCAAAAAGCTCCTATTTTGTGTAATGCCTTGCAGCCCAACTGTGATCTGAAATGTTTGAAGCATAACTTAATAAACTGTGGTGGGCATAGACAGGAGACTAGAGAAATATTTCTTAGCTGGCTTTTGAAGTGAAACAGAATCAGTGCTGCAGGATAGCAGCTCCAGAGGACCAAACACCAAACAGAAGTTCCTTGCAGCGGGAAAAAAAGGACCTGTTTGTAAGCAGGGACCATGACATGGTTTAGTGCTACAAGCGGCTGAACCAAGCAGGGGTGAAAGTTTTAGGCTGATCTGCACCTGTGTGTCAGCACGGCTGTATCTGAGTGCCTGTGGCACCCGGTTTGTGTACACAGACAAGGGGGACTTAGCCGAACTGCAGAGAGTGACCCTGCAGCTGGGGCACTGGGCCAGGGCTCTGTAGGTTAGCTCAGGTCAGGGTGTATTTCAGCATGTTGTTTTCTATAACACCCAGGTACTGAATTTCCACACATACCAGTGGGAATCAGGTGTTGGTTTGCAAGCAGGAACGTGGGTCTCCAGTTTTCTCAGCCCACCCCATCACTTGGATCCTATGTATTCACAGAATCACAGAATGGTTTTGGTTAGGAAGAGACCTTAAAGATCACCTAATTCCAACCCCTCAGGTTATTCAGAGCCCCTTCCAACCCAGTCTTGAACATGTCCAGAAATGGGGCATCCACAGCTTCTCTGGGCAACCTGTGCCAGGGCCTCACCACCCTCACAGGGAAGAATTTTTTCCTAATATCCAATCTAAACCTGATCTCTGTCAGTTTGAAGCCATTTCCTCTTGTCCTGTCACTCCAGGCCCTTGTAAATAGTCTGTCTCCTTCTTTCTCGTCAGCTCCCTTCAGGTACTGGAAGGCTGCAATTAGGTCACCTGAAGCCTTTTCTTTTCCAGGCTGAACAATCCCAATCCTCTGAGCCTTTCCTCATAGCAGAGGTGTTTCATCCATTCAATTATCTTCCCACACAGAGCTGTCCCACCTCTGGACTCACTCCAACAGGTCCATGTCCTTTCTGTGCTGGGACCCCAGAGCTGATGCAGCACTGCACGTGGGGTCTCACCAGAGCAGAGCAGAGGGACAGATTCCCCCCCACTTGCTGCCCACCTGCTTTGGATGCAGCCCAGGATACAGTTTGCTTTCATCTTGTGGGTCTCCCTTCCCTACCCATAGGGTAGGAATAAAAGTCCCAGTTCTCCTGCCTGCCTTGGATATTTAGACTGTTGCTGTAGCTGGGTTGAGATTGTCTCCACTACAGGGTCCTGTTAAGCAGCATGATAAACTGAGAACCCAGGAGTGTTGTGACAGACACCTCCATAGCTGCCAGACCCTCCCTCTGCCCAGGCAGGGAAAAAGCTAATCAGGATACCAGTCTGGCACCAGGAGCAGCTGAATCTCATTTGGATCACCTACGCATTGTGAGGATAAGGAAACTGTCTCCAATTATACTCCATAAAAGAGTAAGAAGAAACCTCTCAGCAGATCTCCCTAATTTCTGCCTCTGCAAAAATGTCCATTTTCTTCCTTTTTTTTTCCTTTTTTTGTTAATCTCCATTTTCCATTTGTGGTTTTCAACTAAACCTCAGGCCTAATGAGGCTAGATGAGTGACGAAGAGGTTTGGTCCTTGATGATTTAGTTTAATGGTTTGACCACGGGGCCTCAGCCTGGTATCTACAACACAAAAGTTCCTGTCAATTCCCAGTTGTCTGTGAGAACTTCCAGGGAGGAACAGAGCAGGAGGGGAACTCTCAAGTAAAAGAAAAAGCTAATGGGCCATTTCTGAGATATGTCAGCAGGGACATCCTGTGGAACCAGCAGGATTTGTCAGTCTAGCAATTTGCAGTGACAATGAACATTTTTCCAAAATAGATACCCAGAATATTTTTCCTGATATGTTAATTTCTTGCATGTCTGGCTCAGCCTGCCTCCAAACACTCCCATTTTTTGGAGAAACTCACATCCTACTCTGAACTCTCTAGTGTAGTCCCATCCTTAATTTCAGCTTCCAGTTATTTGGACTATGCGACTTCAGTGAAAGGGAAATTAAGAGGATTTCCTTCTCCCGGCATGCGGTTGTCAATTGATCCCAGAAACAATTCAGATTTATTGTTCCCATTTGATGGCTCATGGGAAAGAAATTGGCTCCCCAGCAGTAAGCCAAAGATGGGAAGAGACAGTAGCTTGAGCAGCGTGACTGATGGCCACAGACAGAAATACTTTCCTCACTGCTTTGCAGGGCAGTTGCTGCACCTTAGACCTTAAACCAACATATGGTGAGTGACCTTCAGATGCTGATCTGGAGCTTCACCTTTCATCTCCCTCCACTGGTCAAGTTTTCCTCCCTCTATTCTCATCCAAGCCATTGCAAATACTCATCTTTTCTTTTTCACCTCCCTTTGCTTTGGCTCAGCCAGGGTCTGAAGACTCAAGACAGGAATCCTGCAGTGTAACTCTACACCCTGTGTTGTGGAGATAGTCAAGCGAATGATCCAGTGGCCCCTTCTGGCTTGAAAGTCTCTTCAGACTAAATTCATAACAGTAATGCTAATGCAGACATTTTGCAGATGCTTATTTCAGGACATGGAATGTTTGCAATTCATTTTGTTTGGTGTCCCAGAATATTTCAGTTCCCAAACCAAGCACTGACAACCATGTTTGTTAATTCATCAGCACTTAATTCAGTTCTAAACAAACTTAGAAATTCTTGTCCATTTTATTTTAGTATATATTATTCATGCAGGCCCCAGAAACGGGAGTTTTGGACAAGCCCATTGCATTATTTAGTATGTCTGGACATTTGCTTTTAAATAAATTGTTTACAGCACATTAGGTAGTAAGGAAATTTTTTTTTAGTCCTTCTCCCTTAGTCTACAGGACTTGAGTGTCAAAAGACGCCAGATCAGAACTTCCAACCAATATGAAATTTGCCTCAGAAAACTATAAATCTGATAAATCTGATAATCTGATTGCTTCTCCAGCTATGAAAGATATTTGGCAATGATGTTAAGCTCTTGCAAATGTTGTCTGTTCCAGAAGATGACCATCCAGAATCAGATCTCAAATAGCCTGGGTTTGAGCGCCCATTCACAGATCAACAGGATTATGTGCCTTCCAGGATTTGTCCTGATTGTAAAAAGGAAGCGTGAAGCAAGTTATGAATTCACGTGATTCACATCTCCTTTAAGTTGAGATGACTCATCCCCCTTCTGCCAAAACCATCTCCAAAAGATCAGGGGCCAGGTCATCCTCACAATTGAACACAAAATCAACCCCAAAAAAGAGAGAGCATGGAAAGACAGAGAGAGAAATGTCCAGTTAATCCAAACACTGCTTTGTCCCTCAATCCAGATGCTTAAAAGATTTAACAAAGGGAGAGCTGCCATGTAGCCTGCACATATGTGCTAGAGAACAGTTAATGTGCACTAAAGTTTGATAATCTGAATAAAAGTGGATTTGAGAAATTGATTTGGATTAACATGATCTGCTTTTTAGTGAAAAGATTTTGAATCCTCAACAAGGAGCTTAGCCACGATTAACTCATTTAAACACTTTCACAGCTAAATATGTTCCCAGTGCCCCAAGCAGTTGGAGCTTTACCCTTTGGGGATTAAGCTAAACCTCATCTGGGGGTTCTCCTACCCTTCTCCTCCATGTCTGCTTATTCTGCAGACAGCTCCTCATGGTATCACCTCTATCCTTCCTTTCACTGTAAGGGGCCGGAGAAGCCAAGATGTGGGAATTTGTCCCCATTCATTCCCATCTGGTTGCGGTTTCCTCCCTTCATTGTCTGGTTGGACAAGAGATGATCTGAGTTACACTCAATTTGCCAGGTCACTGAAGAATCCTGAAGATGCAGAGTGACCCAAGCAGCTACAGCCTCAGACTGATGTGCAATCCTTCCTAGGGAAGGGGGTCTGGGTCCATCTCTCTGTTTAGAGATTACCCAGCAATAGGAATTAGTGCTTGAATTATATCTGAGCATCCAGAGCAGTTCTGCTGCCTTCCCCTTGCCTCTGGACCTGTCAGGACTCATTCTCTGTCTTAATGAACTAAATGAAATGGGGACATGGGCCTCAAAAGTGCCACTCAGCCATCCACACTGTTGGATTTGTTGCATCTGGCCTTGGCATGGGTCAGACCTGGGCTGGTCTCGGGGCTCGAGGCACAGGTTAGCATAGGGACCAGTAGGTGATTTGGATGCAGCCATCCTGGATTTGGGATTAGAGGGATTGATACAAATTTAAATGGCACAAATTTGGCCTCAGAGCCAAAAGCAGCTCTCCCCCATTTTATTTGCTGATATGGATGGAGCTGCCAAGGTCAAACTAAGGATACAAGAATATCTTTGGGAAGTCAGGGCAGAGAGATTCCCCTCCCTCTTGGACACAAGGAGGGGATCTGCCTGTAAAACTCATTTACTCCATTGGTTGCAGTCCATGTCTGTTGTCTAGGGGTGAGGAACAAGGCTGCTTTCTCACAGGTACCTCAGGAAAAGTTAACACTGAGAGCTGAGAAGTCCTCCAAAGGTGAAATATTTTCTGCCCATTAGATAAAATGAACTATGAAATTCCAGTGACAGAGCTCATCAGAAATAATCAGTTTTTCCCATAACTTTTTTTTTAATAAAGTACTATGATTTTTTTTTAATCTCCGCAGGAATGTTCTAGGGTTTTGTTTTGTCTTGTTTTGTTTCTTTCCCAAAGGAAGGGAAGACCTGTTTTCAGGACTAAAAGCACCTGGAAATAAAACGCATGATTTATACAAGACCTTAAAAAATTTATGCTTAGGCTCTTTGCATTTCTTGAGGTTTACTGGTGAACACTGGCATTTTGTGTCCAGACGCAACCTATTACAAGGCAGATGTCTAATCTTAAACTGCTTCTCAGCAGACATGCAAGCTGTGCTTTCTCATCCAGACAGTTTTTGCTTAAATATTTCCTTTTTTTTTTTTGCTTTACTGCTTTTTTTGCAGCTTTTATTCATTGTTTTTAAATTAAAAGGAAAAAAATCCTCTTTTTTTAAGAGAAATCGTAAAAGATTAACCAAAACAAAGTGATGTGAAAAGAATATAGCCTGGGCCTCTCTGGCAGGATTAAGCTGCCCTTAGCACTAAATGGCAAAGTCCTGCTCCAAAAGCCCAGGCAACACAAGATATGGAGAAACTCAAATGTAATTAGAAATGTAGCTTCATTTAGTCAGAACTAATTATGTCACTTATGTAGAAACTCCACGTTGCTACACCAGGCTGGTGATTCAGTGCAACATCTACAAAGTTTTTCTCTCTTTTATTTGCTAAAATATTAATGCAAATGCAACATTTGCCAAAGGCTTTGGATTCAGTATCCTCTGGGGTAACACGCTACAAAATGTGATGTAAAGGGGGCAAGAGCTGCAGGGAGAAGTAGGTTCCTACCCTGAACACTTAACTCTGCTCATCCTCAGGATGCCCTGGGGCTGTTTCTGAACCACCTCCATCCAAAGTTCTCCAGAGCCTCAGGTTTCTCTCACTGGCCCTAAGCAAAAGTTCTGAGGCATTGCATTGCCTTCCTGTACTTGGATGAGGGACAAACCAGACCTTGAAGTTGCAAGGGCTTGATGGTGCCCAGAAAAGTCCTCAGAGAATAATTAATCTGTTCTGCCCTGGATACCTACCTCAGGATGAGCTGAATCACCTTTCAGAGGTTCTGTTACACTTGCACAAAATACCCTATAGTGCCTATTGTTCTCCCAAAATATGCACATGTGATCACATCTGTCCAGACCATGGTGCAGGATCAGAGGATGCCACAGGGCAAGGACCACAGCAATCAACTTCTCCTGACTCTGATTCTTCTCAAGATGGTGCCAAGCATCATATGGCACCAAACATAAGTCAGAAAATCCAATAGTCCTCAGAGTATATAAATACTTTTTTAACATGGAGTCCTAGAGCAGGTAAGCGATGAGGAGGCAGTGGTGTGGGTGGATACTTTGTTAGAGACCTGGATACCTACTCAGGGCTGTGAATTTACCTAGATTCTATGTTAGCTAAGAGCTGGACATTGCAGTGCCTAAAACACATTATGGCCACATCTTCTAGACCCTTCACAAGAGGGGAGTGGGAAAAACAATGAAAAACTTTCCAACACACTGCTGCAAGCCAAAGCTTCATCTGACTGAATAGTTATAGAGTGAGAGTAACTTTCTGGTAAAGTATTTTCCCCACACTGGCTCCATTTCAAGGTTATTATTCAGAACACTTCACTTCTTTCAGCCTAAACAGAAGCACTGCTCACTTGAAGTAGGGCTCACAACTCCTTAGGTCTGTTTCTGCACTTCTGTCTTTAAAAGATTTTTTTTTCCCTTAAAGCTCAAGATGAGCATTATAAATTGCTTGCTACACACAGGGAAATGCCAGTAAGGTGTGTACATGGCTCTGCCTTTGTAAAAATTGGAAGAGAGTTTATGAGAAAACTCAGGAAAACAGCCTATTTAATGATGGCCATGCCATGTTTTTCTGCTTGTGATTAACACCGGAGAGCTGACACTGCTTAGCTCAAATGGTGTTTTCAGCACAGATCTGGGAAGGGTCCAAAGCTTCTTTTTGTTAATTTGTCAGCGTGGATTAATTTTTCAGCAGCCCATTACTTGAATGCAGCCTGCCCAGCTTCAGGCTTCATTGTGAGAAGCCAGTGATACTGAGATGATAGCAGTCGTGGGCAGACAGACAGAGCCCAGATGTGGCATAGAGCTGCAGGAACCCTTCAAGGGCATCTGGAGATCAGCTTGCTGCACATGAGTAAGATTCAAAGGATGTATCTCAGACAGAGCTTACCTACTTCCACCACCAAGCAACCACTTCCCAAACAAATCAGTGCCAGAATCACTACTGCTGCTTCTTGGAAATTATCTGCCCTTGACTTGCAGCTTGAATGGGACACTCACAAAGACAATATACAGCACAAATGTTAAGCAAGCTGGATATCAACCCTGAAATATTCCACTAAACAGGCTCCTGTTTAGTACTGACTCTCATTTAACACCAGTAAGAACATCTAATGAGGATCAAGTCCCAGGAACTACAGACAACCCAGGAGAAGCTTGGTCAAATCCAAACTTTTCATCATTGGGATAATGAAAGACAGAGGTATCAAAACAAATGGTTGTGATGAGCAGGTCTAAGACTTTTTCAGGCAGACACATGCTGTCTCACCCCATGCTCTGAATTAACCATCTCTGTCCCACAATGCAGAACTGCAGCACAAAAGAATCAAATTCCTGTCTCTGCGTGATTTCTTATCTCTAGGATAGCACAGAACAATCTCAGTATAACACAGACCCTGGATAAAAGGTATGGAAAGCTGTGTTTGTCTGTCCTATACTCTTTATTTCCAGCTAGAGAAAGGTTGCTGTAGTAGAGACACTGACCCCCAGTCCATACACATCCACAGGGTGTTAGAAGTGTCCCTGCTCCCTGCCCTGTTTGCAAAGCCACAGGTGAGTCTATACATTATTCTGTATATGAGGTAAATGAGAAAACTAGGTCTGATTCAGACATAAAAGTAGATTCTTTTTCAGCAAAAGCAGAACACTGTACTTTTCACTCCTGTGAATTCAGTAATTGAAGTGGAGGTTTTGCTGATTTCATTGATGCATTTATTGACCATTTTCTCTTGTACAACCTAAATCAGCATAACTCTACTGAATCCAGTGCTTAGATGTGGCACTCATGGACATGGTTTAGTGGTGGAATTGACAGTCCTGGGCTAATGGCCAGACTTAATGATCTTCGACAACTTTTCCAGCATTAACAATCTTATGATTCTCTTGCATTCTGTAACAGATCAGTGTAGAAGCTTCTTTGTAGATCATTTGCTATTAATTAATGAAATAATAGCGCAGGACCTTCTTAACCTCTTATGTATACATTCACAAAACAGCCCTTTGCCATCTGTTCTCCTAACTGTTCTCAATTCAAAAAGAAAGATCTACAGCACACTCATCAGCTTTACCTGAATAAAGAAGTGCTTGCATAAATCAACACAGATGTTGGGTGGGTTAAGTCTGAAATTCATGAGCAAATGACAATGACAATTGAATGAAAACTGACAAAGAAATCATTGGGAAGACTGCAATGTTAAACATGACGGAACAGCTTGCAGAGACCAGCAGTGAAGCCCTGATTTGGCTGTACTTTTTTTTTTTCCCAATAAATGCAGGCTTACATTCTCAAAAGCTTCAGCTTTATGTGGCCAAAACCAGCTCCTTATGAACCTCAGCAGTCTTTGAGAGGAGAACTGTTTGCTGCTGCCCCAAGGGATGCTGAGGTACAGAGTCCTGTTCCACCAGAACTCCCCATCCCAAAGTAACTGCTGCTCTTGAGCTTTGGTAACAAACTCTTAACTTGTTAAACTTTGCAGCTTTACAGTGTTGAATAAGAATCCTTAAGCACAATCATGCAGAAAGGCAAAAAAGCTTACAAATTCTTAGAAGTGGACCCCCAAAAAGTAAAATTAAGGTATTAATGTGGCTGAGTATACAGTGCCCATTTTCTAGAGGAGTGACTGAATATCAGGATAGAGGACTGAGTGTTGCTCAGTTTTGTGTGTTTCTTTGTACATATGTGTGCATGTACATGCCTTTTAGCATGCTTCCAGTTCTCCAGCTGAAGTTTTCCTTTCTGCATGAGATAACAGAGTGCTCCCTGCAACAGAAACCAGGAGTGATCTCGAAAATGTTTCTAAGTTCTGTGAGTGAAATGTGAGAATGAACAGTTATAGCAAGAGCTGAGTTGTGCTCTTCAGACCCCTACAATTTCAGTATTAATAAATCACCTCATCTCTCAGTCACAAAAGGAAGAGCAGCGACGAAGGTTGGCTTCTGTCTGAGGTGCCGAGCCTTTCAGTGCTACAAAGATTCATATGCACAAATGCAGAAGGAGTAACTTCTACAGCAGCAGTCAAGGTGAGGACTTTAGATATAAAAGATACCAAAAACTGCTGATTCTCAAGTCTTTCTAACATAAGTCACAAAATAATTTGTGGGCTGAAAAATCACAGACACTCATTATTTTCAGGGCATGGTGAGCAGTTGCACTGTGCACTGTGTCATGTTTATAAAGCATCTTCACCCAATGACTGCTCAAAATACACACCACCATTAAGTTATTTTGCCTCTGCTGTTATGAGGCAGCGAAGGACAATGTGCCCTTTGAAACATAATGCATACACTGATAGAAGCTCAGCAAGGGAATTATGACCATGTTATGAATAAAACCAAAGATAAAATATGACATTAGAACCACATGACATGGAATTGAGGTTGAAAGGTTAAAAAATTCACAACCAAGGCAATCTTGTATTTAGAAGTTTGCAATTATAAATCACATTGCAAAGGTCCCTCTCTCAGAGGAGATAGCTGGTTTTGAGACAAATGACTCTAAAGCAATATTCAGAGTCCTGCACTGAGCTAATCAGTGCAAGTCATTTCCCTGGACCTTGAGTCCATCAATATTTCATACATTCAAATGGAACTTCTACCAGCTTTTATAACTGTTTTGCACTAAGTAGTTTTATTTTACACAAGAATGCGCCCATTCTTCTGTTATTTCCATAGGATCAGCAATAAATTCATAACCCTGCTTAGAAATCAAAAATATCATTCTTCCACATCATCAGTTTATTCAGGAAATATCTCACAATTATCATGAAGGGAATTTGGTTAGAGTCTTTTTGAAATATCTCCAGATTTCCTCTGCTCTGAGCAGTAGGTAACTCTTTTCCACCCAAGCATAGTTAGGAAAAACATCTCCTTGATGAAACATATTACGGCCATGTTGCCATGACCTAAGCAGGACCTGTCTTAAGCCCTATGTTTGCTCCACTCCACAGACTTTAATATCTTGTTACTAGCTAAGTGTCTCATTACTCTCTGGTATTTAGACATTCCTGTAGCTTTATTATATTTATTTAGACATTCCTGTAGCATTATTATATTTATTATAGTATATTAGGACATCTAAAGGAGTCCTGTGATATGAGAGATCTGAGTTTGGGCCTTTTCTTCCATCAGTGGCTGACCAGACTAAGAGCAGAGCTACAACAACCCAGACCCACCTTCTCCCAGGCAAGTGCCCCAACTCCTGCATCATTTTGAATGAGCACAATGTCTGCACAGCGACCATACTCAGTGCAGCAGATCTCATAGGGCATTTAGATGCAGAGAATTTCTCCAGTTATTCACAGTGTCGAAACTTAGATATCCAGTACTGGCACACAGCTATACACTCAAAAGAGATGTAAGCACTTCTGAAGGGAGGTGAGAATCATAAATAGGAGATTAAAGATGCACTGATCCACTTCCCACCTACATGCTAAAGTTACCTGACATTTGTTATCCCTCTGCACACCTGAATTCCCTTTCCCTATATTTTTATATTTGTCTTGTCTGCTGAATTAGGCAGATACCCCAAGGTGGTCAGTCTCTTTGGATGGTGGCCAAGGACTAGACACAATACAATTTCATGATACTGTGTCCAAACAAAGCTGCAGAGATGGGGCTTTTTCCCTCCTTTTTCACCCCAGCTCTGAGATGGGCAGAACAACACACTCCTGTCCTCTCAGGCATGTTGGGAATGTTCTCTTTGCAAAGCATCCCAACACTCCCATGACCTGCGAAGAGGAAGGAGGAGTCATTGCAGCCATGATAGAGGTTGATAGGGAGTTGGCACTCAGCTCCAGAAAGTGAGGCCTGAGGGAGAAGTATCTGCAAAGAAACACCTCATTGTTACCCCAGCAGTCGTGGAACCAGGGCATGTAACCCTGTTATTAATGGTATCCTTCCCTGAGGGACTTAGAGGTGCCTGCCAGCCCTCATCCTGGTTTTGTTTTGAATGCCTGATCCAAACAGCCTGGAGGGCTTTCACAGAGCTCGGAAGGGGGACACCTCCTCACTAACAATATTCCTCTGCCACACTATCAGTCTCCGTGGGAGAGGAGAGGCTGGAGAGGCTTCACCTCTGAGTGGTGGCAGAGCAAGTGCTCCATGCACACCAGCTTTCCCTGTCCTGCCCAACTCCCACAGCCCCAAGACATGCTTTGGACACAAGATGCCAGTTTTCCTCTCTCAGATCTGTGACTGAAGCCTACAAACTCCAGCAAGCACTGATGGGCCCTGGTCCCATCAAGGGCCTCCAGTGAGTTTGTCAGCATGATTCCAGGGAAGTGAACTCAGGACTTAGAGCTTCTCAACTGCTTAAATAAAAGGAAAATCCCCAGTGACTACTTCCATAACAAGTCAGCTTCAATTAATTGGGACAACTACTGCCCAGGGACTGAAGTCTCACCCCATTGGCAGGGACATCAGTGGAAGAGGGTATTGATAGCTCAGGATATCGATAGCTCAAGGTATCAATAGCTGATGATATTGATAGCTCAGGGTACTGATAGCTCAGGGTACTGGCAGCTCAGGGTATTGATAGCTCAGGGTATCGATAGCTCAGGGCACTGATAGCTCTGTGCTATTTCTGGGTTGCTCTATCACCAGAGTGTGGGCCAGAGCACACCCTACATTTAGCCAAAGTGCATTGCCCATGAGGAGACAGTGTCACACATTATGCATTTAGCAGGAGCTGTCCAGACCATCTCATACTCCTCTTGTGTCACATATATCAAGACCTTCTCTGAATTTCCACCTGATCCAGAAGGAAGAATGTCATTCAGAAACCCCCTGCACTGATTAAAAATTTCCCGTCACATAGAAATGGTCATATGTTAATTTCTTCCAATCCCTAATTTTTGCTGTTATTGAAAAAGTCTGGTTTTATGTGTAGCCTGACTTTACCTTCAGCTTCACTGGCTCCTGGTGAGTGGGATTAGCTAAGTAATTTTCAGCAAAACATTTCTTTTCTTAAAATAAACAAAAGATTTGTGGAGAAGAGCTAGTTGTAATGAGGTTTCTCAATTCATCCCTTCATCCCTGTTAGGCAATTTTTAATTGAAATATTCCAGATTACAAGTCAAGAACTACAGGGGTTTTTCTGTCACTAGAATAGCCTGATATGAACTAGAAATGGCCCGAATCAAAATGACACATTCAGAAACTATTTACTCCTTCATCCTTTCACTGGAGGAGGTCTGTGTGGGTGTATTAGACATAAACACTGACTGCTCTCACTGCTGCTTTTGCTTCTCAATGGCAATTTACAGTAAGGAAGTAAATATAATTAGTTCACATTCAAATGGCATTTTTCCATCCTGGAAAACTGAGCATATGTCATAGCCAGTGTATAAATAAGCCTGTGGTAAATCACATCCCACTGGTTGGCCATACAGCTCCAGACACACCAAGAAATTAGATTTTTCTTTTGTGGAAGGTGGAGAAGATTTATTCCTCACCAGAGAAAATTTTCATTGCTGAAAGTGGCTCATGTTCTGGAAATAAAGCTTTTAAGGCTTGAGCTTTCTTCCAAAAGGAGCAAGTAACCTGCTGGAGCCTGTGCCATGGCCTATGTCACCAGGCAAAGAAGCCTCCAGAAGGAGGACTATAGCTGGGAGGGATTTTGGAACGCCTGGATGTTGGGGAGAGGGACCTGGGGAGTGGTACTTAGATTCGAGAGGTTCTCTGTTTCTCAGACCTCTTGTTCCTGACCGTCTCCTCTCCTTTCCTCTCCTCACCAATGAGCCAGAGTCCATTCCCTGGTGGATCCCAGCCCTCAGCAAGTGAACTGGGGAGAGGCTCCTCCTCACCAGCCTCATCCCCTCTTGTGCTGGTGGTGTGTGTCCTCCCCTGGTGCACAAGGGACCAGCACCTCTGGTACTGCAGTCCTGACCATAGATCCAGCAGAAAAACCTGCTGAGACACTGATATATTAAAGGAAGCATCTGGGGAGTCTAAAAACACTCCAAAATTGTGAGTGGCAGCTTTCAGGGTCTTGTCAGACAGCTTTCAACCCTCCCTCCCACGAAAAGCATCCTCTGGAACTGCTGTCTGGGGAGATGTGTAGTCTTCAAGGCACTATCAGTAGCAATCACTTTTTTCTGTTTTTTCAGTTAGTTCTCAGAAGCAAACTTGTCGTTGCCAGACCACTTTCAGTTCCAGGACAAAAATTCTGCATTGGTTTTGGATGCAAAGTGACCTGTTCTGACTCACATTGGTTTGCTTGATCCCTCTTGAACTTTTTCTCTTAAACTGTCCTTTTAAAAGATGCCAGCAATGCACAGATACATTACTGGTACTGTAATCGTGTTGGGAACTTGGACACCCAGGACAGCTGTGGGCTGAAACAGCAACACACAGAAGTCCAGTTGGGTCTGTTACTTCAGTGCAGCAGAGCGTTATTTCCAGAAAAGAAAGTAATTAATACAAAGACCAGTACTGAAAAACCATCTGATGCCTCTGAACTCTGCTGTTCATGGGTGGTCTAGAGGCTTCAAAAATGCAGGAGGAAGGAAAACGGCTTCTGTCCCTCCTAAACAATCCATTCATTTAAAAAGTCCCCTCACACTGGGAATGAGAGGACCATTCCTCATGAAAGGGAATTTCAAAGAGTTTTGCAAGAAATGGAATGTACAAATTACTGCCTTTTCAAAAGCCAAAGGATGTTTTTCCAGCATGGCACCGCATCCCCAGAAAAGTGCTGTGGGGAGTTCTGGTTTCACTCATGATATAGAGTAACGTCAGACAGTAACATTCAAACACCACCAGGAAATAAACAAAGTCAATGCTCTGACAGAAACTACAAAGAAATATACCTTTTCACTTAGATGTCCCATTTCAGGGCTTTAAAATGCCAATTTCCATCACATCATTATAGCTTATATTTCTTCATGAAGTCATAAGGAAAAGGGAAAGGTGTTTTCTAATAGCTCAAAGAAAGAAACTTGACTTTTTTATCTGCTGTCAATATTTGTCCTCAGAAAGTTTTTGCTCCAGAAACATAAACTTATTATGCAGGGGAAATGATTGAAGCTCTCCAGAGGTGCCAAAGGGGCAATGGTTGCATGGGGCAAAGGACACAAAGCCTTGGCAGAAACAGGTTCCCCCCAAGACTGCATTTCCCCTATTCAAGCTCAGACTCAACATGAGGGTTTCCTCTCCTTCTCAGCCACCCAACTTTGCTCAGAACAATGTCCTTCATCAGAAAAAGCTATCCAAATCCAGGTTTTGATTTTTTCCTTTCCACCACCACCCCTGCCCCCAGTCCACACGTTGCTCAACAGAAAAATGGCAGATGAACCATTGAAAGCCAAGGTCCATTCCAGCGCCGTAACCCATGTTGTCCTCAGCAGCTCAGGTGAAAAACAGGTAGCACAAGTCCCCAGCCACCTAAGAAACGTAGAGAAGGAAAAATCAGCCATAGGAATGTGGTCTGCCACAAATTAGAGCCCTGGTCATAGGCAGGAAATCTGGAGGTGAAATGGGAGGAGGTTGCTCAGCAAAGGAGTAACATAGAAGGGACTGGGACATGTAAAATTAAAAATGCTTCCAATGAATGATGGATTGGGCATTCACACAATAGCATACCCCTATCCACTGATTAGAAGTTCCTCTAGTAGCACAGCAGATAAGAAAACATCACATACACTTTGGAGAACTCTCTTTTAAACTTAATGTTTTTAAATCAAAAAGAAAAAAAATCCCACGGGAATATTTTTCCAAGTTCTTTATTTAGACTCTATTACTGTAGAATGAAATAAAATAAAACACACTTGGATTTGCTTAGATCTTGGGAGGGATCCTGAGGCTTTAGTTTTAGCAATTCATTTCTGCATTAGGGTAAAAGGTGAAAAGACAAAGCAGGTGTAACAAAACATAAAATCAAGTGGTGATTTTCTGGAATTAGAAATGCATCCATATTGCTGAAGACTCTCAAGCCTATGAGGAGCAGCAGAGGTCACTTGGCTTGTTCAGCCTGGAGAAGAGGACACTGAGGGGAGACCTCACTGCAGCTACAACTTCCTGGTGAGGGGAAGAGGAGGGGCAGACACTGATCTCTTCAGTGTGGTGACCAGTGACAGGACCCGAGGGAATGGCCTGATGTTGTGTCAGGAGAGGTTTAGATTGATATTACTGAAAAGGTTCTTCACCCAGAGGGTGGCTGGGCACTGGAACAGGCTCCCCAGGGCAGTCGTCACAGCACCAGCCTGACAGAGATCAAGAAGTGTTTGGACATTGCTCTCGAGCACGCAGTGTGACTCTTGGGGTGTCCTGTGCAGGGCCAGGAGTGGGACTTTGATGCTCCTTGAGTCCCTTAACAATCAGGATATTCTATGATTCTCTGATTTAGAAATGTTTTCTGGATGATTCTGACAGTCCTGAGTGGTTTGGGAAGCAGCCATGTATTTGCAGGTGCACAAGTGCAGTCTGAAGCCATCACTGACACATACATGTAGGTGGGTCCCTTACCACCAGTCTACTCCCACCCCCCAAATTAGTGTCTTCTCTAGCACCAAAAACTCAGACTGTCCCTCATGTCCCTCAGGAACTGGTTCCGGAGAAGCAGGCCAGGGAACCTTGCCATTTTTGACAGGCTGTAGCAGGAGTGGTGGATATCACATATGCCTGGCCATACTCATGGTCCTGACCTCAGTGCCCCAGTACTGTGTCAACAGCCTTTGGTCATCAAAGAGGGGCCCCATTCCCTTGGCTCCTGTTGAAGCCTCAGCACCAGGGAGCCCTGTTTGGTGATTACAGGTGTGGCAGCACCTGTAAGGCTGTTGGAAATCTGAGGGTTGCACTCCCGGGAGCAGATAAACACATGGGAGTGATGGGTCAGGTTTTCAAAGCATCGACTGCACGTTCATCATCCTCCTGTCTGGTGGGGCAGATGGGGCTGGTTACAGAAGTCACGGCTGTGAGTGTCTGCCCCAAGGAGTCCCCTGCCCCTCATTCCCAACCTGTCAAGGGGGCTGATCAGAGGTTCAGTGTGGAGCACATTGGTGCAGCACCTCCTCGCCTTCTGGGGGCTTTCCTGAGCTCCCCATCAGTGATCAGACAGAGGGAAAAGAGAATCAGTGTCGACATCCTTTAAAGCTGACTCTGAAGTTGTTCTGTCCATATTTCCAGAAACTTGAACAAGGGATGTATCTTATCCCTCCCCTAAGCAAGCAGAGACCTCCCAAGGAAAATCATGGGCCAGTTGCACTCAAGTTTGCCTTGAGGACAAAGCCATGCATCCTTCTGGAGACATCCACCTGGGGAACTGACAGGCTCTCGTGAAACGAGCAAGTGTGCCCCTAGAACACACTTCCCAGAGCATCCATGGCACACACCCCTCCAAGCAGCTTCCATGGTCGTGGTTCAGCACACACACAGTTCCCAGTGACATCACCCCAGTGCCCCAGGGCTCCCTGGTGCAATAATCCCTATGATGACATTACATCACTGTCACTGGAATAGATCCATTCAGTGCCCAACAATTGAAAACCCCCAAAGCAATTGATTTGCTTAAATATTTGCTTAAATACTACTAAACCACCACATCACTCAGAGTAAGAGAGCACCTTCAGCCCAGTGGTGTAGGAAAGCACACATAATGGCGAGCTGCCCTGTGAGGAACCAAAATTATTTCTGCCTTTTTGGTTGGTTGTGTTTAACTGAGAGTCCTTGAGACAGCTGCAAAAATAGAGGAAATTACGTGAAGGGGCAAGCTGCACCACTTCTAATGAATGGGCAAGCAAAGGCAAGCACCACTGGGATTTATTTTTTTGGGGTATCTAAGGACACTAGAAACTCAGATCAGATTATTAAAACTTCACAACAATGAAACCTCCACAATGATTCTGAGCAGAAGGATTTCTGGGCCAGGCTAAGATGATTAATTGCTTTTGACACCTCCAGAAACTTGAGACACTCCATGCAGCACAAAAGGAAATTCAGATTCCCTACAGCACCACAGGCATATGGTGTACATCCTGGCAGTACCATGGTTCAGGGAGCTCACTCTATTTGTGTAGCCCCTGGGGTGCTGGGAAGGATGGCAGGCAAGGGGTTAAGTAGTGGCACCGTGGTTTCTGGGAGGGAAGGGCACGCCTCATTAACCAGCTGGAATTCATCGAGGATATGAACTCCAGGGTGGACATGAGAAGGGCAGCAAACACCATATTACTGAGATTTTCAGGGTACACTGAACACAGGTCCAGCAAGGAGGTCAGTGCCAATGGCTGGATGGTGGCGGGAGGGGAAAAGGGCCCTGAGAAGTCAAGGGCAATGGGGAGAGAGTAGGAGACCAGGGCGGGTGTCTGACTGGAGCAACCTTCCCCTCTGCCACCTCTGCATGCACAGCCGTGACTTCTGTAACCAGCCCCATCTGCCCCACCAGACAGGAGGATGATGAACGTGCAGTCGATGCTTTGAAAACCTGACCCATCACTCCCATGTGTTTATCTGCTCCCGGGAGTGCAACCCTCAGATTTCCAACCCATCACACTTGCTTACTAAGCTAACGTGGTACAACTGCACGACTCTGTGGTTACCAATCCAAGTATCGTGCAGCTTGCAAGAGGTGTGAAGGTGTCCAGCACAGTGTCCTGGGTTACAATGTATTCTATTACCATGAGCTGTTGAAAACCAGATGTGCCGATGTTCCTTGCCTCCTCCCTCGGGACTAGCTTCTGTTAATAGGCCCAATAATGCCTTGCCCCATGACTCATAGATAACCTGCACCTGGACTATCTCCTGTTAATGGCCCCATCAGTGCCTTGCCCCATGACTCACCATCCCATTGTGAGATGCTCCGCCCAGGGGGAAGGAGCCAAGCATTCCCACTGGGATAAAATCTGGAGTTTGGAACAGCATGAGCAGTCTTACCTGCTGGGATCCCAGAGGACAAGGACTACACCACCACTGGATTTTCGGAGGACCAGACTTCTCCTTCTACAGGATCACCACTTCAACAGAACCATTTCAAAGAGAACTGCAGCTACCACTGCATTGGACTGCTACCAACACCCTGCCCGGCAGGGTGCCAGGTTGTACCCCTGACTCTGTCAGGCTTATTGTTTTGTTATATATGTATATATATTAGTAAAAACTGTTATTCCCATTTCCTCATATCTTTGCCTGAAAGCCCCTTAATTTCAAATTTATAATAATTCGGAGGGAAGGGGGTTGTATTTTTTCCATTCTAAGGGGGGCTCCTGCCTTCCTTAGCAGACACCTGTCTTTCAAACCAAGACACACAGGTACTTCACTGCTCAAGGCTCACCTGCCCCAAGCCTTGAGCCCAGCAGATGGCACGTGGCAACTGCAATGCTGCTTCTTTAAATATTATGTCATGTTTTTCCCCCTATTATCAACTCCAAGTCCAGGATTGCTCAGGCAGGCACAAAAAAAATCCAACTGCTCTGCTGTTCAAAATCTGCAGTATGAAGAGGGATGGCTTTGCAGTGTTCTAGTTTTATGCAAATGATATTTGTGCCCTGTGACACAGTTTGTCTTTGAAGTCATAAGCTAAAACCTCTCCATACTCACATACAACAAAATAAATCATGACAAATCCCCTGTTATAAAACTCCAGGGTTAAACTGAGATTCACATGGAAAATGAACTCAGCATCTCTTTACCCAAAAAGTCAGTGACCAGGAATTTCATTCAGGAAACAGGAAAAATTGATTTTATCTCCTTTATCTGTCCTGGGGAATTTGAAGAGTGTTATTCTGGAAATAATATTTCACTTCAATGTGAAAAATCAAGTAAACATGGAAGTGAGAGAGAGGAGCTATGCATAATCTCCTACAAGAGGGATTCGCTGTAGGCTGGCAGAAAAGCAGTTGTTCTCTGCTTGTTCTCAGCTCTAAGAGTGTTTTAGTATTTCACATGACACACTGAGCACAACACAGATGTCTAAACCACTGTATGCTTAAGATATTCTTTTGTGAGCTAAGAAATACAGATTTGACCCCACTCCTAGTGAATCCAGCTCTTCCATACTCCAGGTGACTGGTTTTGGTCCATTGCTAGACCTAAAGGCAAACCACCAACTCCTGCCCCAAGAATTTTGACTGTGTGTTGTCCCTCAGACAAACTATTCAGCACTTTTGAGACAAATTGAGAAATAGTTACCAAACAATTTAAAGTCTTTTCCTTAGCTCAAAGGATTGCAGTTTTTCTTTTTTTTAGTCAAAGTCTTCTTAGAAATGCAAGTCCCTGAGACAAAATAGGAGCTAGAAGGTACATGAAGGTATTGCTCATGTGAAGAAAGTGAGACTACTTGTGTTACATCTTTTTAACTAGGGCAAGGCTGGGATGGGCTTGTCTGCTCAACCCTGCTCCTTTTTATTTCAAACTTCATCTGGAAGATTTAGCAATGCTAAAGGAAGTCTGTTCATCCATTTGCAATTCGAGTTCAGTTGTGATTTACATTTGAAGCAGATATTTTAATCCCACAGTTGCATATGAGGTATACTCAGATTTACCACAGTTGTTCTTTCCTCTGGTCAAAAAAAAGTCATTTGGGAAAATCATACACATAAATCCATTCATTTATAACATTTTTTAAATGGGTTTTGCAAGCTATCTCCCAGGACGCAGCATTATAAATCTGAAAATATGCTGTCCTTTAATCACCAAGGCTGAGGGACTGTATCATTGTAGGGGAAAACACATGGCCAACAGAACTGACCCCACTGACCTCACCCTGTCATTTTTCTCCTCTACACCCTCAGCAGAGCGTGTTCAGCATTCCAGCTAAAGCACCTGGCGAGGCATCAGGGCTTGGGACCTGCCTCCTGCTTTATTTCTACATATTAGATGCAAAAATTACATCACAGTTCAATACTGAGCCTTTCCATTTGAATCTTCACAGGACCAGACCTGGAATCACTCTGCTGTGCTCTGCTTGCCTTCCCAGGTGAAGCCACCTCTCTCCAGTCAGCCTGACCTCTGATATTGCCAGTGCCACCAGCTGCAGTCACTCAGCTTTGCTCTCACCCTGCAAGAGCCACAAGAAGTATTTGTGGGCACTTCCAGTGCAGATTTCCTCATCCAGGGAAAAGCCCCAGTGGTCCCAAAGAGTGCCAAGAAGATCCCAAATGCCACAGGTCTCTCCCACCATGCAGCTGTTTGGCACAGCACACGATCCCTTATAATATCCTCAGTCGTCTTGTGGGCAGGTCCACCCATCTCCATCTCTCCCTTAAGGCTTGGGAAAAACTCTGGGTAGTCAGAGCTTTTGATGTTTATTTTCCTTGCCAGCATTTTGCAAATGCTTAAGAATCTGGAAATAATATTTCCATGCCTAAATGAGAGAGGAGCAGACCCCAAAGCCATGCAGGCTTCAGCAGTGTTGTGATGTGAGAAACACTGAGTTCTGTGACTGAGGTGAACTGGTGCTTGGGAGTGAGCAGGGTGGTGATATCCCACTGAAAACTCTGGAGGACAACAAGTGAAGAAGCTACTAAAATATTGCACCCTTTCTTCCATACCTTTTTTTTTTTTAAGTTCATTCAACACTTGCTTCTGGCCCAGGTATGATTTGAGTCTTGGGGACAGACCCAAAAATCATGAAATCACTTTGGGGTGGCCTGTTGAGTACCAACCCGTTGCTCAACTCTCCTGCCCATGTGTACCACAAAAGCTGATGGATGGGCTGCAGCCATAAAAACCAAAAAGGTGCTGCCAGTTCCCTGCATGCAGAAAACATCAGCCTTGATTGCCTGCAGAGATGTGCTACTCTTCCAAAATCTCCCTCAATCAACACCTATGCCAAAAGTGAGGATGCAAATTCAAACGTATTGAAGCAAACCAGAGTTTATTTAGCATTTATTACCCATTTTCTTGTCAGACGTGGCATCTTCCATGTTGGTTTTCCTCTGGTAAACACAGACTTTTTTTAATTTTATTTTTTTAATAAAATATATAAAACATTGTGCATTGCTATCCATAGGAAAACTGTAGTTTAACAGCAACGACAACGAAAAAAAGAATAAGGCACATTCCTGTGCAGCATCTTCAAATATATATATATATATATTTAAAACAAAACAAAAAGAAAACCTTTTTCAACCTCTTTGAGGTTGTTAACTTCTCACCAGTCACTGACACATCTCTTATATTACCATATTACCATAATTTCACTGTTGGAGATGGGTTGGGTTGTGTTTGACAGGGGCCAGCAGGGAGAACAGACTCAAAAAAAATAATAGGATTTTATCCCTGAGGTGTCAGTAAAAAAACCCTAAATGTTCCCATTGAAAAGGAAGATGAAAAGACAGCCATAAATAACTGAATACATTATGGCAAACATCCAAGCACCGAGATGATTTCACGATGGAAGAATCCCCCTCCCCCCCATCCCCCAGTTCTTAACAAGTCCTATTTGCTGTTGGGTTTTAATGAGGTTAATCTCATGGCTTCTGAAGTCACAAGACAATCGGTCAGGATGCACCTCCCCCTCCATCCCCAAATCATCTTTCCAGATTTGTCATTTTGTTCACAATTCTCCCACAGTCTTCAGGAAAGGGAAACCAAAAAATCCTAAATGGAGACCAAATCCTGGACAGCGTCTCCCCAGCCAAGAGAGGAGCACTCACACCATGGCGTGCCTGACACCATATCCCACATGGGGAGGACTGCCATTGTCTTGTCCCTGTCTGCTACTCAGAAATGAAGTTGGCAATCACTTATTTGAAAGCAGAAGGTGTCCATGAAGAGGGGTGATATCAAATATGTCAGGGAGAGAGAGATGGGGAAAACTTCATTGCTGTCCATCCACACCACTCCAGGTGGCACACCTGATAGGAAAAAGGGAGACACCCACGTTGTATTCCTTCCCTCCCCCTCCTCTCTGAGGTGTGGGGCAGCCCCAGGGAGCAGGGCAGGAGTGCTGCAGTCCCCACGGCTCAGTAGTAGCGGTTGAGGCTCCTGGTCCCGGGAATGTCGGGCTGGCCATTCATCCAGATCTCGCGGATGATGCGCTCCCGCTCCTCCAGCCGCTGCGCTCGCTCCAGCTCCTCCGCCGAGGTGAACACGTTCATGTTCAAAGTCCTCTCGAACCTGCGGTGCCTGCGGGCAGACAGGTCCGACGTGGTGTCCGAGTCCTCGTCGCTGTCGCTGCTGTCGCTGTCACTCTCCCGCTCCCGAGGAGGTTTTCTGGAGGAGGAGCGCTTGCAGTCTGTCCGGCAGGACACCCTCAGCACCAGGGCCAGCAGGGTCAGCACGAGTCCAATGCACACTCCAGACACAAAGTACAGGGCAGCCCGCTCGGGGTTTTCTGCAAAGAGAAAGGAAACAATAAGGGAGAACCACCCTCCAAAGAACAGAACACACACAGCCCCTCCATGCACACACCGTGCACGGTTTCTGGAGGGGCCGAGTTTCCAGTGGCTGCTTTTACTTCCATGCCCTCCTTTGTCTCCTCCCCCCAGGGCAATCAGGAATTTAAACGGTGGATTTGCTGCCAAGGTATTTGCCCACACGCAGAATGTGGGTTTGCTGCAGTTGTGTCCTGGAGCTGTCTGGAAGGGAAGGGAGCAGCCCACAGAATTAAGTCTAAGTCCCATGGGGTTGACACCAGGGTGCTGCACACCCAGCTGCAGGTCAGTGCATCTTGCTGTCGCATCCACTGCCTTCATAACAGGCATAAAGATGATTACAAAACTTTATATGCCCTGTGCCGTGGCCCAGCTGAAATGGGAGGCTTGGCAGCACGGCAAAAATGCATATTATTTATTCACAGGCTTCATTTGCTTATCTAAGGCAAGAGTGCTGGCTTCCTGCCCAGACCACCAAAATATATACCTGTGCTCCACAGGCAGAGCTGGAGTCAGTGCACCAACAGGATGAGTCCTGCATAGCCACATTTCTGAGGTGATATAACAAGACTCCAAAGGATCCACAATGCCTTTCAAACTAGGTCATCTTGTTTATTTACCACCTTTTATACTTTTTTTTTGGTTCATGGGACTACTTAGAAGTGTAATTATGATAAATGTTGTTACTGGCGTTCCCCTGGGCTGAATCATCTTGGTTTATAGGTACACTAAATGGGTGAGGGTGAACTGAGCAGAAGTGTCAAGGCCAGCTCTACTCTGCAGTGTCTGCTGGGTGTCTTGAGCTCAAGGATGGAATCAGTTCCTCAGATGAGTTTTATTCCCTTGAACTCAGTGACGGATCCATAACATCTTCCACCAGCTGAGACATTTGGCCCCAGAAGATGCTGTAGCTAAAAGGCTTCACTTCCCTGCATGGTGCTTTTAGAAGTGCCTTTTCCAGCTGATCTCCTAAAGCAAAGTGTGTAAAAGATGAACTGGAAACTACTTGGGGATGTTCAAAACTCAACAGGGCAAGACCCTGCTCTAATTTCAAAGCTGGTTCTAAATTTGAAATTAGCCATGTTCTGATCTGGGGATTGGACCTGGTGACCGTCAGAGGCCTCTTCCAACCTAAATTATTCTGAGTCTGTGGTCAGAGCCCAAACACTGGTTTGTGCTGTTCTAGGCAGCTTGTAGTTCAGTGCCTGGGGGTGTTCATGGAACAGTTACAGAGATGAAATGCCTTTGTGCCCTTCACTTCTCTCCCAAATGAATCCCAAGGGTGACTGATAAGTCAAGGTGGAAGAAGATAACAAGATAGTCTGAAAATTGGCTAATAAATCATTAGACTGATGCAAGAGTGGTTGGTGTGGATGACATGGGGAAAAATCAGGCTGAAGACAGGACAAAGAAAGACGAGGAAAGTGCAGCAGATAAGTCCAAAAAAAGAAGGAGGTGGACCAGCCTCCTGCCAACTTGGCTGTAACACAAAGAACAAGCAGGACACTAAAACTGAATGTGCCAGTGGGCCCATGACAGGGGGGTTGGAACTGATGGTCTTTAGATGGTTTTTAAGGTTTCTTCCAACCAAACACTTCTATGAAATGCAGAAGTAGTTGGAAGGTCAAGTGAGACCAAAACCACAGGCTTTAAACCAAGATATTTTGATAAAAGTGAGACAGCACAATTCCAAAGGTAAAAGAGAAGATACCAGAGCAGGCAAGGAGAACGTGCTAATGGCCCCTGCAGCAGCCTGGCTGAGTGAAATCCTGGCTCCAGTGATGGCAATGACTACTCTGAATTCAAGGGTCAGGACTCAAATTAAAACTGCAGCCTGCTTTGTGCAGTAGCAAAGCTGCTGTTGCCCATCCAGTCCTATGGGAACAGTAAAGACGTAGCTTAAAAAAACACAGGAAAAGTGGAATCACTACCTGACAACACCTTTGCCTCCATGTGCAATTTAACTCAGGACAGTAATCACCCAGCTCCTTTTGCAGGTAGCCCTGAGAAGGGCTCTGGGAACACCTGGATCATGGGAGTGTGAGAAGAGCAAGTGAGCAGGACTGGGGTGTTTGTACTGGAAGGCACTGGGTGCAGTCTGCCTTGGATCTGCCTGGCTGACAGGATGCCAGGCACAGTTCCCTGAGCACCACATTCTGCACACACATGGGTTTGATTTGGTTCCATTAGTTCCACTGCGCGCTCCTTTAGAGCAACTCATAAAAAAACCATAGATGGGAGCCTGAGACACAGACACATGTGGTTTCTCTGCCCCTGATCTTGCCCGTGTCCTGCTTTTCCTTTCTCCTCCACACTCCTTTTTCCACGCTACTGTATCCAGTTCATGAGCAATTTTACCTCCATTGCTACTTAAGCAACCATTTTTCTTCCCCTGCTTGTGCTCATCCATATAGCCCTTCATGGAGTGCAAGGGCTGTAATTGAATCTTTGGGCTCCAGTGGCATTTATGAACTCCTACAGCTACTCTGTCAACATCTGAGACACAGTCTGGACTTCCTCATGGAGCTGTAACCCTGTGTTCAACTGCAGTCTTGGCATTTATCATATGTACAATCCACTTGCACAGCAGCATCTCTTTTTTTCACAGCAGAAAGAGCAACTTAAGCTAAAAACCACAGGCTCTGCTTTTTCTCACTTGAAGTAGCCAAGTCACCAATAGCCTCGATTTGGGGGCTTGATGGTTGATTAGTGATTTTGAAGCCTACCCCACTGCATGTTGTACTTGTAAAGACCAAAAAGAGGCACCCTCATCAGCAAATGGATGCTCAGCACTTTCCAAAAGCTCAAAGGTGGCCCAGATTAATCACAGCAATGGTGAAGCTCCTCAAAACACTCATTATACTTGGAAAAAAGTTCTTTAAAAGTATATGGAAATCAGTAGCAGGAGTTAGCACAATTTTGGTGTGCATTCTTGTGTGTGTATATGTGTATACAGTCACTAAAACATAGATTTTGACCACTGAAGCTTTTTCTTCCAGTGCTGTGGATGATAGGTCAGAGCTTCCAGCAGGACCCAGTTTCTGTTAGTCTCTTTGGCTGGGGTTACCTTTCCCCTTCCTTGTATTTCTCTCTCTGGATTGAAAGCATTGATGAAAATGTCACTGATTCAAGCCTGAATTTAATCCATGCAGACAAAAGATACATGCTCTACACAACCCTCTACACAAAAGCCACCATTTTCTAGGCACTCAAACTGGCCAAAAAAAATTAGAAACACATTTTATTTTATTTTTCCAACCAAACCAGCAGCAATTACGGAGTTTGTTTCCTGAGGGCTAACAATCTGCTGGGAGCATCAGCCCAGACTGCCATTAATTCCCCAGGAAATGCCCTAGGCCAAGGTTGTTACTGCTATTATAATAAATTGTTTCAATAAATAAAAAACAATCTAGGCATTAACACTGCTGGCTTCCTGTAATGGCTTCATGCATTCTGAAACCTCGGTGGGGAGGAAAATTTCAGAGGGCCCCCAGTAAAAGGTTCAGCATTAAGCATGGCCAGACAAACAGTAGGAGCAATATCTTCTAGGGAATTTACAGTCAACCCCACAGGCTGCCAAAATCCCCTGATAGAACAGAGGAAGCTCTCCAGGAGCCCCTTATTAATAAGGCTCAGGCCAAGCAGTCTAAAATTTGGAATGATCTCCCCTGGGTTGTATTTTGGAAGCCCCTTGTTAATAACTTGGCAGCAAAGCTTTGCTTATGGAAGAAGAATAAAATAGGGATTTGTGGAGGTTTCCCTCCAACTGCTTCATCCTGAATGCAGTGACAAAAGTGGGAAAAGTCTCCTGTCCAAAAGGAGGCACTGGAAAAGCTCTGATATATTTTGAATGTTTAATATTTATATAGGGACCTTTCTGGTCTTGCTGATAGACTGTGACTGCAAAGACAGTTCCAGCTGTCACTGAGACTGGTGAAGTCTTTCCAAATACTCAGGCAGGTTTTGGAACAGGTCCACGACAAATAACAGGTCTGAGGTTTGTAGGCAGAGATTGGATTTAATTAAAAACCTAATTCTATAAAGAAAATCAGCTTTCAAATAAAGGGTGTCTCTGAGTCTTTTGCAAGACTGAACTCTAAATAATATTTATCTGTTTGATCAGCTACTAATTTCATTCCTCATTGACATTATTCACACTTTTTCCCTGTTTCTGAAGAAATAGGTTCCAGAAGCTGGGATGAGACTGACACCTAACTGGCTTTGATACCTAACCATGATAGCTGCAAACCAAGGCTCTTTTGCTTCCTGTTGTGCTGTGATTTTTACTATTCTGTTGTCCATAGGAAGATTCCCAGCTCTTATATGGGAGTCAAAAAGATGGTGGAAATGAGCACAGAGGCTTTTGCTAATACTGGCTCTTCTCTGTGCACTGCAAGACTCTGCATGTGTGAGTGACTGAGTCTGCAGACTCTTCACCTGCAGCTGCCCACCCAAAACTGCCATTTTGTGAAGAAAATGTGAACACCATTGAGCACAGAAGGCATTCCACTATTTGTGGATGCTCTCCCCCGGCTAAAAAACACCCCACTGCCAGGAGAGAGAAAAGGCAGCAGAGAGAATCATCTTTTCAAGCCTGCACTTTAGCTGTGAAATAGCAAAAGCCCACAGCTTCATTTTCCTGCAGTGGGTCTGAGGGTATCCACCACCCTCTGCTCCAAGAGAAAAAACATTTTTTTATATTGCCCCTGCCTACTTACAATTTTCTTTTGCAAACTCCTATTCTGAGACAGCTCACCAGCACAGGGAAGCCCTGATTGCAGCACTTTCAGTCTGCAGAGAGTACCTGAGGGACATTTTCAGTGTCATGGAATAGAGCAGTTCTTGCACTACTGTTTCTGTTTGGCACCAGGGCTGTGGTCAGGAGCAGTGGGAAGATGTGTGACACAGAACCAGCCCTCCCCGGCTGCTCAATACCCTGCCTCTCCTGAGCCATTATAATGGATCCTCTATGGACATCAACTGTGGCTGCAGCTGCCTTCAGGGCCCCAAACTGAGGCAAGCACAAAAAGAATCCAACTGCTCTGCTGTTCAAAATCTGCAGTATGAAGAGGGATGGCTTTGCAGTGCTCTAGTTTCATGCAAATGATATTTGTGCTCTGTGACACAGTTTGTCTTCAAAGTCATAAGCTTAAAACTCTCGGTATTCATATATAGCAAAATAAATCATGACAAATCCATCATTTCCACTAAAAGCAGAGGCTAAATTACATGCAGCAGATAAAGACGGTTTAAGACATTTGCTGTTTCAATCCATGGGTTCAGTCATCAATTATTTTTATAAGAAATAACAAACTGGACATACATGTCACGGAGAGTAAAACCCATCTAACAGCCATGGTGAGTAACATGGGAACCAGAAGATCTTTAAAGTCTCTTCCAACCCAAAACGTTCTATGATTCCATGATACAGCGGAAAACGTAAGCAACCGAGTCCTGAACTCAGCACTGGAAACCAAAGTCATGAGGTCTGAGTTTACCTATTTGACATCCAGTGGATGAGAACGCAACACAAGGGAGAGCAGACAAATCCCACAGCAACAAGACAGTTAAAGTTTCTTGTGCTACAGCAACATCTGGAGGCTCCTGACAAGGCTGACACCTTGTGACAGGGATGAATCAAGACCTTGTGCCCTAAAACCAAGGTAGAGTCCAAGAGCTCTGCTGTGGTCACTGGAAGCAAAGTCCATGGGGCGTTGCCAGCAGCCCTGAATAACAGTCCCAACTATCCTGGATCATCATTAATCCTAAAACTTTCTCTGCCTATTACTGTTCAGATGGGGAACACAGTATTACCAGCATTTTGTTTTATAGTAGGGATGGGAAAGTAGGTATTTTGGTGTAAAAACATGGTAGCTATAGGTGAGGGTGGAAAAGCGGGATGGATAGAGAGAAGACTCCTTTAAAGCTTGTTTTTCTAACTTTTCCTTGGAGAAACCCATGCAAGAAAACAAATCTATCCTACTCAGCTATCTTCTGTGAAGAACTCTACTAATTCCATTTAATCTGCCTGACTCTTAGGGGTGTCATGAAAAGATGGATCCTGATGCTACCACTGGATGTGTAGAAGAGCAGAAATTTGTATAACCATTCATGGTCCTTTTAGAAGCACCCTTCACTAAATAATATGCAGAAACACTGTCACTCATCTGCTCAGTGGTTCCAAAGTGCAAAGCCCAAATTAGCTGCTTCAAATACAAACACTTGGATTAGCAGCATGGTGGCATCTCAACAAGAGCAAGAGCATGGCACCAAGAATGCACTACTGTGTAATGAATTAGCAAGACTGAATTAGCACACACACATGAAAAAGTAGCTCACAAATACTGGAGTTTTAGTTATTATAGCATTGAACACTTCCAGGGATGGGGCAGTCACAACCTGTCTGGGCCACCTGTGCCAGGGCCTCACCATCCTCACAGTAAAGAATTTCTTCCTAATGTCTAATCTAAACACACTCTCTTTCAGTTTAAAGGCATTCCCCCTGGTTTTGTCACTTTTCTTTCACCTTTTAAAGTGAATTTTTTAGAAGGCTTCTCCCCTCTTACTTGAAAGATACACATGGGTGAAAGATAGACTGTGATCCAAGGAAATCTTACTCTAAACTAGATTTAAATATACAATTAAGTAGACTCTCAAGTTACTTATCTTCACACTTCTACTGAAGATAAGCCAAATTCTCTTAAGCAGTGTAAAGATTTGAGTGCTGCTTATTTTCCAAATTACAGGACAACAAACTTGCCTCCCTAATGAGCCAGGCTTTGATCTCCAGGAAAATGAAGCATTAGGAATAATACCACATATAAGATTACACTGTATTTAACTCCAGATGAGAGCAAACCCAGTGGAAAGCAGTGCACAATAAACTCTGTTATACACTGTCTGCTAGAGCTGCCCCAGTCAGGCCTCTCAAGGGAGAATTCGCTGAGAGATGAACGAAATACACAAACAGTTCAGAGAGGCAGATTTAGGCCCAGGTGACTGTGAAAGGAGGGTCTACAAAAAGCTTGCAGGAGCCTAGGAGATGTGAGCCACCGGACGTACCTGTGATGAAGGCATAGGCTGCCAGGATGTTGCTGAGCAGGGCCATCTCTGTGCTGACGCCCACGGGCTCCATGCTGCTGCTGCTGCTGCTGACTGCCGGCGGTTGTGTCTCATCCACAGGGAGCAGGAGGGGGGTGTTGTCTACAGGGTAGAAAGTGGCTGACCTCCCTTTCTTCTTCTCTGCTTTGACACAGGAAGGGAATGAGGGATGAGGAATGTAGAGCGTGACCCAGCCCTACCTGCCCTATCCCCACCAGGTCAGCATCTGTGTTCAGAAATGTGGAGCTGCTCGACAGGGAGCCACCCAAATTTGCCCCTTTTTGGGGGGTAACTAAACCTTCTCCAGAAGCTTCAGCTGAGCACATACCCAGTCTGCATCCAGGCATCATCATCTCTCCCCCATCTCCTGCTCTTTCATGTCACCACTTAGACACGCCCACCTATGCTACAGCAAATATATAATCAGGTTTCTTTTCTCTTATGTAAATCAAAGGACCCTTTATCAACACTGGGTTCAGCTAGGCTTGTAAGGAGGACTGGAAAACATGGGCAGAGCCTGCAACCCTCTGCTGGTGTTGCGCTGTAGTGATCCATCCACACCTGGCAAACAGACATGCTTTCTCTCCAGCCTTCATGGGGAAGGACAGACCTGAGTTTATGACTTCCTTCAGAAGCCTGCTCATATTGTGTTTCACCCAGACACCATTTCCCCTCTGGAGAGGTGAGTGAACATGGGTTAATGATTTGATTTTATTTGTTGAAGACTGGCGCTAAGGAGGCAGTTCATTCCAGGAGGCTTAAAGAGACCCTTTCAGACCTTATCAGCTCGCTGTTGAGGGCTCCCCACACCTTGATCTGCAGGCAGACACCCCCACTACTCACAAAACAGTAATAGTTTTCAACACAGGAAAAAGTCAGTGCACAGGATCCAGCTCCATCATCCATGTGAGTTTTTAACTGTAGTTATTACAGATTTTCAGGCTCCCTTCCCTGGGTGTTTGGTTCTGGCCAAAAGCAAGCATCACTCTGTGAAATCACAGACTTGCACCTGGCTTCCACTTATCTTCAGGTACTAAATTCAGGACACTGCCAGCTCCATCTCCAGTGATGCCATCAGTGCCATGCAAGCAAAGGCATTCTGTCAGGAGCCGTCATGTGAGACAGACTTTGTTCCTTGGATGTCTGATCCATCTCCTTTCCCTGCAAACCCAGCAAAGTGAGGCATCACGTTCAGCTTCCCGTTGTGGGTGCCAGGAAGCAGCTCAGCTCAGGGAAGCAGGAACAGAAAGTGAGAGGTATCAAAGAGAACAGGTAATACTGGATGGAGAGGGACTGAGGGCAGGAATGTGCATGCAGCGATGCCAACTCCTAATCTGCCTCGAGGAGAACCAGCAGGGATGGATGTCCAGGTGTCACTGTGAGGGATCAGCCCCAAGGAATGTGGGCACAGCTGTACCTCTGCCACTGAAGAGCTGCATGGCCTTGGGAAAGCCACATGTTCAAGGCTACCACGGTGTTAATGACGGGCCTTCAAGCAAAGTGTTTAAACATGAGTGCTTGGGTGTCATATCCCAAAAGGTAAAATATCCCAAGAGCCTCTTTCTTCAGGAGAATACAGATCACTGCAGTTCCCTTGTGCAAATGGGACACAGAAGGTCCAAGGGCACATTCAGCAGAAAATCAATAGCAACATTTCAAAGATTTTTCTAATTCAGAATTTTTTTAAATTCAGATAACCCTCTAATCTCTCCTTTATTCTCCCTCTCTGGTAAATCTGCCTGTACAAGTGTTTGAATTTTTCCCTACCACTGCTCCAAAAAAATCCACGGAAAAGGGGTAAATATTTCATTTATAAAAACTCAACCTAAAACTTGGATATTTCAGAGCATCTCAAGTACCACCATGCATCTAAACTAAGGCAAGAGAATCCTGCTATCAGTGGATGGATAGCAGAGAGTCATTCAGCTCTCCCCACAGCAGACACTTAAAGCTTGATGTATTTGCTCATACACAAACGTCTAAGACAGCCCAGGGTCAGGAGGACATGAAGAGATATAGTGGAAATGCTCACCCTTCTGGAAGCCAGGTGAACACCCCAGGTCATCACAAATGACACATCTATATGGGGGTAACTGAATCCTGCCTGAGATGTCTCCTGACTGAGGTCTGGCTCTGAACTAGTTAATGTAAAATCCCTTCACAATCGAGGAAAATGAAGGGCACCACCAGGATATAATCTCATACATATTTCATATGTCAGATGGACACCACCTCTGTTGGGTATGGAGCAGCCCTTGTAAACCACTGTGCAACAACAGTGTCTTTAGGAGACAGAGTAAGGGAAAACTCTTCTCGAGATGGGAGATGTAAGAAGAATCCTTTTTCTTTTTTTTTTCACTTCTAACTTGTCCAAAGAACAGATGCAATCAAACACGTTTTTAAATGAACATTCATCTGCATACACTAAACTCCAGCAAAGAGCACCACAAAACCACAGAACTGGTTTTATCATTGGCAGGATTGTACAAGCACAGACATGGAAGACAGAAAACGACTGGACTTATGCAGGAGGAAAAAAACAAACACAATTCCACAAGGGCCATGTGTTGCTACACTGTGTGGTTCCCTGGTCTGCCATTCATTTCAGGATCATACCAAAAGATACTCCCTTTCCTCCTTGCTAGCTTTGAAGACTTGTCAATGCCTAATCAGCTCACTACTACTGGTTTTCTCCTCACCACCCTTTCCTAGCTGTTCCCAGACACTTGAATGGTTTCTCTGTGAGTTTACACCAAAGCTGAACATAATTCTTTCAGCCAGCAGTAAATATGCCCGACACCATGGTATAAGCACAGGAGAGGTTATTCATGATACCAGGCTGATGTTAGCAAATAGTTTTAATAAAAGAAATAAAACAGGAAGGGAGATTACAGAAATGTTCAAGTATTTTCTTTTGTTATTTTTGAAACATTCTTCTAGCTTTTAATTTCAAAATGACATCTTTGTTTGAAAAGTGGTGCATATTTTGAAAGTGAATGAATAAACTATATGAAAACTAAACAAAAGGTGTCATTTGTAGAAGTGAAATGTTTAGATGATTGGAAATGAGTTCAGGATATTTTTCCTTGCTTAAAAGAATCTCCAGGATCACAATATTTATTTGGAGCTAACTCAAAACACTTTTCCTTGACAGTTTTTCAGTAAGCCCTCCAAACTGACAAATCTGTTATTGCAAGTTCTTATTTATTTGTTAATTTACTATCCAAGCTGTGGATTAACTTTGGCAGGAGTGTAGAGAGAGAGAGAAGCTCTGCCCATACCCACCCTCGAGCTGAATCTCTGGGAGAACAGACTTGGAATTTCAGTAGTGTCATAAACCATCTCCTGCATGTTGGGAAACAACACAAAACCACCGAGGAACCCAACACGTGCTCACCTGTGCTTTTCCTTTATTCATATGCCACCCCTGCCTCCTACTCACCTATCCCTAGAGATGGCTAAGATCTGGCTTCATTCATATCTCTTCACTTTGCATTTTATGAAAATAACATCGTAGTTCAAAGCTCAGTTCAAGACTTCTCTGTCCCCTGTGAGCCAGATCTACTGTCTCTGCCCTGGGTTTTTTTTTCTTTGCCACTGTATTAGACAGGTCTGAAAAGTATTTCTGTGATGAGTTTGGACATGCATGGCCATGACTGTTATTCCAAGAAACCCAGTGTTTCTTGAACAGTTTCACAGTTCACTTTAGCACGTCACTGGTCACATTTAAAGCTGTCACTGCCCTTTCTGACTGTGACATGGATGGGATTTAGGAGCAATACAGACATCCAGAAAAGGGGAGATGGAAAGGAACAGTTACCACAACACCATTAGGTTTGTGTCAACATCACAACAGTCACAGCTACCTGGGAGAGCTCGCTCTATGTTGGAAGGAGACACATCCGAAAGGAACACGCCGTCCCCTATAACATTGGGGTCAAACACTCTTGGCTGCAGCGGAAGATGTGGCTTCTGATACCCTTGGTAACTGGTTGGTCTTGGCTGAGTTTCATGCAGAAGCTTCTTGGGAACTGAAAGAGAGGAGCAAGAAGAGCACAGTTGTTAGAGTGAGTTATTTCAACTGGTCAGAATGAGGATTGTCACATCGTGCTACGGGCACAGTTGATACTTAATTATCCTATGTGCAGCCCAAAGACACTCATTTTCCACTATGATGAATGCTCTCTAAATGCCAGCACAGAGACATTCAACTAGAGAATGCTGGAAACTATAAAATGATTAAGATGCTGTTTATTTACAATTAAGCCTTGAGACTAGTCTGAGGATCAGATTCAAACATTCTGTTTAGACACTCTAGAAACTGAAATAGAGCCTATTAAGCCACGCTTTGGCCTCTAGGCTTCAGAGCATTCCCGTTAGATCTCTCTGTTCCTGCCACAACAGCAGGCTGGACAGGATACCCTATAGCAATGGAGGCTGTAGCTATGCCTGAAATCCTGCCTCTCCCCAGGCATCAAGTTGCTGGCTCAAGACTGAACATCAGAAGTTTCTGTCCACTCCAGATTCACAAAACCAGACTCTAGAGGATGCTGTTCACGTGAAATCATAGAGCTTAAATCATCCACCACAAAAATAAAAAATCCCTGCTGTAAGGAACCCTCCCCACTATGTGAGATCGAAAATACACCCAATTCCCATTGGGTTTTAGGCTAGTAAGATGGGAAAGGCCCATTCTCCATTCCCACCATCCTGAGGAGCATGAAGACTCAGCTAACCCCTACTGCTCTGTGTTCTGCCAGCCACAGCATGAGCAATAGGCAGGTGAAATGATGGGTTAATACGTGACAGTTTTCTTTGACATCTTTGGCCTCTTCTTTGGACCAAAGCATGCCCTAATAACAGGAGTGTTTTCTCCTCCTTGATGTTCCAAGACCAGTTCTTCAGCTATACAACCAGGTAAAGAAATCAAAGCCGGTGTAGCTACCTGAGTGTACATGCACTGAAGGTGAATCCACACAGTAAAGTCACTGATTTCCCCCGTAGGGACAAAGAATGGAGTCATCTATGGAGCTGAACCTGTTCTCTGCCTCAGCCACAGCCAACACCTGAGGCTATTTCAAAGCAAAGTGCTTCTCCATACAAAGAGAAGAAACATATATACAGGTCATTTTCTTTAGAAAGTAGAGGAATCGAGTGATGAAAGACAAAAATAAATTAAAACTTCCAAAGGAGAAAGATTTATTTTCCCTGTCAGTGACTTTATACTAATACACAGCAGATAACCAAGACTTCAGTGTGCTGAGGACACAGACTGTTGAGCACTTGGCACAAGTTCAGTAGATCCACATGAGCTTCAAAAGAAGATTTCTGGGATGCCCATTTCCGCTTTCTCCAAGTCTAACACCACCTTCCTCTCTCATTCTAAGCAGGCTGCCACCTCCCAGTGCCTCAGTTTCCCCAGGGCCCCATTTGGGATTGTGCTCTCATCTCCACCCTTCACAAATGCATGAAGAAGCGCAATTATAAATGCAAAGCACTTTGAGATGCTTGGCAGAAGCTTGAAGGAGGACTTGGAAAGAGGGCAACTCTGGATCAGAAAGGAAATTCCTGCATGCCCCCTGCAGCTAATCAGCTGCCAGACTGGAACAGGAGATTTAATCACATCCATTAAATTTGCCTGCATCACCCACCACATTACTGGTGGGTGAAGTGATCCAACCACCTTGTTTACATTATGTTCGACTTACTGTCTTTGCCGAGACAAAGAAAATTGTAACTAGATTTACAGACTGACCTCCTGTATTAGGCTGCCAGGACACCAGCACTGAAGTTCTTGCATTATTAGTAGAGTCATGCTAGGTCAGGAAACAGACAGAAAACCCCACAGCTTCTGAATATCAAAGAGCTGGCACAGCGGTTTCTAATGAAACCTGAATTGGCAACAGTTGGAAGGCAGCAAAAAAACACATCCCCTGGTAGGAACCAGACAGGAATGAGGGGGATACCTGCACCAGGGAAATATCAGAAAGTCTGGAGAGGTGGTGGGTAGAACAGAGATTATCCTGCAAACCACAGCCAGGGAGAAATGCAGTTCTGGGTGCCTTATTTGAGGCACCCAAAGGGACACAGAGGGCATAGGGCTCAGGACCCCCCAAAAGTAGAGTCCTATTGCTGTATCTCAGACTGAGGACCTGATAGGCATTTAAAAGACACAAGACAGTTTTCCCTTACACACTTTTCCCCCAAAGTGCATCCCAGTAACCTGTCGATAGGCCTCCAATGAAGAAAATGAAGCAAAAGGCTTTCATGTTTCAGACTTACACTTCTTCACAAACATCTCCTTTACCTCTCAGCATTCGTGACCATCTCCAGGGCACAAGACAGGCTGGGTGGACCTGCATCTTTCTTGGAAAAAGTGACACTACCAGACACTTAAACTTTTGAGTCAAGTAGGAGAAAGAAACACCATCTTTTCCTAAGCACACCCAGAGAACTGAGATATGGCTTTTCCATCTTGGCATCTGTGCCACCACCACTTGAATGCTACCTACAGGACCCAGAGAGGAGTCAGGTAAAGCAAAACATTGCTAAATCAGACAGCAACTGGTCAACACCATCCCAAGGAAGAGTGGAGATGGAGAAGTATTCAAGGAGAAGCATTGATAGAGAGTATTTATTGTCACAGCACCTTATGGAGCAGGGCTGTGCTGTTATCTCTTTGGGATGGCCGAGGAAGTAAGAACACTATCAAGTAGTCATTTGGTGCCTTAAAACACAGGTGGTTGTGAGGACAGATTCCCAAAGGCAGACACGTGCTTGACATCCGTTTTTAGCACACACTTTGGTACTTTCAAAAATCCCAAGAGGTGCTTTTCTTCACTTCAGCAACTAGATCTTTTTAAAACTCTGGAAGCAACTTAGTACAGCACAGGATGTCTACAGCACATAACCTTGGACTTTTCCATTTCAAGGGATCATTTTTCTCTGTGGACTCCATAAACATCTTGAGGATGTTTTGCCAAGAAAGGCACATCTTTGCAAAGAGTACACAGAGAGATGGCATGCAGCAAGCCTGCTCTTTTTCTAATTTATACAATGCTCAGCCGATACACAGCTTTCTTTTGATTTAGAAAGACTGTGAAATGGAAAGCCTTTCTCGAGTGTAAAATACCTCACAATTTCCAGTTAGCTCCTGTGTGGCAGCCAACTCCACAAGAAAGATTAAACATCTGGTTCCTTTGAAATGCCCTCCTTAAATTCTCCAGAGAGGAGTGCATCTGACAAAAAGCATGGCATGAGTTGAAGCAAAATGTCAAGGAAAGTTATTTATTATTAAAACCACCAGAAAAAAAGTACTAAGGATTTTAGTCTTATCTCAGTATTAAGCACAGAAATCCTGGCAGGGAAGGGTTGGCACTTGTCCTGCTGCATTCAGTCGAGCAGAGAAGTTAAAGCAACTCAGTCAGCAGAACAAGTGATAGATGTGGACAAGAGGGGGAGGATCAGCTTCAATCAAAGTGCTAACACACCCCATAGTCAGGAGCCTTGCACCTCAAAATGCACATGAGAAATGAGCTGGGATCATCTGGAAGAGAGAAGAGTTGCTCTGGGGACCTCTAGGGACTTTCAGTCTCTCAAGGGGCAGCAGTCAGCATTGAGATGTGGGTATTTATCCAAACGATAAAATTTTACAGCAACTTGAGCTGTGCATCTGAGAACCACAGGCAGAGATGTAACTTTTCAGATGGCAAGCCCTGCTCTGCCACCCACCCTGGGGTTCAACTCAGGCATCACCACACAGATTCCATGTCAGCCAGGACTTAATCTGGAGACAAAGTGTCACCATCGCTGTGACACTCCATAGAGGCACCTGCAGAAATTGGTTCTAGGTTATAAATCTGCAAGGGAGCTTTTGGATCAGCAGGTTCATTCCTCTGCCATTACAGGCTTTCAAGTCTTTATATAATCCCTCTGCGTCTGCTTTAAAAGCAGTCCCAGCTCCCACTGCTCATCTGTCCAAATCAACATCATGCTAGAAATAATTTATACCAGTTCCCAACCCAAGACCTGCATTACCCATTTGCAATGAATTAATGGCACCAATCTCACAACAAAACCTCCCCTCCACTGCCTGGCAGCGTCCCCCCTCTGCAGAAACAAGAGAGAAGGAAAATCAAAGCCAGAGTGTGCTTTCATGGGCAGAGCAGATCCATCAGAGTCGGTACGAGCAGCCAGCAGGACAGTGTGAAAAGGCGCATGCTGGTGCTGCTGACAATATCCTCATTTGTACTTGGTGGAGACACCTTCTGCTGGAATTTTCACACAAGCAGTTTCTTGTGTGGCCAGAAAACCCAGGGTTGATGAAAAGAAAAAGTTACTGTGTCTACAAGCAGCAGCATTCTGAACTACAGTGCTAAGAGATGGAAAAGCCCAGTCAATACCTCGCCTCTGTTCATTCATTAAGGGCAGAGAATCACAGACTGGTTTCGGTTGGAAGCGGCCTTACAGATCATCTCATTCCAACCCCCTGCCATGGGCAGGGTCACCTTCTACTAGACCAGGTTGCTCCAAGCCCCATCCAACCTGGTCTTGGACACTTCCAGGGATGGGGCAGTCACAGCTTTGCTGGGCAATCTCTGCCAAGGCTTCACCACTCTCACAGTAAAGAATTTCATCCTAATACCCAGTCTAAACCTACTCTCTTTCAGTTTAAAGCCGTTCCTCCTTGGCCTATCATTACATGTCCATGTTGCTCCCCAGGTTTCTTGTAGGCCCTAAAGGTACTACAGGTACTTTTACCTGTAGTAAAACAGGTACTTTTTCAGGTACTAAAAGACCATAATGAGATAATTTGCTGTGTTCCCTATGTCGATCTACCTAGTTTTAAACACTCCAGTCCTGGGGGTTCGACCAATTGCCACAATATACTATTTTCAGAGGAATACTGCTCTTTCTGTGTAATTATTTTCCAACGTTGCTGAGTGTTTCAATTTCAGCACATATATTATTCCCCTAATCAAAACATTTGATGCTGTAGACCCCAAATGTTATGGATGGGGAACTGGCTCAGGGACAGAGTTTGCAAAGTGTTTAAACATCAAAATTATTTGTCCAATCTCACAGAGGGAGTCTGAGCTAAAGAAGGAAACAAGCTCAGCCTTGCACTGAAACCATTCCCTCTCTTTGCTGATTTGATCATTTGGTGTTTTCTGATGCTGGCTCTGTCCTAAACATGCTTAAAGACTTCCACTCCCAGGAAACAATTATCCCCTGACCTCCATCTTCCCTGGACACACACATCAGTCAACTGGAGGGGATCAATGAAAGCTCAGTGTTAAAAACATACAGACAAGGGGGTTGTCATTCTCCAGTCCTCTGCTCTATATCCTCCTGTGCATTTCCAGCCCATAAGGTTTGCTCCCAAAGCTCAGCAAGATTAAAACAGATCTGCAGGACCTTCAGCAAACCCTCCTGAGCATGCTTGAAGCAGAGCACAATTTGAACAAAAACATGACTCCCTCACCAAGGAAAATTACAACCAAGTCTTTTATCTGGGCAGGTTGGGGCCAGGAACTGTTGGTGCTCAACATATTTCTAAAATAATAATAAAAAAAATAATCTTCCTGTGAGTAAACACTCACTATAAACTACTGCAGGCTTTTAGAGGTAGCAGGGCTGAAGGATTTTTGTTTGAGACTTGAAAATGCATGGTATCCAGCCTGAAATGGGGTCATTCATAATTCCAAGTTGTTACAAGAAAGCAATTCCTTAGCATACATGTACATGGCTCTCTCAGATTGCAGAATGAAAAGTGCTTTTCGTGCTGTAAAACCTAAATTCACTACGCAATCAGTCAACAATACCTATTAAAATAATGGATTTTGGCTGTGCCAGGCCACAAAATATCACAGTACAGTCAGAGAGCAAGAAGGAAAAATCCCATACAAAAGAAGACTCTGCACTGGTGACAACAGTAACACCACTGTGTAGCTGGAAACACGGGGGTGGAGATGCTAATTTGATTAACAAAAGTAAATTCAGGCACAGCCTACCCCCTTGGCTTTATTCCAAGGGTCTCAGATATGGCCAAGGAACAAGTTGAAACCTTTTCCAGCTATCCATGCCCCATCTAGCTCAGGGCCTCACATGGAAAGAGGTTTTGCCTCTTCTCATGATCACATGCGTTGTGTCATAAATCCAAAGCCTACCTTCAAGTCCTACCCTGCCACCAGACATTCTGACGGGGGAGGTTTTTGGTCAGATATGAGTATAACCACCTGATAAGGAGATCATCAGATTCCACAGCTCTCAAATGTCTCCATGAGTTATGGAAAAGGCTGAGTGCACTCAGCTCTGTGCCTTGGCTGCAGAGCCATGTCATACCATCCTATATCATATTTAGAGTGAAGGTACAATACAATTTAAACAGGAAGTGTAAAGTGTCCCAGGAGACAACAGGAGACATGAAGGGACTTTCTGCAACAGGCAATAAGTCTGAAAGTTGGGATTTGATCAGCAGACTGCCATGAAAAACCACTAAAAAAAACCCAAACACCAGATCAGAGACTTAACAAACGCAAGTGGTCCAGACCTCAGCTTCCATCTCCTTCAGTTATTTTAAAAAGGACATTTTTTCACCCAGAGTGGATATAGGCTGCAATCCTGAAACCGAATGCAAAGCCCAAGAGCAAGAGGGAGTTCCTCAGCCTGCTGCAGGCGTGTTTCCCACACATGGTGGTTCCAAACCACCAATAACAAGGAAGTGACTCATGCCAATTACAGTAAGGCCACTTCCAAGCACCGTGCAGAAAGCAAGCGAGACTGTCTGGGAAAAGAGCCCTGTCATAACCAAAGCCACCTACACCTCCCCGAGCCCACAGCCTGAGCCAGGGCCCTCCCTCCCTGCCCCTCCCTCCAGACTCTGCCCAAAGCAGGAATCTGTCTGTTCTGCTGGTGATTTGGGGGTGGTGGGAAGTGGTACAAGCTGGGATGTCTGACACAACCCATACAAACTTTCAGATCACTCTGCCAAGACTCCTCTTGAGACAGTCCAGATGCTTTGCCTTTTACTATATCGTCTGGCAGCAGCCAACTACAGAAATGTTGTGCAGTAAGGATATAAATATAATACAGACAACCCTTTCTCTTGTTTGCCCTCCACAGAAAAGGACATGCTTATCCTTTCCTCATACAGCTGCAATCAGTGAAGCGACTTCAGAAGTGGAAGCAATTCCAGTCCAGAAACAAAGCCCGTGGAACACAAATGAGCTCAGTCTCACCGTTCCTCCCAGTGGAATCTCTTGCGGGTAAAAGGCCCAGTGATGTGAGAGGCTTTAGGAGATGAAGGAGATTTAGGAAACACTGCACCTCCAGCTGAGACTCCACAGGGAAGAGACAAACAGGAGCACCATTCCTCCCAGGCTCTCCTCCTCCTGCACAGGGCAGCAGAACACTTTTCCCTGGCTCCTCTGATTTCTGCCTGCTCAGAAATGCAATAACCTTCTTAAAAGATACAATTCACCTAATCTGGGAACTCAGCCCATGCATGCCCTGTGGGTATCTAAGGAAGAAGTCCTCCTTAAATAAGCTATGTTCCTAAACTCCCTGTATCATCAACAGTGAAAGGTGGGTGCCTTTGAAAGCCTCCAGGGGAGATTCTGTCTACTTAAATTTAGGACCCTAATTAGGGATAGTTAATGAATCATAATGTTACCTTTGGATTTATTTCCCTGAGTGTATCTGAGTTAAAATCTTACAAACTGCCTCACATCTTTTACTCAGATATTTTCCTTCTATCTTGAACTTTCCAAATCAGAATTTGAAGCTATAAACACCTTAATTTCTATCCAGTGATGCATGTGCTCGATCTATCCACAGGCAGTTTTCCTACTGCTTTCATAGCCATGAAAGTCAGTTGTTCTTCTTTCATCATCTGAAATGTAATAACAGAATACGAAGCATCTATTGCCAGCAACTCATAAATCTCCTGCTTGATGTGGCTTTTGGTCTCCAAAGGGCACAGGGGAAAGCATCGCATGCACCAGTCTGCTCCCTACATGTTCTATTTGGAAAGAAAAATGGATCAAAAGGAAGAAAGCCTTGTAAGAGATACCTGCAGATACAAAGAGTTACTTTCATCTGGTAAATTTCTGCCTGCTCCCAAAGTCAGGAGAGTTCTGCATTTTCACCAGATAATGCATCTTGAGGAGGATGAGACTCAAGCTGATTCTTGTCCAAATTCCAGCACACTCAGCTACATCCCACCATAGGACCTTTGCCACCCATAGCTGTAGGACCTCACTGGAGTACGGCTGCATCCAATCTCCACCAGGCCCAGAACAATCAGATTAATAAGGAAGTCAGGTTCATTCTGCCAGTCTTCCCTATTCCCCCTGTTTGGGCTGCATTTGACACATACTTCCACTGGTACTTTGCAAACCAGCCCCGTCTTTCTGAGGCATCTAGGGAATACCTGTTTGTTGCTCTTAAGAGAGACTTATTACAAACTGGAATTTTATGCAATGTTCTAAATATATCCACTCCACTTTGGATCAAAGTAGAGTTACACTAATTTTCAGACTTTGACAAAATTCCTATTTCTTCTTCTCATCTTCACTCATTTTACTCAGACATTTAACACTGCAAGACTTTAGCTCAGCTGGGTAGAGCCTTGTGCTTAAAACTGCCAAGGTTGTGGGTTCAATCCCTCTATGGGCCATTCCATTAGGAGCTGTGCTTGACGATCCTTGTGAGCTCCTTCCAACTAGTACAGAACTGTTTTGACATTTAGGCTATAGGGCTTGGCAGAAATTCTTTTGTGCAGCTTATCTATATTTCAGAAAACTATGTGGCACAATATGTGGCTCCCAGGGGGACGCTGACAGAGCAGTGAGTATTGTGTGTTCAAGTGTGGCTGATCCAGAATCAGGGCATTGCTCATGCGAGGAATTGCTCACCAGCAAGGGAGAGTCTCTGTGCTCAGGATGCCAGCACATACCCAAGTGGTTCCAGCCCTGCAAGTTATCAGGAATCAGCTGAGTCACAGCAACCAATTCTGTAAAACCTGGGTCAGAAGACACTGTCTTAAATTTCAGTGAAAAGTGTACACAAACACTGCCAGGGAAAGTGGTCCTTGGAGGTCTTCATTACTGTGTACCTAAAAGCAGTGGTTGGGTGAGCATTATCTATCACTGTGAGACACTTAAATGAGAGCCAGGGCAAGGATATCCAAGATAAAGTAGGGAGAAAGGAATGGAGTAAAGGGCCAGAGGTCCTGAAACACTCTGAAGCTGATGGGAAGCCATGCCAACCTCCACCAAGGACAGGAGAGGAATGGCAGGGAAGCAGAAGCCCAGGCAGGAAAGGAAGGTACCAGGAAAAATAACATCTGCAGCTACATTGCACTGCCCAAATATTTTTGAATATAAATATACTCTGATATGAATATATCAGAGTAAGAAGCCTCACGCTTGAGCATCTGAGCCAAGAACTAGCCAGATATGATCCAATCATTATATTCCAAGAGTTAGGAATATCATTTCTCCTCTGAGACTACTGACCAAGATAGATATTTAGGGGAATTCCTGTGCCCGTCTCTGAAGCAATGTCACCCACCCTGTAGTCCACTGACCACTGATGACCCATGAGACACCAGAAAAGCAATCCAGAAAAAGACCTAATTCAAAGAGAAACCACAACCAGCATATCTCTGGATGTTCCCCCATGTTTTGTCTCACTGTCTGCTTGCAGGCACAGCTTGGAGATTCTTCCTATCTGCTCTCCTTGCCTAATTAAAGTGTTTGTAATTACGGCAGCAAAACTACGCTCTGTACAAAAATATTTTCTTTATATCCAAGAGCTACTTATCCAAGAGTGCGTGCTAGTTCTTTATCAGTTCATCAGCTTTTTCTCTCTGCAATCAAACAGCAGAGAACTAGGCAAAGGGCTAGAAATTTTTCCCAAAAAGATACCAGTGTCTTGATAGCGGGAGCTGAGGAATGTCATCAGAAAGCAGCTGGTAACCTCTGCCATTAAAGGCAGTAACTTCGTCTGGTCACATGTTTGACTTAATGTGGCAATTCCCAGGGTGCCATGAGATGCCCAGACCGGAAACCCCGCACAGGGAAAGGTTATCAATTGCATTGGAATAAAGATTAGGAGTGAACAAAACTGTGTAAGGCAGCTACAGTGCTGAATGCCCTTCAGTTATACACAGATGAATGCAGATCAGTATTTACTGAACAAAAACACAGTTTAGTTTGAGACCCAAAACTCAGAGTGGGATCACTGGCTCCTCAGTGGTTCAGCACTTGGCTTATAGAAGCCAGGTTACACTAACAAACTTGAAATCCAAGGATCTGTGAACAAAGTGGCAAAACTGTTTTCAATATAAATCCTTCCATTCACATGGTCATAACCTGTGAGACATCCTCCTTTGGGGCTGAGATTTCCTGAGCACAGTGGAAAGTTTGAGGAAAAACCCTATAGATGTTTTTTAATTATGAGAGCATTAAGCCTCCCCTGTTTTTCAAAGAAGTACATTTACAGGCAGAACCTCTCTAACACACAGCGTCAGCTTTAAATAATCTGGCTTGGAGACTGTGAAAAGTTCTTTGCATGGTTTATGTATTTTATTTTATTTATTTTTCTGGTAGAAAAACACGTAGCATGCATCATCTTGCTTCCATGCATATCCCGAGGGAGCAGTAAGGACTGCAAGCCCAAATCTTACTACAATTGCTACTGTGAGTAACTGCCAGTTTTGTGAAACAGCAAATTATAGTCACTTTCCTGACGCCACATAAAAGCAAATACACACCATGGAAAACAATGCCAGGGTTTTGTTATAGCCCAGCGAGGATGTTCCCGAGCACCTACCCCACGCTCTTATGCAACTTGCCCTGCAGCTACAGTCTGGGAGCACTGGGAAGAAAGTGTGGGAATAGCAGTGCTGGATTCTCGTGGCAGCTTTCCAGTACTTAATAGTGATTTTTTTTTTTTAAGAGAACACAAGGTTTTTTAAAGCTAAGTGTTTGTTTCTATTAGGCTTCATGAAATGTTTAGCAGGGACATTTCATGTGCACCAGTCTGTTCTTTTCCACTCTCCACACGTATTATTAAGATGTATTTATATGAATATCTCAAATGATACCTGGATTCACACCACCTAATCAAGGGCACTTTACTGGGATGGGAGGTGGTTAATTTGTCCCTCCACCAATTATATAGATAGGCTGACTAATCCCTCAGTTTAACCCCTTCAGTTAAATACCTGCATTAGTGCATGTAAAGTTTTGCAAGGCTGAGTTGCAAGCTTGCAACTTACGTATGGATATACATTCAGGAGTAGGACATTGCTGGGCAAAAAACTTCTCTCATTTATTCCAAAGTTAACAGAGCTAAACAATCCTGAATCTAATCCTACCCACCAATTAGTACAGAAATTAGTCCAGGACTACTTGGGGCTCCCTTGGGATCTCTCTCTCTGAAGATCCTGACTACTCACAACACTTGATTCACCAGGTTGCTACCTCAGCCAAGCCCCAGGGGATCATTCTGGGAAGGTCAGCAGTGCTCTTTTTCTGCTGGCCTTTGCTGAGCACAGCCCAGTTTCTGCCTGTTTGCGTAGCAAGGCCCATCCACTGGCATAGCTTCCCTTTCAAAATGACTGAATTCAATCAGTTAAAATGTGTAAATGGAGACACGTCTTATCCTGACATGTGCTTGAAAGTGTTTCTTATCACATATTCCAAAGGAAATGCAGGTGGCTAACTCACAGCCAAGGAACTCCAGACTGTAGGACCTCTATTTTTAGGCTTCCTTTTTGGGATTCTTAGAAAAAAACATGAAGACTTTAACACATACCTTCGCTGCTAGCAACTTGAACCCAGGGCAGAGCCTTTATCTGGCATGCACTCAGTTTAAGGTGCCACTTCCTTCAAGTGGAATATAATGCTCTGTACTGCAGTATTTGTTCCCTCCACTGGGTATCTTGAGCCCACCAAGCCTGATATCTTATCATCAGATAAAAAGATTAATCCAACACAAAGAGGCTACAAACACCTTTTGAACAAGTAAACCTTTAACAAACAAATTTCCTGGATGAGGGGATAGACAGGGATGGTTTATGAGACCCTGTAAACAGCAGAGAAACTCATAAATACAGTCCTTCAAAGTACTTCTGTCTCATGCTGGGATGACCCCACCTCATACCAAGGGAGCCACTGCCCATCTCTGTAAAGATGCTGCAGGATTTGCTCAGCTCACAAATAGGAGCTGCCAAAGGAAAATTAATCCCTATCAATGCAGCTGCAAAGCATAAAATCTACCTCACAACCTGCTTGGGTTATAATGACAAGATGTTATTAATTGCAATTGCAATAACCATCCACGTTACTTAAAATCTGAAGTAATCCACCTTAATTGCTTCAACTCTAATAACTGCATGGGATCATAACAGCTAGAGGAGAAGAATAGTTGTTAACTTGTTGACTGCCAGATGCAGACTGCTGATAGGAGATATATCAAATATTAAAGTATTAAAACTGACCTCAGCTTGGCAGGAGAAGGCTGTGATTCATGCCCGTAACTCCTGGGCACAGGGGGAATACAACAAATAATTAAACTAAGATCAAAGCATTGGCTGTTTCAGTGGAATAAGACAGGAGATTAATCTCATTTACACTCAGGTAAACCTCCTTCCTAACTTTCTTCCAGTACAGCATGAACTTCAGCAAGTCCACTGTACAAATCTGCTACTTCACTACCTTGTTTAGACCTCTACCATTCCATTAAAATCAATGTTACAGTGGAGGGTGAGAACTGGATCACTATTCTGTCTAGTCTGAGCTTTCCATCTTTGAGTTGTTTCCGACTTTTCTCAGTGAAAAATAAAGAACCTATCTTAAAAATCTGTATTTTTAAAAAAAAATCTTGCATCAAAGCTGGTTTTTTTCACCCTTGAGCAAATAATTCACTTCCAATTATGTTCCAGGTATTGGAAAGTCTAAGACAAATAGAGTTCAAAGTGAGGCCCGCTGTGAAAGAGGCACACTTATTACAAATGCTGTATGGAGAAGAAATGGCATATTTGTGATTGTACAGCAGCTGGTGCAAGGAACTGCCTGCCCAATTTCCCAACAGCAGCACAAACTCTGGAGGCACCCAAGTACCAGTCTGCAGCCAAGTTTCACAGAGCTGGAAACCAAAACCCATCTTCAGGCTGGTCTCCCTACAGCAGGCTGACAAAAGGAGTGAAATGGCCGGGCCATTATTCAAACTCGGGCATCTAATGGGATATATGAACAATAACTCTGATATCTCACTTGTTTCCCAGGCTCTTCCAAGGGGAGTCACAGCAGTTTGCACAGCAGGGTCTTGCACCAAGCCTCATGCAGCTTGAACCACCCTGTAAATCTGCTGTCACAGGACTGAAAGGACAGAGGTGAGACGAATGGTCAGATGACTCTTCAAATAATCATAGAATGGTTTGGGTTGGAAGGGACCTTTAAAGGTCATCTACTCCAAACCCCTGCAATGAGCAGGGACATGTACGTGGCCTCGAAGACCCAGCCTACCTGTTTCCCTGCAGGCCAAGCAGGCAGTGAAGTGGTTGGTGCTGCTTGTTATGCATGAAGACAATGTCCACCCTCAGATTTTGTATTTCCCCAGATTGTCTTCAGAGGCAGAAAATATTCTTCTTCCTTAGTGGGGTCTTGATGTCATCTGAAGATGTGGTTTTCTTACTTTCTCCTGAAAGGTCAGAGGCTAAATAAACAATACCTACAGTTATCTGCTATCTAACAAGCACCTGGCTGAGAAGAAGAGGGATGCTGTGATCTGAAAAGGAACTCACACATAGGAGGGATGACTCTACCCCCATCACGCAAACAGTGCCTAACCTTCAAGCAGAGAGTGCCTGAAATCATCACACAATCACAGAAGTATAAAGATTGGAAGAGACTTTCAAGATCAACTAGTCCAACCATCAACCCAGGCCCACCATAATCACGCTTAAAACATATCCACATCCAGACACCTCTTGAACGCTTCCAGAGAGTGATCCCACCACCTCCCTGGGCAACTTAGTCCAATATCCAACCACTCTTTTAGCGATTATTTTTTTTTCCTAATATCTAAACTGAACCTCCCCTGGTACAACTGCAGGCCATTTCTTCTTGTCCTTTTATTTGAGACCTGGCAGAAAAGACTGGTCCTCACCTGGCTACAACCTCCTTTCAGGGAGCTGTAGACAGCAGTGAGGTCTACCCTGAGCCTTCAGACTAAACACCCCCAGCTCCCTCAGCCACTCCTCATAAGATATTTTCTAGACCCTTCACCAGCTTCGTCGCCCTGAACAATGAGGAAACCGGGAAGGGAAATGTGTGTGGTCCTTCCGGTGTTCTGTTTAGACCTGTGAAGATTTCGTGATAGATAAAGTAAAGATCATCTGATCCTTGAAACTGTTTACAATGACACAAAGATCTTTAACCTCCACTCTTAAGTGTTCTGGAAGAAGTAAACTGTGGTTGCTGTGATGCAAGAAAATTAAACACATCGTTCACCTGGTACAGTGTGACCTTTGTGTCGTTGAACTCTCTTCACACTCAAAACAAGGTGACTCCATCCAAAATGCCTGCTGGGAATAGCATGCAGTCTCTGCTGACTTCTAAGCCATGTCCAGACCATGCAACACAAAAAGTCATTTCTGCAACTTAGCAGGACGGTCCACCGAGTTCCAGAGTCACAGGATCATAGAATTATGGAATCACAGAATGGCTTGGGCTGAAACAAACCCTAAAGGCCACCTAGTTCCAAGCCCCCTTCCATGGCAGGGATGCCATCCATTAGATCAGGTTGCCCAGGGCACTACCAACCTGGCCAAGGTCTGGGCTTTGGCACTATTTTGTTCATCAGTACAGACGTGCTCAGTGAAGTCCAGAGGTCAAACACAAAGACTAAGCAGCTGTCCAAGCTTGGGAGGTCACTGCTGCTCCTCAGGGCTCAGAGCATGGGGGACATCACATCACAGGTCTGTGGCAGCACAACAGACACAGGACCCAGTGATGACCTGGAGATGTGTCAGGCCAAGCAAAGAGTTGAACTTGCTGCCTGTCCACAGCAAAGAAAGCTGGAATAGCCCTGTGGGACTGTACCCAGACACAGGGCCATGACACACATTCAGCTCAGGGATGTTATCAGCTGTGTGTTATCCGAATGGACAGCCCTTTAGAAACACAAAATGCTGAAATGCTCCACAGGCAAAGAAGATGGCTGAAAAAATTTGCCTGGACTCCCCTGAACTGTCCCTGCACACGTTCCAGCCGTGTCTGTGGCAAAAATACTGATTTATACATAGGTACCTGCTCCAACAGCCCATCTGTGCTGCACCATCTGCCCTCGTGGAGCAGGACACATCCCTTCAACCTGTCAGAGCTCCATGGAGAGCAGCTCTCAGCCTCCTATGAGGATGAAGAGACTGAACTCAGCCAGCCTGAGCTGAACACTCTTATCAAACTACTTTTGTCAAACTACTTTATTAGCACAGCGTAGAGCTGCTACTGCCCAGAAACAGGAAGGAAATGCATTACCACATCTTCCCCCAATGTCCTCTTGTCCTGTTAAACACAAGGAACACCAAGGTCGTGTTAGAGAGTCCAGCAGACTCATGTGATTGCGAAAGGATTTCATAGTGGGCACCTCATCCATCAAGGACACCAGCGGGGTTTAAGGGAGAGATGGTGGGATAAAATAGTCTCCTGGGTCAAATTCAAGCCATAAATGTTGTTCCTTTTTATGTCAAAGGGAAGTCTTTGACTTTTAATCTTTCCATATTTCAGTTAAGTGATGCAAATAGCAAAGAACTAAAATGGTTGATAGACGCATAGCTAAACCTCCCCCATGTTCTTGGGTTCCTAAGATTCCTCTTTTAAATACTCCTACAACTACTCTGTAAAGCTACTATGGAACTTATTCTTAAGCCATGTTTGTATCAATCATTTGATTTAATGAGCAAAGATTGCTTCCCATCAGTGCTTTTTTCCTGTGCTAGAACCAACTGTAGAGATAAAAGATAACTTCCTGTGCACATACTCTCAGCCCACAAACATCCCCATCTAGACAAGGCTTCAGAGCCACACTTGGACACAATTAATCATGATTGCATTTTTGCAAAAATGTGATGTTATAGTCAGATATTAAAAATCCTTTTCCCTCTCCGTTTGACTGAGTGAAAACAAAAGTCCATTTTCTGATGGAGCTCCCTCACGCCAACACCTCCAGCTCTTTTAAGAAGAGCACCCTGCCTGAAGAGGGTAGATTTACATCGGATATTAGGAAGAAATTCTTGACTGCAAGGGTGATGAAGTCCTGGAAGAGGTTGCCCTGAGAAGTTGTTGACACCCTATCCCTGAAGTGTTCAAGGCCAGGTTGGATGGGGCTTGGAGCAGGATGGTCTAGTGGAAGGTGTCCCTGCCCATGGCAGGGGGTTGGAATGAGTTATCTTTAAGGTCCCTTCCAATCCAAACCACTCTATGATTCTATGATGCTTTGATTTCTTACAGGCATGTTTTGCGTTTATTTATTTTCTTGTACTTCTATTGGTATTTATCAGGTGTTTTCAGCACAGAAGACCCTAACCGTACTCTCAGAAAAAAACAACAGAGGAAACAGTCCTAGAGAAATAAGTCCAGGTCAGCACTGAGTGTGTGGAGCAGAGATACAGCTCTGCCAAAATGATCACCCACAGACATGACAAACTGCATCTTCCCATTTCCACAACAGCCAGAGATTACAATCACTGCAGCTCTCCACCCAATCTAAGTACAGGTACAGCTTACCATGGCTGTGCTCCCAGGCCTGGCTCCAAATCCTCCTAGGAATGATTATTAGTGGAAGTCTTGCCCCAAAACACCTTGACAAAGAGCTCAATAGAATGTCTTACACTGGCTTCCGCTACTGTTGGCAATGAACACAGATGGACACAAGCCACCATGAAAGATGGACTGTCAGGAGAGGGATTAAAAGCTGGCTGGGCCATTAGTCCTGACCCAGCCTTCTATCTCCTTTGTTCTGTGCTCCAGCTTTAGCACTAATGGCAGCAAAGAGCTGTAAAAGTCCTGCTGATAAATGTGTGCCTTAATCAAACAAAGCACTTTTAATTATTGGATTAGGAGTCATTTTATTTTTACAAATATAGGGAAAATTCAAAACAGTTGAGCCCTTCTACATCCATAAGGTGGAAGTGACCACTGTGGAATTTGAATAGAGTTTGCTGAGGTTTCTGACTGCCAGGCCAGCGTGAACCAGACCACGTCCTGGCCTCTTGGGAGGAATGTTTGGATAAAGGAATTACTCTTTTCCCCAGGTGGACACAACCATTCAGGCATCAGCAGATTAGGATTCAAGCGCTACACAGATGTCAGCCAAAAAATATGCCAAAAAGGCAAAAGATTATGTCTGAGTGACAAATTAAGTGAAATGAATGTGCTACCCTTGTTCCAGCAGTCAGCAGGAAAAGTCACAATTACCAATAACTCTAAAAGGAAGACTTGTTGGCTGTCATGGTTTGAATGCCAAAAACATAATGAATGTCCCCTCTACCCTGGGATGACATGGGCCTCCTATCCAGACGGTCCTTCTGAAGCTAGCTTGTGACAGGGAGGTGATGTGTGAAGCTGACATGGCTGAGACTGTGTGATTTCTGCTGACAACCAGTGCATATCCCCCCCAGCCTACAGGGCTGTCAGCTCCACAGCCTTCACTAGTCCCCTTTTGTAAGTCAAATGCTGAACTTTATAAACTGTTTAGAGACTGGTCCTGTTTGTCTGCCTGAAACAGACCTGAAGAGTGTAGGAAAGGCTACAAGCCAGTAACCCCAAAAAAACAGAGTAAATTTGATTTGCATATTAGAATAGAATATTCCAGTGCCATATATGCACTATCATCAAATCTGATTGAATGTATCCTTTGTCAAGAAGAAAATATTTCCTTTTAAAATATTTAGACAGCCTTGGTCCATAGCTGATAATTACCAACTCTTTCTCCTCAAAAAATGAACCCAACCAAAATATTTCCCAAATACATGGTACATTGAGTCTACGGGCATCTTCCCCCCAGCCACCAGGTCTGAGGTGCACTGGCTCACACCACAAGCCCTGTCAGCTCTCAGAGCAACACAAAAGATGGGGTTAGAGCTGGCCCCTCGCCTGTCTGGGTGCTCCCAGCTGAGTGTCTTGATACCTGGCCAAAGCACCAGGAGCACAGCACGAAGCTTCTGTCATGAGTTTAGAAGAAGGTTTAAACACTGGGTTTCTGGTGTGAGTCACTAATTGTTGCAAGAGTACAGGCTTCAGCTGAGTGACATGCTGTTCTGCCAGGATGGAACTCCAGCACATCCTACAGAGCTCAGCTGCATGGTCCTCCCAGCGCTGAGCTCCTGGTGTGCTGGCACTGCTGCTGTAGGTCCTCCTTGCAAACTGAGGAGGCCCAGGGCATTGGTCCAAGCACTAGCAAATGATCATTTGTACTCTTTAAATGTTCAAACAGTGCTCAACAGCAACTTGGCCCATGCCAGCTAGTGCTCTCCCCACTCACAGCTGGCCGTAGACTGGATCGTTGCCCTCGGGTAGTTGGGATACGTGTGACTGCCCTGTTTTGAAGGAAAAGCATCTGGCTAGATGCAAGTCCTGCTGTGCCACTCATCCCTAGGACAAGAGAGGCTTTGCTACATTTTATTTCACAGGACAAGTGCAGTCCCTGTGCTCTGAGCAGAGTGCGTTCATCACCATTCATTAACACCTAACTCAACGAGTTTTGGTAAGGAATACGACCCCCAGCACAGATGCTCATACCTTCCCATTTGCACAAGAGAGAGCAAGCCAGAGTCTGAGCTGATTTAAATTGTCCTGAGAAATCTGGCAGGGACTCCTGTGCTGTAGAGTGAAGCCAGCTGGAACATAAGGCTTTCCACTCCACACTCTGCATGCCCAGCCAAAAATCACATGTGGGTAGCGTCACCAAAAACCAAACACCTTCTCCTGTCCTGCCTCAAGTTCTGTGTGAAAACAAACGTCCGCCTTCACGGTTGGAAAACTCATATTTCAAGGTAGTGTTTTGTGCTTCAGGAAAAAACATCCCAAAGTGAAAGAGCAGCGTTAGCTTTGGAACTGCTGAGGAGAAGTCCACAGAGAGTTCAGCTGGCAAATAGTCAGAGAAGAAGCACAGCAAGCCCTGGCCCTCTGAACAACACACTTCGTGGGTTTAGGCAAGTCACTAGTTCAGCCTGAGGCAACTGCAAATTAAAGTTGAATGTCACAGAGAAATAGGGCTGGAAATTACTTTGCTGGGCCATCTGGTCTACCCTTCCACACCCATAGCAGAATCCCATCTAGCTTGCTTTTAAAGACCCTCAATGATGCAGACCCCATAATAAACATTCAGACTTTTCCATAACATCTCTCTTTTTACCTCTATAACATTTTTCTGAATATAGAGCTTGAAATTCCTTTGCTATAATTTATGCTCTTAGCCTCTCATGCAAGGTGATCAATAGGCCATCTTCCACGTCTCTGCCACAGCCTTTTATGTGTCTGAAAACTGCTAACCTACTCTCTTCCCAGACTTCTAATTTTAGGCTAAATGACTTCAAATTAGGATTCATTTTACAATTGTACCCAAAGGCAAAAACAAGGCTGAGGTCCTCTCTGGAACCACATAAACATAGTTTAAGAGAGTCCTTGCTCCAAAATGTTTATGATCAATACAGAAAATCAAGGGAAGATGAAAGTAAAAAGGTCAAAGAAATATATTATTCCTATTTCAAAAGTAGGAACTTGGTACAGAGAGACACGTGTTTAGTCTTTTTCAAAAACTCCCATAGCTGCAAAGGAGTTTACAGAGGGCTTAATACCTAACCAAATTATTGCATTTGAAAATGGAGTTATTTCTGCCTCTACTGAGCATCTAGATAAACTATTTTGAATTACAACCTGAAGATGTATGAATGTTCATGACAGATCTGGGAAACACAAATCAGATCCTCCAAGTGCCCCTCCAAAGCCCTAATCTCAAAACCATTCTTCCTTGTGGGGGAAGCAGAGATGATTAATGGCATTTTTCAAAGCTCTCCAAAGTTCATATTTTTTCTGCAGGAGCTTGAGACAAAATGATCATTACTTGCCTGACACACTTACATGCAAGGCAAACCCTAACAATGAATACAGGTTGAAAGGATTCTGCATATCAGATTTACTGTACATGAAAGTTTCCTTCAGATAGAACCATTAATAATTGTCTGAATGGTAAAATTTAGGATTTTCTAAAAAGGCCTTCTGAGTTTGTATGTGCATTCCTTATCGTCCATCTGCTTCACTGAGCAATCACTCAGCATTTTAATTCATTCTTTTTGACATTAGCACACACATAAATTCCCTGCTTGTTGCAATTTTATGCTTTAGCAACATTTTACATGCCCTGTACTGCCATGGTTTCAAATTCAAATAAATCACACAGGAGAGGCAAGCATAATTCCAGCATATCCACAGAATACCAGACAATTTATTCCGATCTGGAAGACTGCAATATTAGAATTTATCAGACCCTGTATTGTAATAAATGTAAAGTTAATGCTAATAAATGAAGAAAAAAAAAGGCAAAACAAAACCAAAAAAACGGAATAGAATGCTTCTAAATAAATATAAACACTATATAGTTGATTTTGTGGCGGGGTAGGAAGTTGCATATGAGGATGGAGTTAGACAAACAACTTGATGAGAAAATCTGGTCCTAAAAGAACCTCAGGGGAAGCAATAAATCTTGAATTGTTCAGATATGAAACATCCAAATAGAAAATCTGTTGCTGGCCATTAGCCACAGGGCGTGCTTGGGTTGATGACCTCAGTCTGCTCATGCCCACACAACTATGGCAGCAAACCTTCAGTCAGGAGAGCAGCAGGGCAGGAGCAGAGTCAAATCCTATCTAAAGGATGGAGTTTTGGCTCACTGAGAGGGTGGTCAGGCATTGGAACAAGCTACCCACAGAGACGGTGAAATCACCATGCCTGGAAGTGTTAAAAAAGGCGTGGATGTGGCACTGAGGGATATGGTTTAGTGGTGAAAACAGTGGTGCTGGGTTAACAGATCTCAGAGGTCTCTTCCAGTTTTAATAATTTTATGATTCTTGCAGTCTATTTGCTTTAACTTGAAAAAAGATGAATGAAGACACAGAGATGAGTTTGTCATGTGATTCAAGACCTGAAAAAATGCTTTATGCTGGAAAATGGAAGAGAGTGATGTTTACTGTATCAACACGGACTCTGTGAAAGATGCCTTGATGTATGAAGAGAAGGAAACTGCCAGCTTCCAGTGAACAATTCAGTCTAGCAGGAGTCACAGCACACTTCCTCAATTATAGAAACACTACAGGCCTTAAACAGTCAGGATCACTAATCTTTACTATCACTGCCACAGATGTCTTGTCCTTCTTATGGGTTCTCCAGACAAGGTCTAAACCCCAAGATGGGATGTGTTTATTGTACTGAGCTTAGTATAAAGGTACACAGATAAGATGTAATTAGATTTATATGTATTACATCATGTTGGATGATCCCACAGTCTCTTCTGGCTTTTAAACTCCACAAATGAGCCCATGACCTTTAAAAAGCACTGGATGTACTGGAGAAGATATTTAAATGTATGCATAATGAGTTTCCCATTATGCTAAAGCATGCATCTTCAACTCTGCTTCTAACATCACTTAACCTCATGTTTTTCCAAACATGAGCTATACTCCCATACTATCAGCTCCTGCATTACTATGATTATTTACGTGCACACGGAGGTAGTGTTTCCTGTGATCTCAGCACCATCAGACCCCTTTCTTTTCTGCCAGAATTGTCTGGGCCCTTCCCAGCTCTTCCCCACATACTCATGCAGCCAACACTCTTCCTTCTCCTGTTCCCCCAAACTGGTGTCCCTCTTGCTGTTTCACCCTGCTGCCCCAAATTAGACATCACTTCTTAAACTCTCTGCCTTGCTTTGGGCCAGTCCTCCAGGAAACATCTTTCTCCCAGTACACTTAGGGATGACCCCTCCTTAGCTTTTAATCCTATCTTTTTTCCCACCCCAGACCTCTTAGACAGAAAATTTAGGGCATTTTGCACCAGTTGTCCTGTATCCATGTCTATGTGTACAGTGGTAGCTGAAGACTGTAGGGTAAGAGGTTTTAGTTCAAAGCTCTTAATTATGGTTCAAACAGAAACATCTAATTTAAAACCAAAACTAAAGGCTGAGATTTTCAGCACACAGAGAGAAAGGCTACATAAGCATCTCAGCATTTGTCCTGTTTCTCAACATCCTGTATGCTACCTGCTGCAAATCCCTGAGCAACCCAGTCTGCCCTGTAGCTGATCCAGCTTTGAGCAGGAGGTAGGACCAGAGCCCTTCAAGGCTCCCTCCCAACCTGAATTACCATATGGCAAGTGACCCTATGATCCTATTTCATTGCCTGTTTGTGATGGAATTCTGCCTGCAGCCACTTGCAAGAATCAGGGTTTATTTTACCTGGTTTGGCTCTGGGTATGTTTCTGTTCTCAACACTGTGGATCACATGCTTGGGGGGTGAAAAATAAATGAGCAAAAAGGCAGGAAGGTCCACCTGACCAGGCATAGTATTTAAAGTAGGCAACAGACTCTTATGTATAGTCCTCTCTCTAAGATAAGCTAATAAAACCCTCTGACCTAAATAAATGCATTTTGCATGTGTTTATTTCATGTTGATGCTCATTTCTCACATTCCTGACTCCTGAAGGCTACTTAAAACCTTCCTGCACTGGCATCTGTCCCACGGAGACAACGTGTAAGTCAGTGTGTCTCATCCTGCCTCCTCTGAAAGTTGTCCCATGGCCTCTCAGACCCAAACCCCTCTTTGTTCCCTGCCCTGTTTTTTCCCTTCCCTCTCACAAAGCCAGTGGTTAATGGCAATCACATGTGTGGGGTGTCACCCCCCCAGCACAGGCCTGCCTGGGATTTATCACCCGCCACTTCCTGGCACACGAGGCAGCCCAACATCTGGTTGTGACTAGTGCCCCATTTTGGCTCATTTCATTTTCTGAGAGCACTGAGAACCAGCGATTAGAGAAGGGGCAAACCACCCCACACAGCTCTGGGGAGGGTTTGGGTCTTCCCAAAAGCAAGTGGGGAGCAACTTTCAGCAACGTGCATCTATAAAACACAGTCTGTTTAATTCCTGTTTACAGTTTTATAGGACCAGACTCCCCTCTAAGTCCTGTTGACACTCAAGATGTGGTTTGCAAAGCACTCAGAAATGGCTTATTAAGGAAAACTTATTTTTATCCTCTTCACCTTTAAAAATTTGAGGAGCTTCCCAGTCTGCTTTCACAACATGCAGATGGCTTGGGAAATAACTTACGTGGTAGAGGGTTAGATCAGCATGCCCATTCTCACTGTCCAACTCAGACATCCTAATTATCATGAAATCTAAATTCAAGATGATGATGAGCAATTCAGTGAATTGCCAGAGGCTCAGAGATTGGCTCATAACATCGTTAACAGAGAAAAATAATCACTGATTCTATGCTGGAGACATGTAACAAGCAGACCTCATAACTGCCAGTCAATCAGAAGTGTGAAAAAATAAACCCTTAATCAACATCATGGAGCTGGTAAATCTTGAGGGTGGACCAGTTCCTGTTGGAGCAGATAAGGACATTTTGGAAAGTTTTTTAATAAGCAATGATCAAACTGAGGACTTAAGAGAGACCTGCCTGTGAACTTTCAGAAGTATCATCTGGAAAAAAACAAAATATCCCAATACACTTCTACCCTGTTCCATGATGTAATTCCCATGGTAGTTCAAACGCCTGGTGTGACAGAGCAGGTGCTGGTACATAGGTCCATTTCAGGACCATTATTACACAAAGCCAGAGGAAAAGCAGTTTCATCCCTAGTCTGGAGACCTGAAATGGCCTCTCAAGGCAAGGACTGGCAGACAATGCTGACAGCTCCAGTACAACAAATGACAGCCGGGGAACAGCAGGCCAGTGACTGAGGTTACCATTACTGCACCCGAACTCCAAACAGAAACCATTCTTCTGATGCAAGGTTTCCCACTGAGGTATCCTTTACAGCTCAGGGTGAGTTATTCTCCCTTTCCCAGACCATCTTCCCGACCTAACAGAGTCACTTTAGAACAACAAGCCTGAAATCTAAGCAACAGAACAAGAGGCAATGGGCAGAAACTGATGCCCAGGAAGTTCCACGTGGATATGAAGAACTTCTGTCCTGTGCAGTGACCGAGCCCTGGAACATGTTGCCCAGAGAGTGTGTGGAGTCTCCCTTACTGGAGATATTCCAGACCTGTCTGGACACAGTCTTGTGCCCTGTGCTCTGGGTAATTCTGCTTGAACAGATGACCCACTGAGGTCCTTTCCAATCTGATCCATTCTGTTATCCTGTGAAATTTACAAAAGAGAGTTGCAAAGAAATCTGACGTATAAAACAAACTGAAAACCTCTCAAGGTACATTAACAAGAGTCCAAATCATAGAATCGCGTAATGGTTTGAGTTGGAAGGGACCTTAAAGATCACCTAAATCCAACCCCTCTGACATGGGGACTGGGGTCAGGTTGCTCAAAGCCCCATCCAACCTTACCTTGAACACTTCCACTGATGGGGCATCCACATCTTCTCTAGGCAACCAGTTCCAGTGTATCACCTCCCTTGTTTTTTTTTTCCTTATACCTAATCCCATCTACCCTCTTCCAGCTTAAAACCCTTTCCCCTTGTCCTGTCCACAGGTCTTGGCAAAAACTCTCTCTCTCTCTTTTTCAGGCTGCAAGTTCACATTGCTGGCTCACATCCAATTTTCATCTCCAAGTCCTTCTCCACAGGGCTGCTCTCAATCCCTTCCTCCTCCAGTCAGTATTGGTACTGGAGATTGCCCAGGTGCAAGACCTGGCACTTGGCCTTGTTGAACTTGATGGACACTGCCAAGGTCCCTCTGGGTGAGACCCCTTCCCTCAAGCTCATCAGCTGCATTGCCCATCTTGGTGTCAAACCAGGCACAACATCCAGCATGTTTGGTGTGGGAGTATGTGGTGACCAATGGATTTTAGCACCAAGAAATGCTTCTGTTAACCAGTATTTGCATCATTCAATGTACTGAATATTAGCTCTACTAACAGAAGGGACAGAAACCTGGGTTGAGACTAAGCATACAGAAATGTCTTGCTTCATCTTTGTCTTGATGTTTTAATGTTGATAATTTCATGTGTTCTGGTGTGATATCAGGCTTATCCAATGTCAGTCTAAAATTTAAAAGATTAGTTTAAACTAGAATGGAATCCCCTATGTCACTAACAGTGGAGACAATTGACCTTCCCAAGGCAATTCAGCCCATCCTGCAATAGCTGCTATTGATTCTTGGACTGGCCTATTCTTTGAAGTCATCTACCCCTCTCCATCACCTAGAAAAGTAAGTGCTCACTGAAACACTTAAGCCAATTAAGAGTCTACCATTGCAAAAAAGAGGAGGTTTTAGTTTCCCTTACCTCTATCCTGCTTTTCTCTCCTTCTGATCCTGAATCCCTATTATTTCCCTACTTCTAGCTATCCCCACGCCCACACTTGATCTCTTCCCTCTGCCCAGTCAAAAGCAAGCTGGTTTTACTTGCAAATCCAAGCAGTCACTTTTTTGCCTTTTTAATTTTCTGCCATCTCAGTGAATCAAATGAGCCAATTTAGCAAACAGTTGGCAGGAGAAATCAGCCAGGTTTGTCCTGCTTTTGTGTTCAAGAGTTTGTAATTAGCTCAAGTCATGTCATGAAGCACATGTGTAAGCAGCCTCATACACTCAGCTGCTCACAGAATAAAGTTAACGAGTCACAAATCTAAACAACAAACTTGCCTTTCTTCTCCTCCACACCATAAATTAGGTATTAATGAAAAAGCTATTTTGAAGACTAACCCATGGCTCACAAAGTTCTACGCCTCAATCACAAAAGACCCTTTGTCCAAACAAATTCAGGCACACGTGAATGGTCATGAAACTCACCTATGTGCAAGTATTAACATCTGGATTTAAAAACAAACCTGGCGGAAGCACAAGGGGAAGGAGACCTTGCAAACAAATGAAAACGTGTATTGAAGTATTCTGGACGTTTTCTTACAATAGAAGGGTTCTGCAGCCTCTATGTCTCTGCTTATAAATAAGACAGGTCAAGGCTCATTCTCTGGCCCTCAGGGCAACAGGCACAGCACAGATTGCGTCCATATGGCTAAACTTTCTCCCTTTCACCCTCCCACATGGTATGGCTTCATTCTTACTGCTCACTGGGAAGAGCCATGCTGGCTCCCAAACCATGTGTGGATGAGGGTTATGTAGCAGGGGCCAAAGCCAGGGCAAAGAGCACAGAAACAATTAAACCATTTGAATGATGCTTGAGCCCACACCTTGGAACTGTGCGGTTTGCTGGTATGGATGCAGTCAGTGAGAGCACTCAGAAACACAGGTAAAAAGCCTGTCTCTGAATATTTAATATAAATAGCCCGATCAGAGGTGAGCTAAAGTCAGATTTGTGATGCAAACAACGTAGAAAGAAAATTAATTTTTACCCATCTCCCAGGGAATGCAGTTGCACTATGAAAAAATCCCAGCAGCAAATTCCTACTGAGCACCTTTTTATATGCAGTATCACAGAATTGTAGAATCATAGAATGGTTTGGGTTGGAAGGGAGCTTAAAGATCATCTCATTCCAATCCCCTTTCCATGGGCAGAGATGCCATTCACTAGACCAGGTCACTCAGGGCCCCATCAAACCTGGTCCTGAACAATTCCAGGGATGAGGCATCCACAGCCTCTCTGGGCATCCTGTCCCCATGTCCCACCATGTTATGAGTACAGAATTTCCTCCTGACATCTAATCTAAACCTGCCCTCTTTCAGTTTAAAACCATTATCCCTTGTCCTGCCACTGTCTGCCCATATAAAAAGTCCCTCTCCCTCCTTTTTATAAACCCCCTTAAGGTACTGGAAGGATGCAGTCAGTTTTCCCCAAAGCCTTCTCATCTTCAGGCTGAACAACTCCACCTCTCAGTCTGTCTTCACAGGGAAGGTGCTGCTCAGATCACCTTTGTGTCCCTTCTCTGGACCCACTCCAACAGATCCACCTCCTTGTGCTGAGGACCCCAGACCTAGATGCAGTACTCCAGGGTGAGACTTTTCATATATTCTTCCTGGCTGGATCTCATTTATTATTGTTGGTAAGTATCTGATTCCTATGTTTTGATCTAGAAAAATGCCTTCACAAAACAGGAGTTGCCAATTCTGCAAATAAAATCTATTTTCCAGGCAAAGGCTGGCTGCTGACTTCCAACCATGCAGCTCTTCAGAAAGGTATGGGAACACCAACACTTACTCTAGACAGTATTTCCCTGTCTTGGGAAAGGTGTTTCGGAGAGGGAAAAATTCATATTCCTCTAGTAGGAAAGTCAGTGAAATGTTCTGAAAGATGCACTGTTTGCCTTATAGCATCAAATGCTGTGTGGTCTTGAGAGCTGTGTTGCTGCTCAGAAAATGAAGGGAAAAAAATGAGCAGTAGCCTTCAGTGTGGCCACTGTGTGTTCTAGCATTTCATTTATGGTCTGCCTTCACCAGAGGATTCATTTACTGCTAATCTGAATCTTCCCTCTTCAGAGGCTCCACATCAGCAGTGTCCTGGAAAGAACAGTGCCTCTCAGGACCTTCTCAAAATCAAAATACAGAAGCACAGTGTGCTCTTAAGGCAGGGACCAAACTACCTGGAAAAGTGTTTAGTGTGTTGTTATCAAGGATTCATCATTCACAGTGAAAGGATACATCAAATGGGGTTTTGCAAAGGTCAGTCCTAGATCCGGTTCTAATGAAAATATTTTCATTTTTCTGAACACAGAGTACCTGGATGATGACCAGGATGCTGGAATATAGATAATGTTTATTACATTTGCAGATGATACCACACTAGGAAGGACTCCAATAAAATGAGAGGGAGAGAATTCAAACGTGATCTTGAGAGACTGGAGATACAGGCAAGTCCAAGATACCAAAATCAGCCAGGAACATTCCACGAGGCAGATACAGGATGAAAATCAGCTTTCCTGATTTCCTGCAGATCTGAACAGTGAACATCAACCAGTGATGTCAAGTGGCTGATGAACCCCAGACCAGAAGATCTAAATCCTTTCCTTTTGCTCAGCAGTAGTAAGATCTCAGCTAGAGTCCTGTGCGTGGTGTGGTGCTCTGAAATGCAAGTGAATCATGGAGCTCCATGAGGAAAGAGAAAGAACAATCACAAATTTTAGGCAGCACTGATACTGTCACTATAACAGCAGGAGACTGAGGAGGAACCTGGGAGACATGAAAACAGGCTTCAAAAATACAGAGGTTGTTAGCAGAAGGAAAGAATCTGTTCTCTGTGCTCGTTTGGACATGTGACAAGTCATGGGCTGAGAGAAGTTACATCAGGAAAACCTCAGTTAGTCACTAGGAAAACACTTCTAATGGAAAGGAAAGCATGGAAGTGCATTGCCAGAAGAGTCTCCCCTGACTGAATGTCTGTCAGGAGTGGTCAATGTCCACCCTGCTTGGTGACTAATGAACTCCTAAAAGGAGCTCACAGTTGCATGACTCAGGAGTGAGCAGTTTCCTCTCCACGTGAACCAGAAGATGCTGACAAAGCCCACCTGCATCCGCAGCTTTAAATTGCCTTCTGGTCATAGACACAGTACTATTACAAATCATTCTTGGTTTCCCAGTTACTTTGCCCAGATCTCCAGAGCCTGCCAGACTTAATCCAGACTAATTCAGTCACAGTTGTTTGCCCGACCATCAAATCCCCTTACCTGGATGTGACAACTGAGTTTTGGTCACCTCAGTTTTAGGTGGCAGTGCTCAGGTCTGTAATAAGTCACTGAGGCATCATGCTCCCAGCTGACCAGGAGCACTTCCCAAAGCGTGATTTGGATGGGAGCTTCCACAATGCAGCATTTCTAAAATCCTCACCTAAGTGTTGCAGAGAGCCAAAGCCTGAAATAGCCAAGCATTCAGCAAGTGACCAGCAGTGACCTGATTCTGGCAGCCAGCGGTGTTATTCTAGCAGAGGATGTTGCTTGACACCTAACCCAAATAAATGCATCATCCTGGCAAAGCAAGGAGAAAAAGAAGAGAAGCAGACAAGGTTGCCTTTCTCTGCAGACACTACAACAGACAGAGGAGAACTCCAGAGCTGTGACCGCTGGCATGAAGGACTTTGTTGGTGTTATCACATCAGCCCTAGCAAAGACAAAGCCATAAAGTTGGGCTCTGCCTGCTTTTCCTTTGCCCTCATTTTATTTCTCACCCTGGGAGTACCACTGAAGGTAGAATTCATGACAGAGCAATCAGGCACACGAATTTCACTTCAGAGAGAAGGTACACTAACAAAATGAATCACAAAAATAATACTGATTTCTTGCTCAGGCACCTCACTAAATTCCTTCACACCTAGACTTACTTTGACATCTAGGGCTGGCATCCTCTGCACATGCCTGGCAACTGGCTCAGATAACCACTCCTGAAGGACTCATCTCCTCCAGCAGGATCTTGTTACAGTGACAGCCTCGGCTTCAGAGCAAAGCCCAGCAGTCACAGCCACTCTCCATCAAACAAATGCACACAAAAGCCACCTTCTGCAACCTTGTCAGTGGAGCTCAGGAGACAAGAGCTGCACTTCCAAACCTCAGCTCAGCCTCAGGAGGGCTTAATAATTTCCACATCCTGAAGGGACCAGAGAGCCTTGCTGAAGGAGTTGCCTTCTCTTCCTGGGGAAGTTCAGCCCTGCACAGCCCTGAGCCCAAAAGATACGGGGCAGAGCCTTGCTGTGAAGCTTCATCACCACATGGGTGAATTTGAATTTGGCAACCCCAGTGAAGAAGGGCTGTGCCCCTGACAGCATCCATGATGGTCCATAGTGCTGCTCTTCTCTCAGGAGCATCCGTAAGGAGAGCCTGGCCATTCCGGTCGCCCCATCTAGGCAAAGAAGATGATGAACTGTTCCTTGTTTCAGACGTCAGCCACAAGGCAGACACCTACTGGGTGCCTCCAGTGGGCCTCAGTCAGGGAGGCAGAAAAATTTCTGGCAGCGTGGAATTCAGCTCCTGCAGCCTGCAAGATAGGACTGGGAGAACAGGTGTGTGGTCCTGATTCCTGGCTGATGCACACAAATACCTAAGAGCTCATCAGGTCAGGATTTACACCTCTCCTGGCCTCGGTCCTGCATTCAGCACCTCTGTGGGGCACTGAGGGCTGACATAAAGCTTTTCAGGGACAGTGAGTGAGACCCATACATTGCTCCCACAGACAGGTACAGCCTTTCCCATTGCAAGCACTACAAGAGGAAACGAGTTAAACCACATCCATGTTCTCTCCAACCTCCTTCGTGAAGGTTACTAGCTGGAGGAGTTTTCATAGCAAGAATCCAAAAGCATCCTAAGGAAAGAGGAACTACAGCTTCTACAGTCCCGTCATGCTCTCAGGACTGTGTCGTGCTTTCACTGGCTCCCACTACAGTGTTTTTATGGTTTTCTTGCTTTCCTTTCTGCTCTTTTTCATGGTCCCCCAGAGTTTCAATCGAAGTTGCATTTCTTCGCTTCTTGTCCCCCCCAGCCCCTTGCATTCCTGGAAGGAAAACTAGGACAGATGGAGCTGCCTGGCTGTAAAAAGCTGTTCTTACAAGGAAAGCAGTGCTTTCCAATAAAACTTAAGCAGTCTGGCTGCACTGCCTGTGCTCTGCTTCCCTGCTTTAGGGCACATCTGCAAAGATAGAGCAACCTCAGATGGGTGACATAAATAATACAGAATCATTCTTAATAATCAAGCAACGTCAGCCTTGCCAAAAAAGTAGCCAATACACCCATTCCAACTACCGCACACTTATAAATACTGATCTCCAGAATCCCCCTTCCCCCAGAGCTGATGACTGAGCCAATCCCAAGCTTGATTTTTTCTTTAGTTGGGTTGTTTATTGCCAAATTCCAAAACAAAACTAAGCAAAACACACACATGCACAAGTCACTTTTCAGATGTGATTTATGAAGTGTCTCTAAGTAAGCGCATGCATTACACATAAAAACACCCCGGGCTGGGGTTCCAGCTGCACAGGAAAAGCGGCAGCAGGAACTCTCACTGCATAATAAACTACCTGAGCAAGCCCTTTGCTTTGCCTCTGAAGGCTTGGGGACAGATCTTCAGGGAGAGGCATAACTGCAGCACTTCATTACCTTCCTTCAAGCTGTGAAATTATGCCTTTTTTGTTTCATTCTGAAAAGCTGCTTTTATACAAAGGCGCACACACACACAAGAAAGGCAACTATCAGCCTTTGGTCAGTTCACACAACACCATTCCTGCATGTCCAAATAGTTTAACACCCCTAACTTTAAGCCTTTACCAGCATCTCTTCTGCCATAGAAGAGAAAGGCTGCCTAATTTTATTTTAAAGGAGGAAAAGCACATTAATCTTCAGCCCACCTTTGGTTAACAACAGTTCTGTGTACTCTGTCCCAAAGCACTGTCCACGATACTCTCACAGCTACTGGCAGAGCAGAGGCTCTTGTATCACTCTTAAACTCAGTGTGTAAGTCACTGAGCTGCAAGACAGGGTTTTCAGCAAGGACAGAGGTCATTTGCATACTCTGAGTGGCTAAATTGGGTGAAACGTTTTGAGCCCCATTACACAGTCTATGGTAGTGCCTGGTCCAACAAAGGTGTTGGGGCAGGGTATTGGGGACCTGCAGCCCCTGCTCAGCTCTGTGCAGGGCTCAAAATTGCACCTCCGGAGGTCCATGCTCTGTGCTTTACCCTGACTCCTGCTCTCCTCCCCAGGCCTGTGGAAGTTCAGATATTTTTAGCCATTTGCCATGAGTGAAGGAATGTCTTTTCCAAAGTTACCTCATTCCTAAGGGCAGCTCTGCCAAGACAAACAGGTCCTAAGTGTGATTACTCCAACTGCAGCCAGGGGAGAGAGCTCGCTCCACAGTAATGTGCATGCTCGAGTCCTAAGTACTTGGAATTATTATTATTTATGGTGCATGAAATTACATTCCTCGCTTCCTCACCTGGCCACACAGATAGGAGGCGGAGGGAATTTCAGATCCTTCCTGCCCTTATGTGGCTGAGAACTTCTGAAAGCAAAGGAACAGCCCTGAGAGCCTCAAGACCGATGAACTGGTGGGATTTATCATGGGATGCTCTTTGGACTGGGGCCTTTTCAGGAATACACGCCAAAAGGAAAGCCAGAGGCCAATAGCAACTCAGTTTCTCGCCTGGGGAAATCTGTTCTGCCCCAGGCTTGTTTTGTTAATCACACACTCACCTCCATATGCCTTTAGTCTCATCTCATTAGGGCCATCCCATGAGCATACAGCAATTAACACCCTCCAGAGCAAAGGGACCAAGAGCTCAGTGAATAACCTCTATGGAAAAGTATTGTGCCTCAAACACCAACTAATTAATTCTCAAAAACACCATCCATGTTTTAATAGCAGCATAGCATTTACTTCTCACAAGTGAGAAAGCTGAACCGTGGAATTTAATTGACTTGCCCATGGCCACCAAGGCAAATCCGTGTCAGAGTAAACCAAAGCCAGCAAAGCTGCTGCCTCGCTCTGCCTCACGCTGCCTGTGTGATCCCAGGTCTGAGGGACTATATGATGGGAGAACAGGACCTCTCTGCTTCTGAGGGCTTTCAATAAACACCTTCAAGGTGTTTGGACACAATTTTACCTGCAGATACCACATAACGATGGCCACTACTTGGAGTTCTGAGCTTAGGCACTCCAGCCGTGCCAGGTGGGAAGATTTAGATATTAAAAACTCCAGCTATCTACCACTTACCTATTTTTAAAAATTTATCATACCTCCCCCAGAAATATAAGAACAGCTAGTTCAGTGCACAGAGTGGTAATTCTCATGTTATCCACCACTAGCAGGAGGTGCCTGATCCATAGGGAATCAGTAAACAAATAGGCTTAAGATGGGGAAAATATTGATATGCAGTCCCTCCCTGCTTTATCCATTTTGGACACTGCCTAAGAATCACCAAGCAGCCTTTGGCCACAGCCTCAGAGCTGCTCTGCACTGCCCAGGCTGTTCCCCAGGCTGGCTTTTCATTAACTAAAATTGTAATACAGGTGATAACGAGCAAAGAGAAAACAACATCCATCCCCTCACAGGGACACGAGTTCTTCATGGTGGGTCTCATGCACAGCATTTATCATTCTCTCAGCAGTGACAAACTCAGGAACAACAACAATAACAACAACAACCAACAGGCTTAATCCCTTTCCAGGGAGTTCTTGTCTGGAAAATCCTCCTTATGAAAGACAGATGTGAACCTGCCAGTCCAGTCAGATGCAGAAAGCCCTGGTAAATACAAGAATGAACATTCTCGCACACAGAATTGGCAAGGAGTAATGGGGAGATTCAAACAATAAAAGATGTAAATCATTTCAATATGACAGGCTGGATTTGAGAACAATTTCAGGCCACAGACATAGAAATCAAAGACCATCATCTCTGGAAATCCCAAAGGAAAACAATCCTTTCCTTTCCCTAGAAAGTAAAGTTAGAAGTGAAGGTGAAACAAATTGAGCCTGAGGAAGGGAATGATCCCTATCCAGCAAGGCACATTGCAATAATCAAAGCACATACGTTACCGGAGATGTAATTTAAAGCAGAGATCAAATTCTACAAAGCAAGACAAAAAAAATTTTAAAAAAGAAAAGTAATAGTAAAGGAATTCTATGAGCAACAGGAAACCTCAGCACTGACAGGGCTTTGCTGAGCACTACACAAACCATACAGCATAAGCTGCACCTGAGAGGACCTTTCCTATTGCACAAGTATTCAAACCCCCTGCCAGACTGTGAGTGTGATTTTGCTCTGCTTTTCATCAGCCAGGATCAAGATCTAGCATCTAATGAAAGCTCTAAGTCTCTCCAACCAGCAGGAATAAGAAAGATGCCAACTGAATTTCCTGGATTAAGACAAAACAACAGGAAAGCTTGGGAGGTTTGAGTTACCTTGGACTAACCTTGGACTTTCTGCATCAAAGAAAATGCCCAAGCCCACTTTTAGGGTGATGTGAACAGCACCTTTCCAAACTAAAAAATCATCATTGTTTTGAAATCCAGAGCACCCAGATAAAACCAGTGAGGTGACAAGTGGCAGCCCATTGCTGGACATCACCGCAGGGACACACCAACCCACCAAATCACCCACCCACAGAGGGGAAACTCCCTACTCTCAGAAATGCATCTTCAGGTGGTAACCTGAAAAGCCTGAAAAATGCACCAGCATGGAGAACTCCAGTCCCAAAGCAATAGTCTTTTCATCCACCAAATGTCCTATCCCTGCTTATCAGCTCTCCAAGGATAGGAGATACTGGTTGTATCAATTCTCAGCCTCCATGTCTTGTCCCTTTTTTATCCAATTTGAAAATCAATGTCTCAATTCTCCCCTCAAACAGATTATTAGTTCAATTACTTTCTTGTTTCTTTCATTCACGTTAAAGGTTTTCCAACCTTTCTATTCAAAATAAAAGCAATTAATTTAGGAAGCTTGATTTGTAGGTGACTAAGGTTCTTTCATACCTCTCCGACCTGCAAATCTACTAGCTTTGACCCTCACAATAACCTTGGGAAACTGGGATCACATTTTAGGGAAGGATACTGTGATTGAGAGAGCACAAAATATGTATAGCATTGTTTGCTATTCTTCTACCACCTCAAAACCATTTTGGGGTAATGTGGCATTTCTACGCTTCCCTTCTTTGTGTCAACTTTCACATCTGGGGACGTACAACTTCTTCAGTCTTCCAGTTGTTTTTCTCCCCAGAAAGATATCAAACTTTTTTTGCAAGCTGCAGGAATGTCCTCACAAGTTTCTAATCACAAGGGTTTCTGCTGTGGGTGACTGCAAGTGACAATTCGAACTGTGCAAGTCCTGTTCCAATAGAAAAGCACAAAAATGCAGCCGCTGCTGCTTGGAACATGGCCACTGCTCAGCAGAGCACAACCACCTTGTGCCTTCCTGGGAAAAGCAGGAGGGAGTCATTTGTGCAGCATGTGAAATGTTAGGTAAAGCTGGGAGATTTACAGGTGAAGAAGAGATGGTGATTCCAGCACCATCAGCTTGGGCATCAGTGCAATACTGACTCCTGCAGTGACCCCCACGGCTCTTCCCGAATGCCCTCTTCCTTCTTTAACCCCTGTTAATTCCTCTGCTGAGACAAAAAATCCAGGAGCTGGCTTGCTGAAACAATAAAGGATCTTAGTGCAAATTGCCTTCTTTCAGCTTTTTTTTTTTAATAGGGGGGCTAAAACACTGGCACAGGTTGCCCAGAGAGGTGGTAGGTGCCCCATCCCTGGAAACATTCAAGGTCAGGTTGGACAGGACTCTGAGCAACCTGGTCTAGCTGAAAATGTCCCTGCTCATTGCAGGGAGCTTGGACATCATGATCTTTAAGTTCCCTTTCAATACAAACTATCCTGTAATTCTATGAATCTGTTACAAAAACAATACCTGTCCTCGCCCTTCCACCCAGGGGTGTCCCACACAGGCCTGCAGGTTGCCATAGTTGAGGGGAAAAACACAAGCAGCTTCACATTGTTTCTCTCTTTTCACAGTTCTTGTTCACCTGCTACCAGTTTCCCATATTTATCACTGTGAAATCAAGTTACATATTTGAAAATATAGATCAACTGTCTGACATTTGAAAATCTATTTACAGCGCTTTTCTTCCCATTACCCTGTTTACTTTACAACTTTGATTTTTTTGAAATGCCATTTTGGAATATTGATTTTATTTGAATTGCAAAAAAAATGGGCTTTCTTGGAGAAAATTAAATATATATTTCATATGCAACAGACAGGAAAATCTCTCTGAGTCACTCTTGCATAGAGAAATAATTGGCCTATTTAAGAGGGTTGCGTAATGTTGTGTAGCTCAGGAGACTGAGGGCTAAATGCTGATGTGCTGGAAAGACTGGGGGTTTAAAACCTGCTCACAGTCCAGCATCATCAGACCCATTTTTTCAGTTTGTGTTTCCACTTTTCACGGTCCTGATGAGGAAAATCTCTACAGCAAAACTTGGCATTTGACTCCTTCTGTTCTCTACTTCATCTATCACCAGTTCTGCAGCTCTCTCTATAAGGCTTTTAGTGAAAGGTGGATGAGCAGGACTGGGGAAGGTACGTGACACTGGCTCCTTCTGTACATAAACATTTTGCCAGTAACACTTTGTCCATGAGACGTGTGAAAAATGACACAGCTGACCAGGCTGTGCAAACAGAGCAACTCATGCTGGGGCCAGGAACCTTATTTGCTGCTTAGTCTATCCTTCTAAGTAATAAACTACATTTAAAAAAAAAAAAAACAACTTTTGTCAGAGTCTAGGCTTGTCTTTACTGGGAAAGTGTATTACTAGAGTTTGGTTGATAGACTTGCAAATCAAGTTAAGTAAAGCAACCCCTGTATTAGAGGAGGAGGAAAAAAGGTGTCATTACAAAGGATGTGCTCACTGCAGGGCTGTGAACAGCCACTAGACATGGATGCACCTTTCTGCCAGAGGGAACCTCTAAAATCCTCTGTGACGTAGTCAAAGTGCCTTCCCACCCCAAATGGAGGCTTATTGTGAGCTAAACCCTGCATATCAATCCTTGCCCCACCACAGGGGAAAGTGTCCATGCATTCAAAGAAGGAGCTTTGCAAGACCTTACAGGGTTTCATATACGGAGCATTCCCATGCAGACTTTTGCTTAGGAAAAAACCCAAACATCCATAAGAACTGTTGCAGAAAGAATCAGAGCTTGAAAACCTAAAGGGAAGAACTTCAGACTCAAGGGAGTCTTCTAATCAAAGGAAATGGGACAACTGGAAATATGGAAGCAACAAAACTTGCCACAAAGTGGTCTTTGCAACTTGGTGCAAAGCTGACAGACATCTGTGTTCCCTTGTGCTCCTCCTGTGCTTAACAACAAAATAAATCAATAGCTGCAGTTATCTGTGTCCTGAAAGAACAGGCACATCATGTGGCAAGTCCTCCAGGGCATCAGGACTGAAACTGGGCCCTGGAGAGCCCAAATGGGCAAATCCTCACCCCTTGGGCTGAAGAACAAGCAGTCCCTTTCAGTCCCACAAGCAGAGCTGATCCATGGGGCACAGGGCTGCAGTGACAGAACGGCTTCCAGCGGAGCCAACCTGCTCACAGGCAGCTCAGCAGAGCTCCACTCACAGCTGCAGGGGCGGGTCCCAGGGGGTGGGATGGCATGTGCTAGGATAGCATATCCCTGCAGGACCTCATGGATTTACAGCTGGCCCCTACAGCAGGTGGGCTGGAGCTAATGCCTCCAGCCAAATCTGCAGCTCAATGTCTTATTAATGCAAATCCCTACACAACGCTCCTAACTCGTCCTGGCAGGTGCCATTTGCTGCTCACGAGAGAGGCAACAGAAGCTTCTGGGTTGGAGGGTCCTCTAGATACAAAACTTGATAACAAGTGATGCCTGGCTGTTTCAAAAGAATATATATTACCAATGAGCCAAACATCAAGAGGAGAAGAATTCTGAAATTTTTGAAGCAGTTATTAATCATAGAATCATTAAGGTGGGAAAAGACCTCTAAGATCATCGAGTCCAACCGTTAACCCAGCACTGCCAAGCCCACCACTAAATCAGTCTCTAAGTGATACATCTACAAATTTTTGAACACTTCCAGGGAGTGATTCCATCACTTCCCTGGGCAGTCTGTTCCAATGCCTGACCACAATTTTAGTGAAGAGACTTTCCCTAATATTCAATCTAAACCTTATCTGGTGCAACTTGAGACCATGTCCTCATCACCTGGGAGAAGAGACTGACTCCCACCTGTCTACAACCTCCTTTCAGGCAGGTAAAGTCACCACTGAACTTACCCACAGATACCAGAAGGACGTGTAGATAATTTCCCTCTTTACTGTAGTAAACAATGCCCATTCTCCAAAGTTGCCTTTGAAGTGACAGACAGGATGTACACATGTATCTCAATGTATACAATAGGAGGATCAGGGAACAGGTAGCCTACACTGTAGATACCTGCCTTGACAATGCTGTCATTGCACTGCTTGCATTGCCTCCTAATCCATCCGCAGGAAACCTTCAAATACGGAAAGTTATTAAATCCAGAAATTATAAATTATCTACAAGGAAAAGGGAGAAGAAGCAGCTCCTTTAATCTCCCAATAAAGAAGGAAAGGAAACTGCATCATTCCCAGATGGGAGACCAGGTGTGGCTAGCCAGGCAGACAGAGGGATCACTGCATTGGCATCAGTGACACTGCTTCCACAGACATAGACAGACAGCTCCAGAGAAGAGGGCTAAAGGGAATGCCTAGATCCAGCTCCCTCCTGGCCATCTAAGAGTCTTGACATGATCTTTGTATCTGGTTACTCTTTCTCATACACAGCACATCAAATCCCCAGCCCTAATGCATGGGGGAAGTGAACTTTGCTGCTCAGACACATTTCTGGTGCAGTTCTCAAACAATATGGGAAAGACAAGTTGTAGTTCTCTTTGGCCAAGTGTAAAACCCACCAACTACAAAGTGAAGCTGAGCTGAAAAACTACACTTGTCTTAATTTTCAGAGGAATGTAAAAAGAAATGAGAAACAGATTTTGACTATTTTTTTAGCACTGCAATTTTTTTTTTTTCTGATCCATTATCTCATCAGTAGCAACACAGTTTATTTTCTGGCCTCCTTCCACAAGCTCTCTGGGTCAGATAGTGGTATTTGTTTTAATGTAATAAATATGGTTGTTAACCAAAAAGAGGCAGATGTTTATGCCCAGAATGTTCCCTACACGTTCTCAACCCCCGTTCACCAAGATTATTTCTTGTCTAAATTAAGTGCATTTAAAAACCTGTCTGAAGTAACTACTTCAGAGGCCAACAAATAACTATTTGTTAGTGGAGAATGATATCCTGTAGTCTTCGTTCCTTCTGGTCATGCCCCTCACTGTTTATACCTCCCCAGAGCAGAGTAACTGTTGACAAATTAGAGAAGCACCATTTCAGACTTGGTCTCAGAATCACAGAATCACAGAATCACAGAATGAGTCAGGCTGGAAGGGACCACAGAGGTTCATCTGGTCCAACCTCCCTGCTCAGGCAGGGTCATCCCATAGCACAGGGCACAGGATTGTGTCCGAGTGGATCTGGAATATCTCCAGTGAAGGAGACTTCACACCCTCTCTGGAAAATCTGTTCCAATGTTTGGTCACTGCACAGTAAAGAAGTTCTTCCTCACGTTCAGGCAGAACTTCCTGGGCATCAGCTTCTGTTTCTTGTCCTATTGCTTGTCACCACCAAGCAGAGGTTGGCTCCATCCTCTGACACCCTCCCTTCATATACTTATATGCACTTATAAGCCTTCCCTTCTTAGTGCCAGGTAAGAGGTTTTTCTACGCATCAGCCCCTCTGAAGACTTAATGTATGGAGACCATACACCATTAGCCTTGACCCAGCTGTAGTGATTCTCCAAAAATAAAAGGAAAGGAAGAGCAGAAATCTGCAGGAAGCCAGGTTCACATCTGACTAAATGAAGGCAGATGAATCTGCCAAGCTCACAGCCAGTTACTACAGAGCCACCGAGAAGCAGCAACTATTGCTTGTCTAAGCCCTGCAAGACCCTGATATTCCATCTGCTTCCACTCCATCAGACATTTAAACTACAGCTTTGTGCTCACTGGGGACCATCCTACAGCTCTGACAGCTGAGGGGTTGCTGCTCACCAATACAAGATACAGTTTAAGGGAGCAGTTCCTCACCTTGCTAAACTGGCCATTCCTAAGGATCTGTTGGAAAGCTGGGTGCAAGATCAAAGCCAAATGTGTATCTAACCCCAGAGAAGCAGAACAGACATCAATAGCACTGACAGGGAGCTCCAGATTTCAGCAGGGACTTCAGCATCTACCTATCAGCCTGAATGACTTGGCCAGGCAGAAGTTGACTCAAAACCACAGAAGGGGGGAAAAACATTTTAATACAGAGGCAGGCACATTTATCAGCTAAAAGAAAAACCTCCCTCTCCACTGGGGTTTGCCTTGGTAAACACAGGAGACACAAGTCAACTGGATTGCCCAGCCAACCCCTCAGCCCACACCCAGCTGACACTCAGAGCCAGTCCCCTCTGCTCGCTCCAGCAGGACGCTCTGCAGCTCCCCTCCTCTGAAGTTTGCTTACATTACTGCCTCCCTTTGTTGACATTGGCAGCTTTCTCAAGCCTTTGCATAACTATTTTTTCTTGGATATACTTAATCTATCTTATTTTTATCCCATCTGTGAGAAAAAGCGGCTGCAGCGCAAACCAAGCGGCTCTGGCAGTGCCGCCAGCCCCGCAGATCCCATGAGCCCCTCGCCAGGCTGCTGTAATGTTTTCTGCGTATCTGGTGCTGCTCTTGGGCGCTCACCCATGTCCTATCCCAAACGCACCAGGAATGTGCAAGTCCTCCTAAAGGCCTCTTTCAAGGTGAATTAACCGAGCCTCATGCATACAATATTGCTGAGCTTGGAACTTTCAGACTTTTCTTTTTCCGTATAAAGTTTTAAATAGGTTTAGACTGAAAAATCTTCCTGAGGGATCTCACATGTTTTGCGTACACGGGTCCTGCAAATGAAGTTGGATGTACTCCCTGGGAGAATCTTCTACAGCTCAGGGAGTTCCCAGCAAGGATACAGGGACCACTAATGTCACATCCTCTGCTTTAAAGGAATACAGGACCAAGAGGAGAAACAGTAACAGCTTTACCCGTGTCAGCTGCTGGCAATGGTGGAAATACCACTGCGAAGGATGGTGCCACTTGAAAAGCAGGGGTGGGATGGCTGTTGTAATTGCCATGGGATTTAATCCAAGGTAAGTCTGTGGCTGCTGTTATCCAGGAAGATGGACTGAATGGTCTCACTAGTCCTTTTTGAGCTTTTACTTAGGTACCTAAACAGCTCGGTTTGCCTATTTTGTGAGACGGTGCCCAAAAGGATGTGAGATGGTGGGCAGTGATGGGTGCTACACCCTGGACAGTGCTGGTTTGCTAAGTGCTGGAAAATTCTCAAGGATGCAAGGAATCGCACAACCATTTAAGCTGGAAGAGACCTCCATGATCATCAAGTCCAACCATTAACCCAGCACTGCCAAGCCCACCACTAAACCACATCCCTCAGAGCCACATCATGTCTGTTAAATCTCTCCAGGGATGGGGACGCCACCACTGCCCTGGGAAGCCTGATCCAATGACTGGCAACCCTCTCTGTGAATAAATTTTTCCTAATATCCAATCTTAACTGCCCCTGGCGCAACTTGAGGCCTTTTCCCCTTGTCCTGTCACTTGTTACCTGGGAGAAGAGATCAACACCCACCTGGCTCCAACCTCCTGTCAGGGAGTTGTAGAGAGCAAGGAAAGTGGGGCTGTTTTTTTCCTTCTGCCACCCGAGGTAGCACTACATTGGTACTAAGCCTATGGTTTGGAAGCATGAACGATATGTCATTGTCGCAACGAGATCTGCAAAACCACTTCAAGCAACTGTTTGTAAATCCATTTGGGTTTCTAAGTCCAAACATTTCTAAATCCATTCCCACCAACTGGGAATAAATGAGTCAGTGACTATCTGACAAATCCCCACAGTTTATACAGGAAGGCATAAAGACATCATCCTTTTTTAAATCAATATTTTTAATCAAAATTTCCTGAAGTAAATGAGTAAAACAAAGATTTTGTAAAAGAACCTACCTAAGTACTTAGCTCTCCCTTCCACTCTCCCCACTTGTCAATGAAGGAGCAGGACACAAAATGGTCCTTTTATTAACAAGGACTGACAGGTCAAGTTATACTCTTATATCACCTCACCATCTTATTTTTAAAAACCCATATCCCACCTTGCACAACGTTAGAAAATGATTTTCATTTATACATAATTGGGTAAACTTTGAATACTTACCTCTTTATTTTTATTTCCCCCCTTTTTTTCACTAGCTCCCTGGCCAGCATAGAAATGTACAGGCAAGGGACATCTTCATTTGTTTGCAGAATGCTTCAGACTTAGAGATTAATTAATTCAAAAGAACCAGAGTACATGGAGTTCTTGGGGAGAGGGATATAATTACTGCATTTAAAGTTCTCCTGGAAAAATGTTAAAGTGGCAATTTTTTGAAGTTAATGTCTTTTCCTGCTGCTCATTCTGGCTGGAGGCATCCTCCTGTCTTTCCTGACTAGGATTCATCTGTTCCTTACAGAAATGCAGGAGATAAAGGAGATGCCTCCTGTGAGATTGGGTGGGGAAGGAGCTGCGGTCCACAGGTGAAGCAGGGAAACACAAAAGACCTGAAGTGCTCATTTTCCTAAGGATTTTACTTAATCAAATTATCACCAAACTGCAAGCCATTTCTAATCACTAATTACCCACTGCCTAGAAACTATTTTGAACAAGTGTAAATGTACAAAATCTGGTTGATGATAGCCTTGAAATGTAGATCCTGGGAAGCCTGTGAACTTTAACAACTGTGAAGAAACAAAACCAGAGTTTCTTTTTATAACTTTGATCCTGTTCTAGGGGCAATACACAGGCACATGTAACAGATCTTTCCTTCCTCTCTATTTTCTTGCCAAGGATGCTCTTTGGAAACAGCATTGTAGTTACTCCATACAGTTATCCTTCAGAATGTATCAGATGTTATTTAAATAAATGCATGCTAGAACTTTTCTACAGTGCCTCCTGGTAAACTGCAGCCATGAAGAGCCTACGTTCAGACTCAAGGGGCCAAAAAAAGTTGAACTGAAGTCAAACAGAACAATTCAGTCTCGTCCTACGGTACCAGACTCTGCATAGTGATGTTACAGATTAAACACTTAAGGAATAAGGAATCACAGGTGTTTCCCCACAAACACTGCAGCCTGCCTTAGGACTGACTTCTCCTTCTCCTTTGAACCTTGCAGGAATGACTTGTCACTGTGTATTGCACCACAGCAGTGCCACAGCTGAATCGACCACCCAGGCATAGACCAGGGGAAACAACCCCACAGTTACCCTCAAGCAGTCCATGGCTCAATGGAAACATGAAGGTACAACTAATTCCCTTAAAAGCCATGGAGGTTTTATTTTAAGTTTTCCCATACTAAGTTTTTAATCTGAAGGTCCTTATGGCCCTTTGCAGATTAAAATAATGAGGTTGTTTTCTGTAGATCAAGGTTCAAACCCTTTTCCATGTAGCCATTTAGTCCCTGTTGTCTCCATCACAAAATTTCTGCTCAAAAGCAAGATCCAAAGCTCAGGAATTCAGTGAGACGATAGAAGAGATGATGCAACTCCTCAGCTGTCTACCCTGCAACAGGGTCTTGAAATTATAATTGCCCAGAAATAAAATTTATGCAGATTCAGAAGATAAGCAGGACAAAAGCACAACACAGGCAAGCTACATCCATTCATCAGTAAAGCAAAAGAAAATACAGATGGAACAGGAGATTTTTTTCCTGAGCTCCAGTTTGGAATCTGCTTTTTCTTCCAGGGTCAACAAAACCTCCAGCTTCAAAATTTTGCATATATGCTTTAAGAATTAGCATGCTGTGAGGTCTGACTGCAGACAGCACGTTTTCTCAAGCAACATATACAACAAAAAGTCATGGGGGTTTTTCCCACCCTTCCCTCCTTATTAGCACAAAGCAATCACATAGAGCTTTTCAGTATTCCAGGGCACCACAAGCAAGAAGGAATGAAACCTCTGATAGATGGCTTTGAGGTAGCACCCCCACTTTGAAATTGGATAAGATGACCTTCCTCATGTCATAGATGTTGGGCTGTGGGTGGTCACAGGCTTCCTTGCTGTTCCAGCTGCACTTGGTCTCCTCCTCGGGTCCATAGTGGTCCTGCAGAGCACATCGGGTCCCAAGAAGCCACTGAGACAGGGATATAATTTAGGGTGCTTGCATCAAGCTGTGCTTTTTTGAAATAACCCTAAGCTGTCCAGGAGACATGGAAAGGCAATGTAGGAAGTTTTACGTCCACTTTACAAGCTTGCTTCTCGTTAGTAGGTGGTTTTCCTCATATCCTTGCCTGCATTCCTGTATTTCACAGAAAATAACTTCATTCCTTCGTCCCTAGGTCAAGTTTTCTTTTGCTCATTGCTGTATGCTTTCACTTTACCTCTGAGCTGATTCACTCTATGTGATCTCTGCCATGAGGGGAAGAATCAAAGGTCTTCTAGAAAGCTCTAGTGGTGTTTCTGTAGCAGTGAGTTCTGTAGTAATGAACATTTCAGGTTCTGGAACTTTCCCATCTATGCTATTACACAGCTGTCTCACAAGATTTGTGCTTGAGTATTAGAACAGGCTGCCAAGGGAATTGGTGGAATCATCATCCCTGGAAGTATTCAAAAAGTGTGTAGATGTGGTGCTAAGGGACATGGATAAGTGGTGAACACGGTGGTGTTGGGTTAAGGGTTGGACTCAATGAACCTAGAGGTCTTTCCCAACCCTAGTGTTTCCATGATTCTGTGATTTTAGTCCAAGCCTACTGATACCCACTGAGGTAAGGCTCAGGAACCCGCATGTGTCAAGTGCATGAACCACTGGAGCACTCAGTGTCTTCAGACACAGGTGCTTCAACCTTCCCAAAATTTCCCTCCAACATCCATTGTGGCCACCAGACACCAGCACTTTGTCCTAAGCACCTGTCTCAGAGGGAGAAGTGACAATTCACTTTTCACAATTCACAGTTTGTTATCCATCTCCCCACAAATGTTTGCAACACATACTCACTTCAGAGTAGGGAACCTATGTGTCTCATTCTGGAGTCTACTTGGACTACTATGACAACACCATTTACACTTGCTTTAAGGATATTTTATATACTCAGGAGGCAGTGAAAGCAGCTTAATGTACCTGAGAATTGGTCCCACAAAATCTCCACCTTTCCTTTGACTGCTATTATCACACAAAATGGGAACAGCAAATGTCTCAGAGAACAAACTGTACTGGTTTAGGGCAAATGGGTGCAGAGGCTTTATCATTGTTGCAGTGCCAGAAAAATGAACAAATTTGCCCCCTGGGTTGAAGCTAAAGGAACAAAATTCTTGAGCCCTGCCTAAAATCACATGGGTCTGTTTGGCTCGTCTGATGTTGTTCCATGGTGATTCACAAGCATTGCTCTGCCTTGCTGTGTGATGCTTGGCAGCCAGCTGCAGAGTCAAAGCTGTGCAGAGAGCAAACGAGGGCCCTCATGCATACTTTTTTTTTTTCTTGCAAGCAAGCTCCTGCCTCAGAGACAACTCTAAAAATCTACAGAACAGGCAAAGTCCAGATAGAATCAGCAACTATTTAGTGTTGCTGGAAAATAAAGCCAGATTGCATGGCCTGATAGCCATATGAGCCATAGCCCTTCTAACATGCATCATTTCTCTTAGTAACAGCAACAGGCGGTGCCTCACACACTGCTTTGCAAATAATGATTAAGGTCGAGAATACTTCCCCAGATTGTAGCCTGTCCTTTGCACCTGCAAAACCTGAGTTATGGACAGTTGACTTGAGGCCACATTTAATCAAAACCTTACCCATGTGTCACAAGAGCAAACCTGTAGCCATCGCACCCAGCAGTGTGACCTGGAGCACCTATTTTAAGTGTTGAGGCATTCAGCAGAGTCAGAGGGAGTCAGGACACTGAATTTCTAAGTGACTCAGAACCTGTACTGTACATGCAGGGTCTGAGGAGACAGGGTGTCTGGGAAGGGCAATTAGATGTTCCCTCGTGTGCCCAGTGAGGAGCTGCTGAGAGCCAGCTAGCTGGAAACACCAGGGATGTATCTGAACAGGCACCTGCCTCCTGGCTTGCTCCTCTCAGAAGCTGGCTGACATGGCACAGAAGCCTTTCCTAACTATCAGCTGGAATTTCTCACGAGTGGTGCATGAGATATTCACTGCCTGGCACAGCATCCTCCTGCAGGACAGGTGATGCAGACCCATGCAGGGAAGCATAAGCAGAAGGTGGAGGTTGGCTTAAATATGACCACAGTGCCCAGAGGGTACTTCTGTCTCTCTGGGAAGGGTTTCTGCTGCCACTTTCGCTGTCCTTACATGAAACTCGTGTTTTGAAGCAGTTTGTCAGGAAGCATTAGCATGCCTGGCAGGTTTGCCTAGCCTGGGCTTCTTCAAGTAAGCAAACAGAATGAAGGGAATTCCCAATTTTGCATGTTTAAACAGTAAGACTAAAAGCTACTTAGAATCCTGCTGACCAAATCTCAGATCTTGCAGGCTCGGTGCTGTTCAAGCCTCCTTAGCAGGCTGAGGAGCACCCTTCTGACTTCTGAATCGCAGCAGAGAAAGAAAACACTTACAGAGAGAGCTCTTCAAGAGAAAAAAGGAAGGAAGGAGGATTGGCCACCGACAGGTGATCACTCTCTGCTTCCACCTCCTGCTTGTGAGAACGGATCTTCCCTACACTTTGGGCACATCTTTACCCCTTCATTCCTGAGCACACCTGGCACCACACACTGCTGTGACATTCATGGCATCATTGCTCCCCGGAGAGCTTTTTGTACTTGCTCTGTAATCCAAATCTACTAAACACACATTAATCTACTTGTAACCATTGTATCAAGCAGAGGAAAAGAATTAAGAAACTTCAGTTTACACTATGCCAACTATTCCAAAAATCAGATCACTGTGGATAAATAAAGAGTGAGAAACAACAAAACAGGAGTCAGAGGAATTGGAGTCTTTCATGGTCACTGATGTAGTAAATCAGCACTGCAGTTTAACACAGACAAATGTAGTGTAAAGTAATATATCTGAGGGAAAGGACTGGACTTGGAAGCACATATTTAAATGTGACATTCATGCAGTACACTAGCCAGGAAAATGAGGCTGATTTCATTAAAGAAAAATAAATCTCTGAATACTATACAGTCCATGGATACATTAATAAAAAAGAAGGAAAAAAAAAAGTAGTCCAAGCATAATTTAGGCTATGTCAGAAGGGAATCACAGTGACCAGTAAAATAAAAGGAGCACAAGATAGATTGTATTAAGTTAGTGAAATAAATCTGGATGGGAAACTCCAGAAGACTATCTTACAGGTAGTGTGTCAAGTACCAGGGAGGAGGATATGTCAGCTTCAGCTGCTGTCTCTATCCTTAGTACTGGGTCTGATGACCAAGAAGAAAACTCAGATTTAATTAGCAAGCTCCCTGTATATATTTAATATAGCACCTGCATATTTAAATTATGGCAACTTCAGATGTTCTCAGCTTTCCACTGCACCAGCCCCTATGGAAACAACCCCCACTTCAAGGACAAGCAAAGAGAAGAGAGCAGGGATTAGTGGTATTTCCATTGCCAGTGGTCAGCGAAGGAGGAAAACGCAGAACTATTGTGATCACAGAGGAAATCAGAGCTCAGATCTGTGTTTTTTTCATAACCACAGAACACCTCTGAGAACTCTCCAAAGTGCAGGTACACAGACGTATTTGCTCCAGTCTCTGCTGGGGTGTGAGGGGACAGACTGCTCCGTGCTCATCAGGTTAAGAGCAAACTAACTCTGGCCAAGGACACCGGACAAAAACTCCTTGTTTTTAGCAAAGCCATGGTTGAGCTGTTGCCTTTCTCTGGGCTTAGAATTAAAAGCCAAACACGGTTAGAGGGGGAAAAAGGGTTTTACCTCAGTATTTATTTAAGGATTCTCACATCCAGGTAAAGAGCACCCCCGAATGCACACCGAAAATGCACACCTGAAAGTGCCCACCAGGATGCCCACCCCAAAATGCACCAGGGTGCCCCTCCTGAACAATGCACTGCCCACCCACGGTGATTCACATTTACAGTTATAGACCTTGCCAATTAGCATATCTATCAAAGATTCCCCAATGAGAGGCTCAAGAGAAGCCCCCATCCTGAGGAACCTTCCCCCTGGAGGGGCCTATCTTACTTTACAGAATGTGTTCTGGAGAGGACCTTGGTGTCTGGGGCTTTCTGACACAACTGCGAGGTTCCCAAGATGTTTGGTCTCTTGGCTTAACAGAACTTTGGGTCTAAGCTAGTTATCAGACTTAGGGAATTACAAGTATGTGGGCTAAAAGCACTAAGGCTACATGCAAAACTGTATGAAAGGGTATATGAAAGAGTATATAAGAGCGGGATATGAAAAAGGAAAAAAAATCATTGTGGCATCACTACAATGGTGCAAATGGCCTGGGATGCTCTCAGAGACTCATCCCTAGTGAACTGCTGGGAATTTCCATCAGGAAGATAAGGTCCAAACAGCTTAAGCTGTGATTTCTACCAGTGGCTCTGTGGAAATCAGGTACCTCAGGGTGAACACCACAACACTGACCTTCCTCAGAGGCCAAATTTATTCTCAGCAGAGAAAGAAAACCTCTCACAGTTGCCAGATTAAGCTGATCAAGAACTAACAAGAACTGGAGAAGCAACAGGAGTAGCCTCCTCTGCTCTGCCTCCAGAGAAAAATCTGGCTTTTATTACAAAATTCCAGCCTGGAGCTTCCTCCCACAGGATAGACCAAGGAGGCCCAGACTTGCATGAATTAACCAAAAATAACACTTCCAGGGAGGGAGAGGATGATTGAGGGAATTGCTGATGGGATACAGAGGCCTCTCACCTCCTTCTCACCAGTTCCAGTCCAGAAGTCAGGAGGAAGGAGAGAAAGCCTCTGACTTGGTGAAGTTTGTTGCCTTTAGCTGATTTACTGGGAAGTAAGCGACTGCCACAACCATCATCACGTCAGGCAGCCCCAAGCCAGTGGACAGAAGAACAAAAACTGTCCTTCCCATCTGCACAATAATCCATTTTAAAGAGCTGTGGGTTGCATGTGGCACGGCTCAGACTGATAGCGAGCTCCAGGCTCCATCAGTAAATATGTTTAAAAATAGCCAAAGCAAACAGGATTCTGTTTGGGGAGGGAAGGAGGCAGGCACCTTCTTGGCTGTGTTCAGCCAGCAGTAGGGATACAGTCTGGTTGATCCTGACCATCTCCACTACACAACCTCATTGCTATGACAATGTCCCATAAACAGAGCAGGGATCAGCAGCTCTCCGGAGCAAGGAGGCAGCACTGTCCTCAGGTAGTGGCACTGCATTAGAGGAAAGAAAACAAGAAATTTGTGCAGATGAGCTGAAGACTCACTAGAGCGTGTAAATGTTACCTAAATTTGTGCATCAGCATTTAAATACCACAAGAACTGGAGCAGGGGCTAAGCAAAAGCAAAGCAGATGAACACAGAGTGTCTGATTCAGCCTGGGGAGACAGGGAAGCACAGGGAGCTGGGAAGCACCCACAAACTGGGCCAAGGCTACCCCAAATGCTGCTGCTGTTCCCCAGGAAAAGCCTGTGAGAAACTAAAGCAGATGGCAGCCAACATGCTGGTGGGCAGCAGCAGAGAATCTTTGGAGCAGCCTCAGGCAGGACAGGGAGCACCACACCAAGCTCAAGCACTGAAGCAGGAAAAAGCAGCTCAGAGAAAAGGACCACCAGCACCATGAGAAGCCACCAGTGATGGGAGATCTCTCCTGGAGGTCTCAGTGGCCATCGTGGGTTTGTGGAGCTGCAGAGGGGTCTGGCTCAGGGACAGGAAGTAGCACAGGCCTGCTGTTACAAAGCAGGACTTGTTTGCTCTGCCCTTGTACAAGGTGAGAAAGGGGGAAGGGAAGCACGTGCTCACCCCACCTTCCTACAGAGTCTTCACAGCCTGTGGCCTCTTAGAATACTGGTTCCCCCATTGCAGTGGAGTGGCTGCTAAGAGAGGCTTTACTCAAGGTAGTATTTGGTGAGGTAATCTAAGACAACAGGATTAAACTGAAGGAGACAATTTATGTTGTGCAACAGGAAATATTTCCAGACAGTAAAGTCTGTTGGGCTCCAGAGCACTTTCCCAAGGTAAGCAGCAGAACTGGAATGGCCATCCCTTGGCTCATCTGTCAAGGCTACACGGTGTGGTGTGGAGAACACGCTCGCACAAGGAGAGAGACGGGACAGGAACCCCGGGTTTGCTGCTGTTACAGCAGCTCTGTGTAAAAACAGGGACCCAGTATTTGCTTATACACAGAACAAGTTTCTATTAACAGAAGAAAAAGCTAAGATCGAGGGCAAATATGAAAGCCAAAAAAAAAAAAATCCAGAAAGGTCTTGGTGGTACTTGAGACCCTTCAGTTCCATCAGAAACTCACCCTGAGTGCGTTTCTATTGTCTTCCTTTCTCCTTTGCAAGTGTCAGAAAAAAACAGATATTAAGGGACTGATTCTTACCTGCCCTCCACTGCTGTAAATCAAGAATAACATCACTGAAATCAGCAGGGTGATCTCAGGTTAAAATGAAGTGGGTTCACATTTAAATCCAAAAAAATTAAGGATGAAATTATGGTCATCTCCCAACACAGCACACATAGGTAAAGTTTTAGGATAGTTTAGAAACTGACTCCCAAAAACTGCATTTGAGACAGAGGTTCATCTCTGAACAGCTGTATATGTGGGTGGATTTCCGAAGGACTGGAGGTCCTACCCCCACTTCAAGCACCGAAAGCAGCCCCTGAAGCACAGCGAGCCCCCCAGTCACCTTGCACAGGCAATGAATCTATTTGCCTCAGAGCTGACCTGCCTGTTGGACCCCCAAGAAAATTCCAGCCTGTCCCCCCATTTCCCTTCACATCGGGAAACACAGAGCACAGCTCCAGGTAAATGCTGTTTCTCAGGCTCCTAAGAGGTGCTGGGAGCAACTCCTGCTACAGTTTCTCCCCTCCCTCTGTTACATGAGCTCATTACTCTCTTGGCTATGTCTCTGCTAGTAAACTAACCCCTGCCAGAGCCCATTCTTCAGCCCTGAAGCCAATTGGCATGGCCTGACGCCTACATATTATTAAAATCTCTTACACTCTGAAGCAAGGTGACTACATCCAAACTGCCTTTGGAGTGTCCTGGCCCTTCCTAAACTCCAGCAACACCCAGAAGTTGTCTCAGATCAAGCTGTGTGTGGTGGCACAGACCCTCGAGACCAGCTCACTAGTATATGTATAAGCCAGCTGTGAGAATATTGAAAGTGAGTACTTTTTGATAAATCCTTCACTAGCACAACACTCAGAGAGAGACTGGGAGACTGGAAGACCCAAAAAAGAATTTCCTACTCAACTCGATTAAAAAAGAAAAAAACTGCTTTTCATAGAGGAACTGTGAAACAAACTTTGAGCTTTTACCTAGAAACTGACCCCAGGCAAAGCTGTCAGCAAACGTCTCCTGGGTCCCACACTGCCTGTGGCAGCAAGACAAGGGGTGCCAAGGCTGGACAGGGAGCTTGAACTTTCCCCAGCCGTGGGAGGCGATGTGCCTTGGCTGGAGGCAGTGGAGAGGGACAAGGTGAGCCCAAAGCCCCCTTCCTACATTCCCATCTTGTAGCTTCTTCCACCACTTTCCCATTGGGGAAGGGGGGACAGAGAGGACTCTACTGCCAAACTAGCCTAAAACAAGAGGGAACTGAGGGAGCAACATGAATCGAACAGTGACTAGGAGGTAAACACACTGTACACAAACCCTTGGGATCATTTTTCCTAGGGCCAACCCCAAGGCTTTTATTGCCTCACTTACAATTAGTTGGTAAATATTGTACATATAATTGACCTTTCTAAACGCTGCTGGGTAGCTGGAGGTGTTGGGAGCTAATCCTGCCTGTGAAGACCTGGGGTTGTGCAGCACCGACTTTATCTGCCGGTGTGTAATGCTCTGCAAGCACTTTTTTCCCTCGCTTACTGACACACTGAGATTTACTGCCCTGTGTCAGTGAGTTCAAGAAAGCCTTTTAACTCTGGAAGCTCCCAGAACCGGCTCCAGCACATGCTTCAGGATTTATCCGTCAGTTTGTTATGCCTTGTTTGTCCAAGAAACAGTCAAGACTGAACGAGTCAGGAATGACAGAAATAGTACATGAAGTCACAGTTGCTCCACTTTAAAGCACAAGCATTTGTGTCTTTTTCCTACCAAATATATGTGCATTCAGAGAGCAAATAAGGCAATGGCAGAGGAAAGGCAATACAGGCAGGATTTTACAGATGCCAGCTGAGTTGTGCCCACTCCTCCGAGCGAGGGTAACACAGATTTCCCCAAGTATCAGCTCTTTCTGCTCAGAAAAGCAATCCCCAGAACTGTACACACTCACAAACCCCGTGAACGCTGCCGCAACCCAGCCCTGGGAAAAACCTGTGAACGCTAAGCTGAAGCAGAAAGACAAACACGCAAGAGAAAACGCTGAGCAGCCCCTTCTCCTTCCCTCACCTCAGCTCACTGCCTGCCCGGCTGCTGTACATCCCCGTGCTGCTCTCTCCCTCTGTTAAATAGCCCTTTATTCTGTCAGTCACACCAGCACAACAGCACCCATGCCAGCCCTCGCAGCTGACCTGTCCTACGGAGTGAGACGCACACCGGGCTCCCGTCCCCTGCCCGTCCCCCCGCAGCCCCTCGCCCACCCAAACACCCAGCACCAGCATCCCCCGGCCGCCTCGCTCCCGACCGCCTGCACGGACAGGACCACGGCGGCGAAGTTTGCGAGAGAAGGATGCGTTTGCTCTCACCGCCTCAGGTTCGCAGCAGCCCGGGAAGTACAGCGAGCTGCGTGGAGAGAAGAAACTTGTTCTGGCGTTCGGTTTCTTGGCGTTCCTGGCAGCGGGCTGGGGGCTGAGCCCGTGGGGACAGCAGGAGCAGGAATGCGGCGTGACAGGCGGCAGCGTGAGGTGTGCCCGGCACTGTCACATCCTCCCCAAAAGCCGCCGGCCGGGAGGGCGGACGCCCCGCGCGTCTGCGGGAGGGCTGGAGCGCGGAGCGAGCGCGGCAGCGAGTGTCGGGGAGGGCAGCAACAGGAAATGACACAGAAACTTCACCAGGCTCCAATCCAAACTTGGCCCCTGACATGAAAGAGAGGGGAGACAATTGGGGGCGGAAGGGGGGGGAAAGAGAAATTTTTCCCCCTCATTAACCAGCATAAAAATCTGCTGACTGGGAAAAAAAAAAATCACTGTGACAAGTTTTATTAAAGCAAGGAATGAAGGGGGGTAGGGGGGGGATTCCCATCAGAGTTTATTTATTTGAGCAGGAGTGGTGCGATGGTTAGACACTGAGAGCAAAATGCCATTTTCAGCAGTTTCCTGGTTTTCTAAGCTCTCGAATGCTCCGGCGTGTGGCTGAGGGCAGCAGGCAGGAGCCGGGTCCCCCCTGCATCCTGTGGGACAGCTGCTGCCCCAAGAGCGCAGGCGGCTCTGCCCGGGGTGTCAGGGAGTCGCTCCGAAATGCAGCACTGCCCGCAGCTCCCAGAGCAGAGGGGATGGGCCGGGGCTGCTGGGAACCTGTGCCCAGCCTGGAGAGGAGCACACGGCCCCGCACACCTCGGGGACAGGGCGAGTGGCAGCCCAGGTACCGGCGAGATGTGACAACGGCAGCACTCGCAGAAGCAGAAAATCACACTGAGCGTGTAGTCAAACCTTTGCTTGGACGTATGCAAGAAACTGCCTTTACTGAACAAAGTTGGGTGGATATTTCAGAATCATAGAACCATAAAATCATTAAAGTTGAAAAAGACCTCAAACTCCACCAAGTCCAACTAACAACAACACGTTCAGCACTAAACCATATCCCCAACTACCACATCTACACATTTTCTGAACACTTCCAAGGATGGTGACTCCACCATGTCCCTGAGCAACCTGTTCCAATGCCTGACCAGACTTCCAGTGAAGAAATTTTTCCTGATATCCAATCCAATGGATTTTCTAATAGCATTATTCCTAATCTATTTGGATTGTTTTCCTAATATCTGCTCTAATCTTCCAGCACGAAAAATCCTCTGAACACCTCTCTGCATGCTGGGTGCAAGGGAAAAACAGCTATTGAACTTGGTGGCAGTTTTTAAAGCATCCTTTAGACCTAACACCTAAAATGTGTCCTTACAGGCAGCCCAGACCTAGCCTGACTTTAGGCTCCCTGCAAATCCCACCTGCCCTTGTGGTAGGTAGGGCCATAAACCCTTTCACAGGACACCATGGGACTTTCTAAGGGGTCCTCATCTTCCTGATTTAGTTCCCACACCACTGCTGAGAGGTGCATGAGATGCCCACACAATAAGGTCACTGTAGATTGAACAGCAGGTCAAATGGAAACTTTTCACTTAGAAGAAGCTGTATCACTCCTCATTTACTGAAAGATGTCCTACGAGATATAGTAAACTGTAGGGACAGTTGGAACCCAGGTCTAAGCTCAGATTTAACCCTTTCCTGGAAAGAAAATATAAACATAGCTATTCTGCCCACAAATATGAAAGTGGTGAGAGATATTTTTCCTAAAATTTGGGCTCTCTCAGGCTAAGAATGGCCTCACTGAGACCTCTCCATTTACCCATCAGTTTAATAGGAATATAATATTACCACTAAACAAGAATTTTAAAATATTCTTATTTAATGGGGATATTTTAAGGCCAGCTGAGATCACTCATTTGATAATTTTCATCACCTGGCCTGATCACCTGCATAGCTGAAGCCACAGAATGGTGTCCCAAAACAACACCTGAATCATTACAAATTATGGCACATCATGCAAGGACACATCCCACCCTGAGTCAGAGGCTTTCAGGGAAGTACAAGCCATCCCAGATAAGTTACTTCAGTGGCTATCACCCTGTCAAGAAGAAGGGCTGCCTTTTTGAGCTGCATTTGCCTGGCCTCACTCTCCACCCTCAACCCTGGCCATCACTCATCAGTCTCTCCAGGAAGCTGCAGATCAGGCATGGACAGAGAAGGCTGCAGCCCACCAAGGTACAGCCCATCCTCAGTTTACCCCCAGAACAGCAGGAATATTTCAAGCCCAGGCACAGCTGGGGACCCTCTGATATTTTGGTTGAAAGCACCCAAAGGCCATGCAGCTCTGAGTGGAATCTGGAGCCTGCTGCTCCCTCGCCATGCAAGCTCAACTTTACAAAACCACAGAAAAGTCATCTTGTAACCTTGTCCTGAATAAATAAAAATAGCTGAGCTTTTTTAGTCTCTCATGGTAAGGCAGATTTATGGACAAACCACAAACCGTGCCTGTCACTCTTTCAAGATCCATTTCCATTGCATTAAGTTTCCTTCTGAAATGTGCCTACCAGAACTGGATGTGGTATTACCTCACCTACCTGTAAATTTTTAACAGACTTGGACTCCTATCCAGTTGCTCCATCAGATGCATCCCTCTCTTTGCTGTGCCTTTGTGAATGCAGTAGCAACCTAACAAGCTGAATTAGGGATTTATTGTTATAGTATCATTTTACTCCAAACTTCAACCTTAAACACAAAACACTTTCAGATTTGGCATTTATACAGTGTTCAACATATGCTTTGATCCAAACAAGGGCTTTGACCTGCCTAACCTTTGGCATAGTTTTTTCGCTCCTGTGAATGACTTGAGCACAATCGTACAGTATCGGTTGTCACTCCCTTAAGGAGAGGTTATTTTCAATTAATCAAAGAAATATAAACAGAGCCTTGTATTGAGTTTAAATAAGCTCAGAATAGTTCTGCCCTTAAAACAGATGTCTAAAGCTGTGTCTCCTTTCAGATCAGAGCTAGTGCACTGTCAAGAAGAGATCTTGCAGATCTGTTTGCTCAACCAGCTCAAAAAAAATAACTATCAGCTCCAAACCCTGACACAGTCCAGTGTGGCCCATTGAAGTCAGTGAATCGGGCAGCCCATGATGCAGATTAGGGTAACCAGGCCAAAATCAGATTTGTGAGGTCTTTACAGATTAGAGAGAACAGCAGAAGGGAATTAGATAGCACCATATTATTTCAAAGTAAGGCTAGCCCTGTATCAAGCCCAGCACACCATAGCTGCTTTCCCATGGTTTTGATCATGAAGAGGTCAAATAATAAAACCAGAAGAGGAAAAGATTAACTAAACAGGGTCAGGGCTGGTCTTTGGTCCCAGGGCCAGCAGGCACAGCCTCATGCACATTGTGGGCTAAATGCCCTTAACCTCCAAAAGAGAACGGCCCTATCCAGACCACTTGTTGGGAACAATTTCTGGTCCATGCTACTGGTCAAGCTATGCCAGAGACTTGGCACCCCACCCTGGGATAAACAGGGACCATGATAACATTTGACACCATTAAAGTTTTCCAGTGACAGGGCACCGGTGCTATTTTATTAACCAATAAACTAAATATAGCTAATTTCAGAATGACAAGTTACTCAAAACACCCACAAGACTTTTTCTTCATCCTGAAGCCTTGGGTAAATTCAGGCTTGCCCTGTGAGTCTCAGACTTTCCCACACAGCTTTAACATCCTTATTTCTAGCGCTTCAGGCACTGGTTTTTGTAAGCTCTCCAAGGTAAGGAACACATCTATTCCTAGAGCTTGGCCCTTGCTTGTCATTCAAAAAACAAGTGTTTTAATCCCTGGGGTGGCATGCATCTGCACTCTGCTTAGCCACCTCAAGGGTAGATCTGAGCTAAATATCTGTACTGTCCCTCACTAGTTAATTGAGACTGGCCCTTGTGGAGGATAACTGTTTTATATACAGTTTAACACAGGTGAGATGAATCCCCTCTGGAGCTGCCCCTCCTGCTCTAGGGATTATTAGCCTTTCCAATTATTTCAATCTCTGCACCTAATTTTCTGTGTCTAACAAGGGGGCCAAAACCAAGATATGTGTTTACCTGTCAGAGCAAAACACAGATTATTTCACAGCTATAAAATAAATATTATAATAATGTTGTCATGACTTTCGATGCCCGAAACAAGTCATCTTGTGTAGCCTCTAAATGAGGTAAACTCTGATTAGGCCATTAAGTTTTCATGCAGCTACCACTAGAGCCCGAGACGCTGTGTGGCACTGAAGTACATCTTCTCAGCAGGGATCCACGGGGGATTACAAGGTGTCAAGGGAGGGGCAAAGCCACCATGTCTTTTATTAACTCACTATCCTGAGATTAATAAATTACTTTTCAAAGGGAATTAATCTGAAAGAGCTTCCTGTACTTGTTTTTGTTGTACATATATATATATATAAAAATAATGAAATATCTCTGCACTAGGTTCTGTTTTCTCTCTCTAAAAATATTCACGATAATCAGTCAGCTTTTCTGAAAGTGTGTTCTGGTAATCTGAGCTCACTCACAAATAGCACCTGCAGCAACACCCAGAAGAGGTAGAACACATTTGAGAGTATTCCCTTGGCAACTTGCTTCCTTGAAAATGAACATCACATTTCCATTTCTACCTAAAAATAAGAGTAGAGGAAGGGAAATGGCTTGGACTGGTTTTGCCTGTTTATTTGTGAGGATGTGCAACATGCAACTATTGAGATTCTGGGGTGAAATAACACACTTATGCATTTGGCTTCTATAGAAAGGGAATTTATAAGGGTTTTCTTTTACTTGTTTGTCTTCCTTTTATTTCTCTTTTTTTTTTTCAATCCAAATGGCATCATGGTCTCTGATGGAAACCAGTGGGACCTGTGGCCGAAGGACCTGCACAACCAACCCTGGATAAGGATAGAAGAGGGGAACCAATCTTTTTTTATCCTTTTGGCAGATCTATAACTAAAACCACAACATGAACCACGTGCCAAAATACTGGGTTTATTAACTATACTTTCACCTGGGGAAACTATTTCTGTTTGAAAGAGTACCTTAAACTGCTTACAGCAGCAGGATTAAGGTGTGGTGATTTCAAACAGAAGGAATACTGTTATAAATTCTTTTTTCTTTCATTTCATGCTAGATTGTCTGAATCCCACAAGAAAAATTATAATACCTCAGAGATGTATCCTTTTCTGGCTTTTGCAGTTTCATAGAGATCACTGCAGTTTTCATATGTTAACATTGGATTATCTGCTATTTTACAAAAAAATACTCATATACCTTTCCATGCATGTCTGCTCCTTCCCACGCTATTTTTGGTATTTATGAAGCCAGCTACACAAGCTTCAGGGGCAAATGACCTTTAAAAATTAGTGAAGTTCTGTAACATCTACATCCTATGTATTTTACAAAAGGAGAAAAGCTGGTTTCTTCCTCTCCCCTCTCCCTGCTCCCCCCTCCCACCCCCAAACAGACAGGAATTGTTTCTCTCAAGCCTGTCTCTCTCCAGAAAAATCTGACCTACAAATGGCTTTCTCATAACTCAGCAGACTAGTTTAGTGCTCATATGGATTTATCATTAACCACATAAGCACATGTTGTCCATTTTGCCCAACCTAATGAATGCGCTATAAATAAAATAACTCTAAAAGCAGGTTTCACCATGCTTATCCAAGCTGTTGCTGCAAGTCCTTGTAACTCCCAAACCCACTTACATTAGAAACATTAATCACTTGATTATAATTCAAAGCATCAGTTCTCTACAGCTGAAACTCCCTAGCACTTGACTTTGGCTAGACCTCTAACCTCAACTTATCACTTTCAGGCGTACTCCACATTTTCTTCTCCAATCTGTCACTAATGTAGGAAAGACGTGGGAAGTCGCTTTTAGAAGGTATTTTTAACCTAGGAGTGTCTCATTAAAAAGAAAGCTTAGTATAGAAACTCTAGAACAAAACCTTTCCCACTTCACTTAGCACAGCAACCTGAAAATACCAGAGGGGTATTTCACCACAACTTATGTCATTTTAAACCAGAGCAACGTAAAGAAAAAGGAGGCTCTTTTGGCAAAGACACTGTTGAATGTAATTCCTACCTACCCCGCAAATATTTTACATGATCATAGGATTATCTGTAGAGCTTTGTATTTTCCATCTTGAATGAAGGAGGCTGAATCAAGCCATCCATTATTCTGACGTGCCTGCTCATTCATTAAGAGTGTATTTGTACAGTTTCGGTTGTTTCTACATATTTCAGCTGACAGCATGGAGATCATATTCCATCTTGACCAAAGGTTTTAAAAGCTGAGAGAAACAAAAGATTAATCGTAGGATATTATTTTTAAGCCTCATGTGCTTTAGTCTGGAAATAGAAAGACAAAGATAAAACTCCCAGAAGGACAGCCACAGCTAATGAGAGCCTGAGAGGAAATGATCACACATTCTTAGTTCTTCTGATGGATGTCCTTCTAGCCTTATTAATCAGAACTTTGTGATGTCGATAAATCACCAAAGTATGATAACAGATGAAGGTGAGTTTGGATGTAAAATGATCCATGGTGAAGGATTACAATAAAAAAGGAAAAGGAGGGGGAGCCAAATACAGTTTTATAAACTGCATCCTCAGCTTGTGAGGACTTGTAGATAATAAATGTCATTCCTTTTCCACATTATCTAGGAGATTAAGAATGTTTCTTGATGTATAACTGCTGGGAAGCCTCTGTAGCACCTTCTCCGGTTACCAGGAGGTTTATATTACATCAATTGCTTTAATTTTCCATCAATTATGATTTCATTTACAAAGAGGAACTTAAAAGTACCTTTCTTCCTTTAACCTCTTTTTGAGGAAGTAGGCTCCAGAGGCTGGAAAGGAGAATCCATGCAAAACACTGATGGTTTTGATCTTGCAAGGTTTGGCAGATCCTGCTTTGAGATTCCTGCAAGTTTTCTAGTACGACCTTATCCTGCTTGAATGATCCTATGTCACAGAGGTGTCAGCAAGGTCTCCACACCTCCAGTCACTCTAGATACAGAGTTGTTGGTTTCTACATTCAGAAAGCATTTCCCAGAGCACTTAAGAAATAAATAAATACATTTGAGATGCTATTACTGATGAATCAGTTCCGTTCCCTGCTTCCTACCAGTGGTTTTTAAGCTGCAGAATAGTCCTGGCCCTCTGAAGCAAACCAAAGCCATGCTTATATACTGCAAATTCAAAATAAAAGGTTATTAAAATGAGGTCAATAGTAAAGGTTATTAAATAGAGGCCAAATGAGTTTGCCAATAAGGCAAAATTTGCTTTAAGCAATGAAAGCCAGAGGTATAACAGACACCTAAGAAAGAAAGGACAGAAGTGTACTGAATGCCTTTGAGGATGCTACCAACTGAAATACAAATTTGGGTGCTTCCCTGTATCTTTTATTAGGTTTGTGCCATAATATGGAGAGATCTCCGAGCCCTACCAAGCTTTGCTAAGTCATGCTGCAGGACAGCACTTGGTAGGGAAATGCGTTGTCTTAGTCCAAATGCAGTGAAATTATGCCAGGGACATCGCCTGTTGAACCGATGGACCCTATCCAGAGGCACATCAGCTTGGATGTTCTGTGGGTGTCAGTCTTACTCCGTGTGGAGCCAGCCCAAACATGTCCATACCACACTGCATTCTGTATTCTCTAGGAATATAAATTGGGGATATAGTTGAGTTTCATGGCACTTCTCAGAGCTTCCCTGGCTGGGATGACTGCTGAGGTGTCTCTGGCACCATCTGCCCAAACACTCCCAATTCCAGGTTGCAGCAACCCACAGGGAGATAGAACAACTGGGCAGTCAAAGGGACAGCCTTTGACGTGATTAGATATTCCTGAAGAAAATAAGGCAAATTTATCCCTGTGATGCCTACTTTGTACTCCATGGAAGAGCGGGGGCAGCATTTCTGTTATCTCTGTTCTTGCCAACATTTCTGCGTGTAGCTGATTAATGGGAAGTACTGAAAACACACATGAATGGACATTAAATTACAGAATTTCCCTTCAGGCTTTCTAAGCCATCATGAGCATGAACAGGAGACAAGTACATGTGAACATAAATTCTAAGCTGTGTCATTTTACCCATACAGAAAGTGGAGTGAAGAGAGAAAATTAAGAACAAAAGACAATGAGAAAAGAAAAGAAAGGTGGGGAAAGCCCTATAAATAAACTTTAGCATCTGAGAAAAACCAAGCAGAATACCTGGTGCCCTGTGTTCCAGTCTGAGGTCTGCTGTGAATGGATGCATAAATCTGTGGCATAGAAATGAGTCAAAACTGCTGTCCCAGGGAATGCACTCCACTGGAGCAGTCTAACTCCTCTCAGGGGGTATGTTGGACTTACAGATCTGATTCTTGCCATATGATCCTTGCCAGATGTCTGGCCATGGACAGCTGATCACCAGCAGATTATTTTAAGATAGACATCAGCTGAGACACATCACTTCCACCCCAAGAGCACTTAATTCTTAAAATTCAAAGAATTGAGCGCTTGAAATCAGCAAAGGAATATCCTTAAATTACAGTTTCATGCTGCAAAGCCTCTGCTCTTGAAATATGGAGGCAGCTCAAAGAAATAAAGGGGTATCCAGGCCCTCATTCCATTGCTCTTGAATGAAGTATGGTATGCATTTCTAGCCCTGGATTTAGGCCTGGAAGCACATCTGGAGGGTGTCTATTCCTCGCATATGTTAGATTTGTGCTACATTAAAGAAATCATGACTTCCACAAATATCATAAATGAATAAAATTCCTGGCCTGAAACTAAATATTGTTGTTTATTACGTTACATTGAGACTGACTCCTGCAGAGATGATGACACCAAAGCCATGAAACATCAGCAGAGCCTTGGACTGCCATAGCAGTGTTCCTGTGAAGGCAACTGATTGAAACTCCACCATCCTGAGCTAAGGCGTCAAATCTTCCCAATCCACATGGTCAGTCTGCATTTGGCACAAGAGACAAAAAATGACACCTATCAAGCAGGAGTCAACTCACTGCAATGTTCACCCTTATCTGCAGGACAGGATGAATTGCAACACAAGAAAAGGAGGAGTCTTTGGCAATAGAGAGCAAGAGAAAAGAACAAACACAGCCCTTCTCAGCAAGCTCACTTGGCACAGGAGTTGGAGATAAAACACTATTGGCTTCCAGTGCCAGTGATATGACCAGGAATAAACCTCCTCCTTCCTGGCATGGTATTTGTTAAGTTGAATAGCTTAAAAACCCTTTAAAATTGGAGGTGGAGCTACCTCTGGTCACAGGAACAGCCCTGACTCCAGCAGCAGCACTGCTGCAAGGGAGCATTACATAAACGAGTTCATGCCAGGTCACAATCAGAAGACAGGCAGAGGCAGAAATACTCCAGCAGGCATTGTTTTTCCACAGCACAGCCAAAAGCAGGCAAATTTTTAAGAACAGTAAAATACCACTGTGTTTGCAGACATCATTTATTAATAGCAGGATGGATTCTCAGTCAGTTTGTACCACTGATACCAACACCATCTTTGCTGCACTAAGTTGATGAAAGTGACATAAATTTTCAATGAACAATTATTTAAATCAAGGCACAAAACTCACTGGGAAACCTGAAAAATTCTCCATGTTCATGATTCCAAAGATCTGTTCCCAAACCCAAATCCATCCACTAAATACTTATCCATGACTGTGTCTCATGTCCTATAGAAGAAAACATGAGATCAACGATCCTGTTCTTGAAAATTAAAAAGGTAGTAACACACAGAGGAGTGATTAAATCCTTCATCTCTCTTGCATTGAACTGCTGATGCTTTCTCATTTTTAATAGAGGTTACAGAGCACAAAGAAACAGAGAATCCCATGAAAGTGCAGACTGTGGCTCAAGAGGCTCAGCAAGGAGAGTATTTTCTCCCCATGGGGCAGGAACAGGGGTTCCCAAACCAGGATGAATCCTGAGTCCTGGACTGCAAATGATCATAGACCTGGAAGTGCAAAGGAAAACTGTACTGTGGTTCCAAAAAGGATTTCACAAATAGGAAACTTTGGGAATTGCTGCTCTTAACAGGGTTTAGTTAGATGCTTGTTGTCATGCTATGTTAAGTTTTAATTGTTCTCAATATCTCAGAGTTGCATTTCTACCCCTAGGAAGGTGATGAATTTGGGCATGGGGTTTACCATGTAAGCAAGCTGTCAGAAAAAAAAAAAAACAACAAAAAAAAAAAAAAAAAAAAAAAAAAAAAAAAAAAAAAAAAAAAAAAAAAAAAAAAAACACCAAAACAGGACAAATGAAACCTATCTGACCTCCCTGAAGCCTATAAATTTTGCCCCAACTCATTATCAGATGGCAAACCCCTCTCAGTAACTCCAGTGTACATCAAAACTGGCCATTGCAAAGAAGCACAGTCATGTTCTGTGAGAAATATCACAAATCTCTCTGTTTATAACACAGCTCTTCTTGGGTTTTAGCCATTAATCACTGGCCCATCTGCATACCCAAAACTCAGCTTTGCCAACATGTTCCAGATTCTGAGCTAAGATTCCTGAATCAAATATTCCCCCTTCGTAATTTGTGCCACTGTAACATTTCACCCTGAAATCCCCAGTGCCTCAGAGAAGGAATCTTTCTTTCCAAAAGCAGTAGCACAGCTGAGAGGGAATGCTGATGCTAAACTCCCATTCACTGCTATTTTTAAGTAGTCTGTCATGTCAGGCTGGAGAGATGGATATAACAATGGGACAGGTATGGGCACTGAGATATTTGATACAAGAAACTCATCTGGCTGAGAACATCACGGCCCAGCAAGTCTCTCCTTCACTGTCTATTTCAGTTTCTTGAAGAATGCTGGAATTCTGTGCCTGCATCTTTGTTGTCTGCACTCAGGACATTTCCAAGACATAGCCAAGGACCAGAAGGAGATAATGGTTAGCAATATGACCCTCTGCATCAATGGGAACAGAAAAAAGAGTCTCATCAAAATGATGGAAAGAGTTACTTTAGCAACTGAAGACTACTTCAAATCCTTTCACTTTCACTAAAAGTACATGGTTCAATTCTTTAGCATCTGCTATGTGAAATAAAAGTGCAGCTAGTGCTGTAAAAAAACAATAAAAAATGTTTCTATAAATATATTACCAACCAAAGGAGGGTCAAGAAGAATCTCCATCCTTCACCGGAAGCAGAGGAAAACATAATGGCAAAGAATGAGGAAAAGGCAGAGGTATTTGCAAGGAGGTTGCAGTGAGCTGGGGATGAATCTCTTCTCCCAAATAACAAGTAATAGACAAGAGGAAATAGCTTCAAGTTACACCAGTGGAGATTTAGATCAGATATTAGGAAAAAATATCTTCACTGAAAGGGCTGTCAAGCACTGGAGCAGACTGCCCAGGGCAGTGGTGGAGTCTCCATTCCTGGAGATATTTAGAAGATGTGTAGATGTGTCTTTGAGGGACATGGTTTGGTGGTGGGCTTGGCAGTGCTGGGATAATGGTTGGACTTAACAATCTGAAAGGTCTTTTCCAACCTTAATGATGCTGTGATTCTAAAATATGTAAGAGGATACACATTTCACAAAAGTCAAACTGCCTTGAAATCCTAAGAAAATAATAATGCTGCACTTCAAACACTCTTCCCCAGAGGAGAGGTTATAAAAACAGTAGTTGAAAGATGCATGATCATTTTGCGTAATGCACTTCCAGAAGAGGTTCCAATGCTCATCTGATGGATGCAGGAAAAGAATGGAAAATAACATAGCTGGGTTCAGACCAGGTGATCTTCCCAAAGATTCCTCCTGTCTCTTTTCTCAAGAAGCACATACCCAAGAGATTCTGTATGCAAACAGCTACTCAGAAGGGAGCAGGATACAATAATAAAAACCAACAGATACATTTAGAATAGTATTAAATATTAAAAGCCCTTAGAGAAATCCAGTAGCTTCCTGTTATATATGTCCCCAACTCACTGCAACACAATGCTTTCCTGAAACTTCAGAAAGATTTTAGGAGGAGGCAAATAAGTGGATGCTCTCCATACACCACACACATTAAAAAGGGGTAATTAGGCCTATCATCATGTGCTGTTCTGCTGCACATCTATCACGGGCAAAATCGCAGAACATCTGTGACAGGGTTCAACAAATAAATAATTAATATACATTAACAACGTGTAATGGAAAAGGAGTCTTATTAATTAATGCAGTCTTGTGTTTTGATGAGCCTACAAACGAGATTGATAAAAGTAAGAATGTTAAGGTAATGGGCTTTTGAAGAGCACCAAATTTGAATTATTGAGTTAATATGCTTGGCTGGTTTAAAATAAACATAGTACAGTGTAGATTAACTGGAGACCAGTTGATATCTTTCCAAATTAAATAGTAGATGGCAAATGTTCACTCAGCAAGTGAACTTTCTGCCCCCTATAGGTGCTGGCTTACCAGTTGCTATTTAATGTTTTTATTGCTGACACGGAAGAAAAGGTTAAACTCTTATTTAGTAAGTTTGTGGAATTTTGGGAAGCACACGGAATACAGAAGACAATAAAGCAAAACAATCCAGAGAGGAATTCAGTAAACTGCACACAAGCCCACAGCATGAATTTCAGTAAAGTCCTGGATGTAAGAAGAAACAGTGGAGAACTTGCTTCTGAGGCGTGAGAAAGGAGGCCAGAAGCAAACTGGAAAAAGCCCAGAAAATGATAGAATCTAAGTGGTTTAACGTAGACACCTTCAACAGCATAATGTGTGTACTAGAGATGTAAAATCAAGTAGAAGAAGCAAAGAAATTGTAAAACAACCCAACCTGGCATTGGTGCAACTGCTGCTGGTATTCAGAGGCTGCAGGTATTGAGGAACTAAAAATAATTGAGGGAAAAGACACAAGAATGAATAAAGAATTGGGAAACCTCATTCTGGAGAAAGCCATGAGAAGATTTACCTCTTTAATTTTACAAGGAAAAGGCTGAGAGGTTTCTTAATTGCAGACTATAAGTATTCAAAGAGAGAACTGGAATTAGCTAACAAAATTTCTTTAACCTTAAAAGATCTCATAGTGACCAATAGGTAGAAGTTAAATCTAGACATTCAGAACAGAAATAAATCTAGTTTCTTTGGCAATTTTGCAAGGGTTGTGGGGTACTTACAGTCACTGGGAATCTTCAAACCAACTTTTTTTCACTCCAGTTCAAACACTAATTAATTTAGGGAGGTCTTATGGCCTCTTGGCCTCAGTAACTTACCAGTTAAGTGACAGGACTTCAAATGCTTCTGTGGGAGGCTATTTTACAACCTAATAAATGTCATGTTTGGGAAAAGTTTCATGGGATTCTGCATTTGTCTTTAATACACTGCTAATGGACCACACTGAGTAACTGAATCCCTTGGTTTCTGTTCTCATCAAAGCACAATTAAAATAATGATCCTTCAGCAGATAATAACACCTTTTCTAATGCTTGTAAAGAATAGTCAGAGAATAAATCAAGCAATTAATTCTTAGTTCTTAGTCATTCCTCCCACTCAAGACCCAAACCGATGTTCACTTAAGCACAGGAATATGTGAGCAATGTTTCCTTCAGCCAAGCACTGGAGAAGAAGAGGGAAATTTGGCGTTTGTGACCCTCAGACTGCCACAGTTTGTAGTATCTGTACCCAAACCAGAAGACTACCCAGAGAAAACAAAGATTCTTCCAGGGGCTGAAATAAATGTGCTCCTGTGGTTCACACTCACTCCTTCTCTCCATCTTCACTTGCTTTTTGGTTGTGGTTTGTCCTTTTGGTCACTCATGTTTTAATTTGCTTCATAATCTTTATCCTGGTACTCAGTGTCTAAGCACTGTGTGTGTTTCCTTAAAACCACAAAAAATCATAAAGCATAGAATGGTTTGGGTTGAATGACACCTTAAAGATCCTCTCATTCCAATCCCCTGCCATGGACAGGGACACCTTCCACCAGACCAGGTCGCTCAGAGCCCCATGGCCTTGAACACTTCCAGGGATGGGGCATCCACAGCTTCTCTGGCCAGCCTGTGCCAGGGGCTCACCACCCTCACAGTAAAGAATTGTTTTTCTAATATCTGACCTAAAAAGCAACACCTGAGGGGGCACCTGGAGTTGAACCAGGGACCTCTTGATCTGCAGTCAAATGCTCTACCACTGAGCTATACCCCCTGCCTGAGCAGCCCTGCTGAGCAAATGAAACCCATTAGGGCATTCCCTGCCCCAGGGAGTTCACAACATGGAATATGAACCAGCCTTGCAGAACTGGTCCAGCACAGACAACCTCACTGTATTTCTTCCTGAGCCTTGCAGGAGACACACACGGGGGTGTAGGACTTCTGGGGCAGCACAGCAATGTCTTATGAATGAATAATAACTGAACCTTACAGCTAGTGCTGGACAGTGCCAACCAATGCATTGCAAAATGATGGAAAAATTGCTCTGCATTCCCTTTAACTCCCTCCCTGCACTTCTTTCCAGGTATGGAACAGGGTTGCCTATCCAGCTCCTTTGCCCAGATGTGCACAGTAAGGCCAGCTGCATTGCCCATCCCTTTTCTCAGCCAGCACCATGCCCTTCTCCCCTCACCAGGGCAGGTGAACACTCACAGTCCAAGTAAAGAGATCACTGTGACCCAGTGCCTCCAGGGGCTGAATCTCCATCTAAAAGCAATGGTGATATTCCCCAAAGGACAGTCCTGAAGTTCAGCTTTCACTGAGTAAATCCCAGGCCTCTGGAAACAGGCTGGAGAACAGTAAATTTAGTAAGGAAACGGAGATCCTACAGCTCCCTATTGCTTCACCAGCCCTGTGTCTGAAATATTTAGTAGTATCAAGATGCTTGCTAGAACCACAATACGTGTTCAAATACCAGGACAAGGAAACAGCATGTCCATGGGGTCAGCCAGGAGGCTCTGGGATGGAGAATCCAGTGTGGGCAAAGTCGGACAAACACTAGATAAATAAGAGGGAGAGGCTGAATCCTAATGGAAACTAAGAGAATTTGTTTGCTCTAAATGGTGAACCACATGGACTGAGATTTCCAAGCAAAGCATCAGAATGCACAGACAGGTGCATTCACTGGGACTCTGGGTAAGGTCCCCAGACTGAACTTTTTAGCAGCATTTGCTGTGATTTTGATTCATTCAAAGTTTGCCGGATCAAAAGTTGTTAGTAGTAGTGCTTTGGAAAGCATGATCTCTCCGAGGATGAGCACCATCCCACAATGAGCTATCACAGCCAACCCTCTTTCCAAACCATTAATAAGGATCTTAAACAAAAACAGTCTAACATTGTTCTCTTCTGTTCTCCTGAGGTATCTCCCACCAAGTGTTGGCATTTATTCATCACTATGTGTTTCTGAGGCCTCCAGCCTGTTTTCAGTCTGCTTTATAATCTTCATCTCCAGTCAATCTAAATTAATTTTTCAGCTCAGTCTTCATGAAACAATATATTAATTGCCTCAGTACATGAGTAGACATCCTATTTACAGATTAAATGACCATATTCTTTTCATCTACTTGACCTGCAGCTGGATCAAACAAAGTGATTAAGTTTTGTTTGGATTTCCTTCCTACAAATCTATGTGTGTGTCATCCATGTTCCTTTTCAATGGTGAAGTCAAGATGTGTAGAGGGGCTGCATACTTCCTACATGCCACTAAAGGAATCAAATTAATAACTAAAGTGTGCTCTGAGTCACACAGAAAACTCAGTAAACTCTTCTTCACGAGGGAAGAGATTTGCTTTAACTGCTTACAGATTTACTTTGTTTAGTCTTTTCTCCAGTATTCCATGACGACAAAATTCACCCCTTCCTTTTTCCATCATTTACATTCCATTTTGGCAATTCTACTGAGGGTTAGCTAATATACATATGGCTCATTGTGAATGCATGGCACAGCAAATTCTTCTTCCTTCCTTTTTTGGACTCCTTCACTAGACATGGAAGCCAAATTTATTGGATAGTTACTAACTCTTTTAATGACTGCTGTTCATTTGTAAAGATCAGTACAACATATTTTCCTCTGTCCTCTGGTTCTTATTTGATCCTTCTGGTTTTCAGAGACAACTGTGTGAGCCAGCTTCTTGACTAATTGCAAGTCAAACATAGTAGGCAGATCTGGTTTCCCAAGTTTCATTTCTAAGATTTTCCTGTTTCCCATATCCCTAAAATATGTCTCATAGAGGTTGTATTCTGCCCGATTCCTGATGTATTCAGTTAATGTTAGTGTCGGGAGATAGCACAGAGATTCAGTAAATCCAGCAGTACTGACTTCGAGTTCTCATTCTGTGGGGCCTCCTAATGTTGTTAGACAGTTTGAGGTCTAAAATGGGATGAAAGGAGACAAGGCGACGTAAATATGTCACTTCCACTCAAGGGGCTTTATGGAAGTTTCCCAACTTGGTGAAAGTCAGCTAACCCACAGGAAGTGCGGTAAGGTATATGGGCATGTGAAAAAGTTAGTGCCTACAGACACCCTTTGCGCAGATCAGAACTCTTTTTCCACCATGGATATGGGGTCCGCCTAGTACAAGAATAGGATTCTGGATCAGCTTCCTGTCTGACTCGTCAACTTTCTGTGATTTAAAGGGGAGGATCATGGTCATGAAGAAAGAACTCTTTATTTCTTTTTGTCATTCCACTACACATAAATATGAATTTCCATCAGCAGTCATGAAATAGCTGTTTCAACAGAGTTCTGGAAGTTTGGAAACACACACACCCCAAAAACAACCAAACATCTGAGCAGGAAAATGATGTAAATTGGAGAAAATGAAGTGTCCTGTACATGGGCCCTACCCTTTCAAAGCACAAACATTTCCAAAAATTAATGAAGACAAAAGCTTGTTCCAGTTGCCGTGTGACTCAGACTGGCATAAGTAACTGGCCAGGGCAGTTCTGGGACGGCAAAGTGGGGAGAAAATAAAGGCCAAATCCTGCCATGGTTCAGAAGACATGAAATTTTGAAGTAACTGAACACCAGACTGCTGAACATCCCTGGCTCCCTACTATGTCCCACCAGTTCCACGTACCTGCTGTACACACAAGCCAGTGAAGCACAAGCATCAGTCTATATCAAATACATCAGTCCCAACTGTATGTGTAATGCTTCTATCTGAAAACCTCATCATTTACTCGGTTCTGAAAAGAGATGTGAACAAAGCTGAAGATACGGTGAAGATCTTCAAAATGGCCAGTTCCTTAGGGAGCTTCAGGCTTGGGCTGTGGGTCCTAAGGAAGGATCTCAGAGAGACACGGTTGTGGAGTTCAGCAACGATTGTTTGATGAGATGAGAAAAGCAAGACAAAAAAGATCAAAATGGACTAAATAAGTCTCTTGCTATCAGCATCTGTGACTCGCTTGCTATCAGCATTGTGACACTGCATTACTTTCTTCTGTTGTCTTGTCTAAGACCTATTGAAACGAGGAACAGCACATCTCACACAATTTGTTGAAATCACTTCAAGTCTCTGAGTGATGTTAATGATCAGTGACCGAGGGTGGAGTGCAGTGAGGTGAATAGCAGATGAATGGCAGATGACAGCATCCATCTTAATGGAGAACTTATATCTGAGCACTTCCATGGACTCTCATACACCTCATCACATCCTACTCCTTACCTTACTTACCTTCATCACTCTCCTCTGCACAGTATCCTCATATTTCATCTCTTAAATGCAGAGGTGAAGAAAAGAGGGAAAAATTGACCTGTCTAAGGTGACCCGGGTCTGTCCAAGCCTCCAGGACTGGTTCAGACAGAGACCTCACTTGCACTTTCGGAGCTGCGGACGAATCTTATGGGTGCTTGGTCCTTAAGGATGTGCTCGGATCTCTGCTGCTCCCTCCTCTCATGACACCAGACATTGCAAAACATGTCATGAGCTGGCAGAACAGTTAAGGGCATAAGTACCAGTGTCAGACCTTGTGAAGGTGCTTCAGGTTTGGTGCATGTGCTTTAGGAGCTGCCAAATTTAAAGAGACTCAAGAAGATTTTTGCAGAAGTATTCACAGAGACAGCCTGTCTCCACATGTCTATCCATAATGCTCAAGTGTCAACACTTCCAGGCTTGGATCTGAAGATGCCCTCACCTGCTATAGGTTTGCTAATGGCCATTATCTGGTTCATAAATGGGGAAAGTCAGGAACACAACAATAAAACAATTCTTCTCCAGTAACTCAGACCAGAGCTGAAATATTAAAAAAAAATTGAAATCCTGGCTCAAGTATCCTGTATTATCTACAAAGTGATTGAACTGCTCCTCTCAGAGTTTTCTCTTTCATTCCTTTTCCATCACTCCCACTTCTCTCCCACTGCCAACCATGTCTCTAATTGCCATTTCCCTTCCTGTTGTCTTTCCACCGTTCATATCCCAGTAATGATCCCTTCCTCCCAGTTCTGCTACTTTTGCTGCAGGTCTTTCCAAATGCCGTTGCATCAGGCCATCTCCCTGGGACCAGAGCCACTTCTCTGGAAGGGAACATGCAGCTGTTGGTGTCTGGAAAGTAGCCAGAGGACCCCCCACTCCCCCCAGCTATGCTGCAGGAGGATGTTGAGTGATGGTGTCACCAAAGAGCAGTAAGAGGCCTTGGCTGCCTGTTCAATACCTGGAAGCAGCCCCTAGTCACTGGAAAAGGGATCTGAAGGAGGAAGGTTTCTCCCCCTGGCCTCAAACAAATAATATTTCATCCAGCGTGAAGGAGATGTTGACAGAAGGGTCTATGTGTCATCACAGATGAGAGATTTTTGGCTGGTAGAGATGTGCCTCCACCAGTTACATCCACTCCAGCAAGAGGTAGGACACTATCAGAGGCTCCTGCTCCCCCACAGCCAGAGGTGAATGTACAGCATTCCAGCCTGCTCGTAAAAAGGGCTGTCAGGGCGGGCAGAGGGAGGGCACAGGCAGGACAGCCAGCTCCCCTGTGTTATGTGTAAGGAATCAGGGTTAGAAGTGGCTTTAATTAGGGCATCGCTGCTTTGATTTGACACACAGGGGTTTGAAAGTGTACAGGTTTCATGTTAACTTATTTTTGAACTCAGAAGGAAGGGTTGGACTTGGTATTTGTGAGGATCTCACTGATCTGCTCCTTGGGTCTATTAATCCATGGTGTCCTTCTCCAGTGCATCTCTCCCAGGATATAATTCATTAGTTCAACCCAACTACACACAGTTTGCTCTCAGAACACTCAAAGGCTAAATAAAGGGACTAGTATGGCATGCAGCCACGGGAAAGGGGTTTGAGCAGAGCACAGGTACTCTCCAGGCCTGCCCTTCCCAAGCAGTGTGCCTCCAAGTGATGAAAATCAATGCTATCAAATATCATGACAGAAAGCACAAATATATAAAACATGAAGGTGCCTCTTAAAAATAAATGTTGCTCCATGATCTTTTTCCCAGGAGAAGGAAGTTTCCAGAGTGCTGGCTCTCTGCGTGTGGTATCACATATTGCATGGTCTGTTCCCTATAAGCTCTCAACATATGCTACGAATCTGCCTCTGCACTACAAGTATTCTAAATCAGATGCTTATGCCTTCTTCTGATCTTTTGCAGTCACACGTACATACATTGGATTTTGCCACAGGCTATCCATCATTCCTCCCTTTCCAGCATCTGAAACGCATGACCCGCAATTCGGTTTTATGTGTGTTTTACTGCAGTTTCCATATAATCACACAGGAAACTTTAATTCTCACCTTATGAGCCCAAGGCTGCAGTTCTAATCCTCGTCTCTGAGAAGTGTCATAACTGTATGTCTGATCACCGACAGTCTGTATTTCCCACAAATGAAGGAAAAATCAAATTCAATTGCAATCGAAGCCTTATCTCTCACAATCAGTTGTTTACCTGCATCATTTTTCACCTTCTGCCCCAAAGTAACATGTAAAGCCCTTAGGCATTGCCACCCTCTGCCTCTGAGTCTCCTCATTTCAGCTGTGGACTAAGGAGAGTGGTGCTGCATGAGATGGACACTTCCCATCACCACAGGACAGACAGCTCTGCTAAGGCATCCATCACCCTCTAATGACCCAGATTTCCTGCAGGCATCAAGGGGAAGCTGCCTCATCCACTGTAGACCTGTCATGTCTCAAGACTGTGACTTGCCCTCTCATTCCTCCCTCTCCTCCCTTTCTACTCATTCACCAGGAATTCACCATGCCCATCCCCTTCCCCATCCCAGACTGGAAGTGGCAGACACAGCTGGTTGGCATCATCCACCTTCCAACTGCCTCTTTTTAAGGAGCCATAAAAAGGAAAAGGGGCCGTAGGTCACCCCAGCCCCCGGCTTACCCCAAGCCCTTACCAGCTGTACAAACCCTCCTGCCTCAAAGACTGACATAATTTGGCACAGCACTCACCAGAACAGTGCTGTCTGTACATATGCGTGTATACCTCACCAAGTGATCCTGATCCCAGAAGGGCTCACCCACCACCCTCTGACATCATGTTGTATGTGCCTCATCCCCTGCAATGGCGCATTTCTGTTTAAAGTCAGGGAATGTCACTCTTCCCAGGCGCAATATCCCAGGCAGAGGGAGATTCCTAATATGTCCTTGTTGGTTGGGTGGAAGAATATGGAGGATTTTTTAGCTCTCTGGAAAGGGGCTAACTGGGAAGGGAAATGGTGACAGGGAAATGGTCTGCTAAGATACCTGCCCTGTGCATGAAGCAGATGGCACGGAGGCATCAGAGAAGCCCTGTAAATAACCAGTTAAGCTTTAGTCACAAGCCCTTTCATCTGCTTCAAATATAGGCTCTACCACCTTCCAGCTGGAGCTGGAAAATATCAGGTCTACTCTGCCTGCAGGGCTTTGTGAGTTTGTATCTTCTGAACTCCTGCCAGGAGTAACTTTGGTGCTGGAGGGATCAATGCTGGGCCCTGTGCAACACATCAGTAATGCAGTGACTTATGCACAGAGGAGGGAAGCTGGGGAAATTCCCTCCCACTATAAACCATTTCTTGGCTCTTTGCATTAGTTGTCAGCCCTTGGGAATATATTTTCCTCTATCCCCACTTTTCTGTGGTCTGCATTATCATTTGCTAAATATTAGCGTGTGCTATTTATCATGAGGTCCACAACCCTTGTCCACTCCAGGGAGTTTGCAACTAAGTCACAGCAATAAATTTTCCGGTATTCTATGGGCTTTACAGCACTAAGAGGCACACAGCTGAAATCATTATCTCAGAGCCTTCAACCCCTAATCTCACAGTGAAACACTCATCACCAATGGCACGGAGGATGCACATGAGCACAGGTTGTTTATACTCACAGCAGATTCAGACTCAGGCTCCAAGTCTGCTTGGTAATAATGATGATTACTTCAGCTCCTCTGGTTTTATAACATGTTTGAAAGGCTCGGGGAAACCACATTATTTGCAACACTCTTTCAACAGCATGTTTGGTTCATAAGAGCTGCTGGGCTAGCAAAGGAAAGGGTGTGTTTGTGGACTGGGGATCTGTTATAATAATATCATGGTGACCAAAATGAGCACCATGGTCTACAATTACTGCTATGCCTCTATGTTTATGGCAGAACAGAGTCACCCGAGACCTGACTCAAAACCTGTTTACTCCACTGAAAGTATTTTACAGCAGGTCCTAGGAACTGCTTGGACAAGACATCATCTCTTACTGACTTGCTCTGCCCACTGTGTTCAGCAACAGCTGTTACGTAAGAAGGGATTCAAGCCTTGACTAGAAAGATTACTTCAATATCTCCATATTTCTGATCCCAAAGCCCCTTTCAGAGTCATTCTTGGTTAATGACTAGAAGTGTTCCAGCTTCCCTTGGCTATAGGATCTGATCCCAAGAGCCTTCAAAGCAAACCAGAGTTCAGACTGAACTGGGAATATTTAATAAAGATTTGGAGGGGTAATTAAAGAAATAAATTAAATGCTACTCGAATGTACATGTCCAAAGGAAACATTGGTCTGAGGAGTCTGTATTTTTCAAAGTTATCAAATCAGCCCAGGTTGGTTTCCACTGCCAATCTAAGTAATGATGGATATTGTCCCATCTCTTTTCCTTCCAAGTAGGCTGAGAAATTATGGACAAGGTCTTTAGTATGAGAGAGGAGACATTCTCCTGCTCTGAATGTCCCAGACAGAGGCACATGGAACAGCTGCTCCTCTCTCAGAGAGGGAGAGCAGCAAAAGGAGGAGAGGAGACTTGAGCAGCCGAACAGCCGTGTCCTGTGGGTGGAGGGAACAATTGGCATTAGCTGGTTTTGCTTTGCCAACCTCATGGCAACAAAAATGAGAGAAAGAACTGGACAAAAACATTTGAGAACAGCCTAAGAACAAAAAATGGGGCAGCTTCCCCCGCAGTGGCAGGGCACAGCCCTCTCCTCTGTTTCTCTCTTGCTCTCTCACTATGATGGGAGCCAAGTTCAGGGTTCACCGGCCATTCCCTGGCCAATGCAAGACTCACTCTCCAACACACATGGGCCAGACAGTCTCAGTACTTCCCCTGTAATTTTGCAGCCCCATAGCCCTTTCTGATAGTAAAGTTGTGTTGATCTGGAGCAGGGATGTTTTTTAGCATGCCAGGCTCATGAATGCCGTAGCCCGTTACCCCAGAAACACTGAAGAAAAACAAAGAGGGACTGGAAGAATAATGATCAATAAAACTCCTTGATCTGAACTTCAAATCCAAGATATATCTATATTATTAAACGAAAAGGTCAAGCACTGGCTTGGAATTGTTCACAGGTTGTAACTAATAAAATTTCCAGAGATATTTCGGTCCGTTCTCCACCCTGGCACAGCCCAGGGAACAGCACAGCCAGGGACTTTTCACTGCAGCTAGTTTGGGTATAGTGAGTTCCTCTATTCAGATGTGAGCCATGCCTTGCCATTTGCCCTTAGGGCCAGGGAACATTTTTATTGTTAAAGTGTAGCGCATGGGGATTCTCTCCAAAACACAGTTAAATCTCCAAACTAGCTGCCCAGAATAAGGGATGCCTGGCAGATCATAGCTGCCTGCCTGATGTATTCAGACTTATGCCCTGCCCCTTCTGCTGCCTGAGAGACACCAAGTGCACAGAAGATGCTGTGAGCTGCAAGTTGGGGGGACTCGCCCCGGCACTGGGATTTCCTACCAGTAGGCACTGAACCAACACCAGTAACTCCCAGGACACGTCTGTGGGGCAGGGACAGTGGAGTGGTCAAGCATGGCATGCTGCAAGACTGGCTGATGGTGCTGATGGGTTTGGGGCCAGCTGGAAAAGGCTCTAATTAGGCTGTGTTGGCTTTTGCCAAGATCAGGGCTAGGCAGTTCCTGTAGAGCTTCACAAACAACAGGGTCTAGTAGTTGGAAGCTGCATGCACTAAACACTCTGCTTAGAATGGAGAGTTTTCCTGTGTTACTGGAGGTGTTCGCTTCACTGGAGGGGCCTGATCCCTCCTTCAGGTGACACAGGTTGTCCAAGCAAGCAGCTTCTTGCAGGCATGGCTGCAGCATGTCCTTCAAACCAGGCAGAACCTCCCATGCAGAGCTGAGCGCACAGGATGGCTGGGCAGTCAGGAAGCAGGAGGGTTGTGGAGGTGCTCGTGGATCTGCTGGTGTCACCCCAGATGCTTCCATGTGGACAAACACTGCACAGAGCTGGTGAAACTGGATCTGCAGGGGCATTCTGCCTGATACAGTGCATAAACACCACCAGGAGTTTGACTATGGGACAAGCTGTCATTCTTGTGTTGGTTCAAGGCATTTCTGGTTGAGAATTGTCATGTTTTCAATGTTACAAACTCCAGCCCTAAGAGAAAACTCTTACTTCTGAGTTTAGTAACTTCCACTAAAACAAAAGATTGGGAAAGGTTTTCTTTTTTCACTAACTGGGAAAAGGAAATGCTCTCCAGAAGGACATCTTTGACATCTCAAAATAGAGAAGAGGTTCTTTGCTTTTCTGTGCCGTAAGAAGAACATCATTGCCATGTCCATTTCTGGGATCCGTTGTTTTCAAAGATGAGTAAAAACAAGAAATAAATAGCAACACGCCTCTCTCTTGCATTCTTTCTGTCCTCCACAGGGACAGCTGCCAGAGCAAGGAAACTATATAAAGACCACTGCATCCCTCAGACAAAGATAAACCCTTCCCAAGGTTTCATCTTTGCACAGTGACACGAAGCTGGGAAGTCAACATGTAACTGCCCGCATGGGCATTCTGTGTGTGAGATCCCGTTATTGTCAGCACTGATCCAAGAATAATTCAGCTGGTCAAATACCCATGATCCAGTTAAATATGACTGCTGAGTGCTTTTGAAAGGCCCTAGGCTGAAACATCAAAGACAGATTGTGCAAACATTAGGCAGGATCTATAAATAAACCTAACTGTTTAAAGTATCACTTTATGTGTATATACGGGCTACTGAGCTCTACGTATCTAGTCAGTACAAAAACAAATTTCCTTGGCTACAGCAAGAGCTGTGAAACCTCTGGACAGCTACATTCAGAATCAGAATCAAAACCTGAATCCCATCCTGCAAAACAGGGTTCAAACCCACTGAAGGCTAAGAACTCTTCAGAAGAGATGTTATTTACACAAAGCAGATATTATTTAACTATGTACTAATTTTCTACTTTTCTGGTAATAAGATGTGAAACTGTCAAAGACTAATAAGTTTAAAAAAAAAGAAATTATTTTAAGCAATTCAGTAAAATTGTAATCAACAATGTGCTTGAAGTTAATTTAGATATCATGAGGTTTGAAGACTTAGGAAAGTAATTACAAATAGTTATTGAAAATAGATTATTTTCTAGAAACCACATCCAAGATAAGAACTATCTGACCTAACTTGAGATGTCAACAATGTAGATATTCGCATCTGGTCCAGTCACCACGGGTTCCTTTAAAAATGAAAGAGAGAAACAAGCACTTATAAGGGGTACCTGAGATACCTATTGAAAATGAGATGAACTGCAACCTAGAAATGCCTTTTTCTTTTCATATACTGACTACAAAGGGAGGCCAACCTATCTAGTCCATATGTAGCTGATTATACCATAGACAGCTACATCTGGTCAGCATTAGAGCGTGTTTAATAACATACCTATTTGCAAATGCATTCCTACTCAGATCAATATGTCTGTGTACTCAGTACTCCAGCCTTCTACTTATACTCCAGGTTGCTAGTCCAAACCTTTAGTCTCGAACTTCAAAGCGGGTTGGACCCAGCTACACTGAGACCTACAACTCTCTCAGTAAGGTCCCTTAGGCAAACACAACTCTCCGAGCCAGGATGAGACCCCCGAGACACAGAGACACAAAATTCCCTTCAGGAAGTCTGCAGAGGAGCACTTACAAGAAACAGAGCGATCATTACAAGTGCCTCTACATGGAAAATATTTTTGCCATAACCAAAATGTCAGTGCTAATGGTTAAATACATTTCCTTGAATAAAATCTGCCCAAGACTTCAGGAAACACATTTACAAAGAGCAGTCATGACAGAAAATAAAGTCTGTATGATCATGGGTTGACAAGCCCCATGTATGTAAAGAGCTGGCGAACCTTTTTTGCAGCCTGGGACAGGTAAATAATTTTTTGCACCAGTCTGGCTTGAGAGCCCAAAAGCCTGGCTCAGCCATGAGTGTGTCGGCATCCCGGGTGTGGGGCGGAGTTTCTTGGCCAGCTGCAAAAGGAAGGTAAGTCCATCAGCCAGCCAGATCCATAAAGCAGCAGCTCACACTGTTATTAGAGGCCTGCCTCTCCATCTGGAAATTAAATGCAAACATATGCATATGCCTAAGTGTTGCTTAAGAGAAAATCACTACCCTGACAATGCTGAACGGGAACAGCAAGGAAAGAAAAACAGAAAGTACAAACCAGTATCTGTGCCTTCCCCATTTAATTTTCTGTACTGTCAGAGGTGCCCTCATATTTAATTAAGCACAACTTAAAGGACAAAGAATTATGAGGTGGGGAATGAAAGAAAATCCATTTGTTTGTTAGTACTGTAACAAGCTAAGAAATAACTGACAGAAAATTTACATTACACATGTTTCAACTCCAATTTACTAGGTGGCTCAATCTTCCCAAAAGAGAGCTACAACATTGCACCAGCATTTTATGCTTCATTCTTCACTGATACCCAAGACATCTGCAGAAGGTTTTGATCATCTCTAATAGCACAGAGGAGAAAATTTGTGTTTTCTCCCTCTGGGAATCAGGTACAGCTTTCACACAGCAGAAGTCAGACCCTTTGATCAATATGCAGCATGTTAAAAAATGTGTGTTAGTATGTAATCCTGAGCTATATCCCTAACGATTTGATTTTTTTCACTGGGAAAAAAAGTAGAGAGGAAGAGAATTTAATAATAGTTATTTTTCATAGTAATAAGAATTATAACAATAAGAAACAACAAAAAAAAAAGTAAGATAAATGTGAGACAGTCATTGAATTCATGACTGAATGAATTATCATGACAGCAATGGACATGTCAGGCAGGAGCTTAACACCTGATCGTTCCGAAGCTTCGTGTCAATAAAGTTCAACAGCAACTGTAGGCACTGAAAGCAGAGACTCCTCACATCTGTGTGATCATGTCTGTACTCGATGCATAAACCAAAACCCCACAGGAGGTGGGGAGGCTGCTGGTCTCTCCTGCCAGATGCTGAGCAAACAGCCCCAGGGCAGGAGGTCTACCCACACCAGGCATGAGGAAGCCCAGTGACTGCCCAAAGAGCTGATGATTGATCAGGGTTAAGCAGAAAACCTCTTGCTCTTAGGCCAGTGCCTCTCCACTGGGCCATGCTGACTACCATGCCTGGGGAAGAGATGCAGTGGGGGGTTGCCCTTTTGTAAGTTGTTATTTTCTTTCTAATTTTTCATGGACCGTTTTAAAAAAGGCATTTCTTGTCCATTCCAAGAGGTACTTTTTTCTTCTAAAGAAAATACTTCAAGAGTTTCATCAAAGCTTGAAGCAAATACATATGATCCAGGGACTAAATAGTGCAATCCCCTTTTACACGTTGGTCCTTGATGCATAATCCCCAAGTCCCTTCAAGCTATGAGCATCCAGGCTGGGGCAACTTTTGACCCAAAACAGGTTTGTTGGACTCCAGATGGAGCTGCATACCAGTTTTCTGCTTCTCCCTGAGGCTTTGGCTTGAACCAAAATGGAGTGAAAACTGTTCAACAAAGAGACCTCCAAGACTCTGCCCTCCCTCCCTTGCTCTGTCCCCTCGAGGCACCAACACCATGGTCCATCTGCTGGGATTAACCAGCCTCCAGAGTCTTTGCAGGCAGCTGTGAGATGGCTTTCAAAGATAAGAGATGGCCCAGGGTGGGCTCATGGGTAGGAATTTAGTTAAATATCTTTGGAAGGGATCTAGTAGGATTTGCTTCATTGTTTATATTATGCACTATCAGTCATCCTTAAGACCCCAGGCCTGTGTGTCAGTAAAGCTGGAAACACAACCAGCCAGCGAAGGGTCCTGATACTGCTCCCCATGATCCTGTTTGCCCCATACAGAAATGCTTCCCTACTCTGACATTCAGAAATTGCTGCATTCTTTGGCTCAGTTCACCTAAATGAGAGATAATAAGTGAAATACCGAGCAGTTCAGGATACTTGGGACTGAAACTCCAGAGAGAGAGTCAGCTTTTCTTCCCGGGTAATGGTGCTACTCCTGCCCAATGCTGAAACAACAGTCGTGGCTAATATATGGCAAAGAGATTTTAAGTCTCTGCTGGCCCCCAGGGGGAAAATAATCATAAGCCTGCTCAGTGTTTGTTAAAAGATACAGGTAATTGTGGAGAAGAGCAACAAAAAAGACAATTGAGTGGCTGGGCAGGTTGATTTATGAGGAAAGATTAAAGGAGCTGAACATGAATGGCTTAGCTAAACAGTGACTAAAACAGGACATGAAAAGTAGCCACTGTCAACAGTATTTGAAGTGTCTGTCTGAAGGGGCATTAACTGTTTGGGTGTGGATATTTTGAATAAATGGAGGTCTTGAAAAGGAGGTCGGAAATGCAAGTGCCAGATGAATGTTAAGGAAAGTTTCCTGAAGAACAAGACTTCCATGGCAAACTCCTCCCCACTGTAAGGTGGGGTGCCCCCCAAAAGGTCATCTGTTCGAGCGGACATTATCTAGGGAACTTCTGGGAGGTGTCTACTCTTAAATGCCTCACTGGCATCCCCATCTCTGAGCACCAGCATAGAGACGACCAGACACCAATACTGTAAAAGCCCATTCCAAAACTTCCATACAAACAGAAGATAAAATATCCATACCTTTAGCCTCAGAGATCAAGCAGAAATGCAAGAAAATGTCCAAAGTGAGCGGAAAGGTGATCCCCCTGGAATTCTCTTATACTACTGAAGGATGAAATAGGGCTGGGTTTGTTCACAGGTAGCGAGAAGACACATTATTATCAGCCTTTACACCCTACCATTACTTGGCCTCTCCCAAACAAGAACTTGAACTAAAGGAAATGCTTTTTAGTGACACTAAAGAGACCTGGGTTGGTCATCATCCAGCTGTTACAAATCACATAATTCACATAAGGCACAGCACCCTTCTCCCTGCCTAGTCCAGACAGGACTAATGGTTTGACCATGGCGAGCCACACCTCGGGTTCAAAACAGCAATAAATTAGAAATTAACTTGCCACATCCTACTGCTTTCTTTTCATTTCATATAATCAATGACTGGGCAGGAAATAACTGCATGGTGAGAATTCCACCTGGAGAACAAAGCACATATCTACTCCTCTGACAAAGCCAGCATAGTATATACGTTGATAAGAGAGTTGATAGTTCTGAGGTTCAGCCGCCATGACACAAACCCCTGTGTAAATGTTGTCTCCACACCCAAAATGAGACTAACACTTTCTCCCAAAGTTTGGCTGATCCTGCCTATGTAACCACTACATCACTCACGGCAGGAAAGGCTTCTTAGCAAGTGAGTGCGTTGCACAACAATCCTTGCGGAGGCTGTAGGTGTGGTAACACTCTTAGAATCATTAGTGCACTCCCCAGCAATTAAATTACACATTTGATCATAGAATAATTTAGGTTAAAAAAAAGGCTCTAAGGTAATTGAGTTCAACGGCTAACCCAGACAAGTTCACCAGTAAACCACATCCCTAAAATGTACCCATGCCCATGTAGCTCTCATCAATGGGCTATAGACACCCCTGAGTGCCTACTACATTGATTTTCTATTACAGCAACAGCTCACTTACCTCAGTTGTACCAAGACACCACCACAGAGGTCACATATACGTGCACCTTTTGTGACTTTCAAAAAAATGGTTTTTTTTTCTTCTCTCTGTCCTGGTTTTCTAATTCTCTTTTCAGGGTCAGGAACAAATTTTCCAAATTTTCATTTTCCAAATCCCAGAGTATTTCCTGCTTGTTTCGCATTAAAGTGGAGAGAGAGCAGCTAGAAACCAGCAGGGCACTGGTAGGTGCACAGCAGAGAAATGTGCACGTGCTGGCAGAAAGGCACCAGCTGTGAATCCTTCTATAAAGGGTGCAAGGAAATGTCATTTTCTTGATACGTTTTAAAAAAGGAAAGGCAAATATATATTAATGCAAATATCTCTTAATTGGTCATGGTGTCGAATGCTCCCTTTAACTTTGATCTAATGAGTGTTTCAGTGAGCTGTCAGCAATCTCCAGCAGCCTCCAGGCACTAATGAGTGAGCATCGAGGTGTCAATGCTTCTGGCATTAACCTCAATTAGGAGGAGTTAGGGTGATCACTGAATCAAGGGTCAGCCATTCATTGCTGAGACATTCCTCTGGCTGCAGCCTGCAGTCTCCTACTTGAAAAGGGCTGGCAGACTGGCTGCCAACCTCCTCGCCAGTAAAGAAGTCTCATACCTGCCAACATTACTGTTAATTACTATATTTGAAATCTGCACAGGTCTTAACAGGCATGGAGACACAATAGTAACCTTATTTATGAGGCTGTTCAATGAAGTTCCCAGGTAAAAAAATAACCTGTGGTATTAAAATTATAAATATCTACCACTTACTCATGGTCAGAATTTTAAAATATCATTAAGGGCATCAATATGACAAAGAATAGAAAGTCTGTAGTCTGTACAACGGGGTTAAGCTCACAGAAAAAAAAATCATCACATAGATAACCCATGTGATTTTAATTCTGCTCCACTTCTCTCTCTCCAGAGGTCCTGAAAGATTTCCTTTAGACATATGGCATTCAGATGTCATCTTGCACAATCATTCTCAGGTAGATCTGCTTTTCTGGGGTGAAATCATGGATGGATCACAAGTGATTTTGAGGCTGTACCCCTCCTATTCAAGCATGGAGGTCTCAGGACTGCCAGGCAGAACCCCTCAGATCCACCCCAGGCCTGAAATCCATTCTCTAGATGGCAGATTGCTGTTCAGCCTCAAGGACATGTTCATATTTATGCCAGAGGAAATCATTCAGTGAGAAAATCTGTTTAGTAACCTTGAAGCTGTGTCAGCCACCATAAAATATTGGTTATATTAGAGTTTACTATTACAGTTACTACAGTAGAAACTACAGATCCATTATAAAACATTTCTCAAATTTCTAAATTTGTAAAATATATGAATAATACCAGAATGAAAAACAAAAGTCCCACCTGCCTCCTTCCCATCACCACTCCACTACGACAGACTGACCACCCTTCCCTGCAGTCTTCTCCTGTGACTCTTAGGCCATAGTCCTTACCAACTAAAACAAAACAAAAACAAAATAAAACAAAACAATACAAAACATAGAGATAAAAGGAATAAAGGTCTCAGGTGCACACCCCTTATGAACAGTGGAGGTCAGGGGTTGCAGAGTACTTTAGTTAACTCTTTTTGGGACTCTTTTTCCATAGCAGAAGCTCTATGTGTCTCCAGAGTTGAAGGACCACAGCAGCAGGCTTGCAAACCTTGCCTAATTGTAAGATAGCACTTGTCTTACCGTTCATTCTGCTTAGGATCATCATAAAAAGTGCCCTTTGAACTCCCTCTCTGCTTCCTCCAGCCCCATCTTTCTTCCTCCCCATCCCCAAGGCAATGATTTTTATCTCCAAGCCTCCATTTCTTCTCTGCAGGAATCAAAGGGTTTTCAAGCCTTTCCCTCGAGGTGACAACATTACCTGTTCCTCCTCCACCTGAGATGCAGAGCTCTGCTTCCTCAGAATATTTATTTACCCTAATCTGTGCCAGACACAGGCTCATTCTGCTCTGGTAATGAAGAGTTGCTGTGTCTGGACCAGCCACGCCAGGCGTGTTTGGACTCTCCTGGGTTGATTCATGTTAAGCGACAGCGAGCTGGGCAGTAAGCAAAGACAAACAGGAGCAGCACAGTGACAACTTTCAATTACCTGATTTACCAAGCTTCATCTTAAAACTAATGAGTGTGTTTGTGTCATGTCTCGCATCCCAGCACAATCACCAATGTTAAACATAAACAGCTCTTTGTCCCTGTAGCATGTTCCTCCTTGGTGCAGGATGGCAGAGCTGCTATTGCCTGTTATGAGCAGGTACCTCCAAGCCCATTAGTAAAGCATGTGCCCCACTCACTTCAGCACTGGTCTGCAAAAGAGATGGCATCTTGCCTTTACCCTCAGGTAATCCATGAACTCCAACAGATCCATGCCGTGAATCCAAATCATGAGTCTTGCTGACTGAGGCGTTTCCTCTTTGCTTCTCTCTGAGATCTGGGAAACTATATCCACAAAAATTGTTACGTCATCATCAAAGGTAATAAAATCACAGCCTCAGAAGTCAGAAAATGTCAGCCTTGAGCTATCTGGTCACCCATCACGGTGCAGTCTTTAGTTACACTGTCACTGGTTTTTTAACAGGTTCTGTGAAATATGACTAATTCTGAATGGAAGGTCTAAGTTTCTGAAAGGAAAACAAGCTCCTTGCTTTTCCTTCACCTGGACGGAAATGAGCAGAAGTCTGGAAGCAGGTTCAAAAAGTCCATTTGGTTACAGAAACTGGTGATGTAACAGATACTACATCACCAATGAAAATCTACTCTGCCCCTTCTCCCATACCACCAGCTGCAGTCCATGACAGTTTAGAACAAATCTGACCTTGAGAACAGAAGTCCAAAACAAGAACAACCAGACAAACAAAGAAGTCAGAAAATATATTGACCCCATCCTAGCCCCTAGAAACATTTAGGGAATTAATAAAGATGAAATGAAGAAAATGGACCTCAATCCCATGCAAAACCAATTAACAGGAAAATCCCTCTCCAAACCCAAGTGTAGAGATTGATATAACCTTGAACTGAGGTGCAACACCAAGCTGCTATGTGAGAACTTTTTCAGCAATAAAACTCATGGCTAGAAGTCATTTCTTAGGAACTTAAATAAACATCCTGTTTCTCTCTTACTTGGATAAATCTATAGGAGTTGGAGATCTGTCAAACAGTGGTAGTGGAAACCAATAAATATAAGCAGAAAACACTGGTATTGTCATTATGTGGCAGTGATAATTTTGACCAAAATAAGCATTTGCGTAAGAACATGGTGGTTGAAAGCACCTAACCAGATCATAGAACCGTGGAATCACAGAATGGTTTGGGTAGGAAGGGACCTTAAAGTTCATCTAGTTCCAGCCCATCCCCACCATGGGCAGGGATGCCTTCCACTAGAGCAGGTTGCTCAAAGCCCCATCCAACCTGGCCTTGAACAATTCAAGGGATGGGTGGATGTAGATGTAGATATCTGCATTGTAGAGGCTCTACATGTGGATAGCAATACGTCAGCTAAGCACCAGGAGCCCCCTTTACAGTCAGTACAGGAGAACTGTCTGTTCTGAAGTTCTGAAGATGAACTTCAAATATGCAGTTCATCTCTTTCGGGCACTTACTTTGGGATGAGATGATTTGTGCCTCAAAAGCAGCTGCTTTTCCACATTACCTGTAAAAGGAATTTTTCTCAGATGGGAATGTCTACACTATAAATCTCTAGCGCTTATATATCTACACTTGGTCAGATGAATCCCATTTCAGGAATTTTTCAATATTTGTAGTCATTACACAAGGACCGGATAGCTTTTTTAAAAATACTCTATAGCATGAAGAGAAGCATAGGCTTGATACAAAGTTACTGGAAAAACTTCTATTAACTTAAAAATAAGAGAAAGAATTTGAATGATGTCCTAAACTATCTCTGAACTCAGTGTCTTGACAATGAAAGTAGCCACATAGAATTATATCATATCATTATTCTGTTCTTTATTTATTTGGTAGGTCAAACCTATGTGGCCATGAATTTCAAATCTACGTCTGTAAGTTCTGTCTCACAGCATTATACAAGAAACCCAGTTAAACAAACATTATCAGACATTATACATTCAGTGGAACATCCCTAGAGCTAGATTACCTATGAGGTTTATTTGTTTGTAAACAGCAATTTTATTTCAACTTTTGAAGGAAGAAAGAAAGCCTGCATTACACATTTTGCATCTGTCTCTTTCTAGCAAGACCCTGCCTGCACTGCCCTGTTTCAAAGGGGCGTAAAAGGCTTTTGTTTTTTCTTGGAAGTTTGGAATTGCTTCTCTTCTATTTTTTGCAGATCTTGGAATTTAGTTTTATAGCAACAGAAAGCGCTTTTGCAGTAATAAAAATACATTTTCTACATTCATGAATTCATAAATTTTAAGAGCAAAAGGAACCATTACATTCATCCAGCCTGAGGCATTGATAGATTTAATGCACAGGACCTAATGGACCAGAGCACAGTCCCTTTGAGATGACAGGAGAGAATTTGTGCAGCTTTTTTGCCTCCTTCCTCATCATCATCATCATGAGGGCAACCACCTCAGAGCTGCCTTGTTTAACACAGGCCCTGCCTCCAGTCCAGCTTGAAAGAACATTTTTTTAAACACAGTGTTTTAGAGAAAGCCAGGCTGCTTTCCCAAGCACTTAGAGAAAGCAAAGGTCAGCACACCCCCATCACCCCAGAGCACCTCAACCCCTCTCCTTGACCCCGTTTGGTCTCCCAGCAGCACCAGACACCCGAAAGCAACAGTAGCTGCTGTCCCTGTGCTCAGGCTTTGTTCTTTACCTGCACAGTTCTCTAGTTGGGATGTGAAGCACTTGGCCCCTGGGACTCAGCTTATTGCCTCATAAAGCAGGATGGCAGGATTATTAATGTGGCAGAACTGCAGGATTTTCCAAGCAATTTATGAGTTACCGTGGCAGTTCATTAGCTCTCAGCCCAATGACCCCTTCCTGGCAAGCATGAATCAAGCAGGAAGCACGCACACATCTAAATGTATGACAGATATTCACATCAAAAACACATCCAAGGCCATATTTCCTCCATTTTGTTCTGCACGTGTCCAACCGCAGCACTAAAAAGTCACCAGTTATCAGGACTGATAACCAACCCACTGAAACCCATCTAGACACAAAGAACTTCACAATCCCCACCTTTTTCTTTTATTCTCATCAAGCCATTTCTGATGGATGCCTGCATTTAGAGAACAGCAGGTCCTTAGCAGAGGGTTTACATTTGCAGCCTCCATGAACTGCACAGGGAGGCAGGTCTGGCAGTGGGGAAGAGTGGACACTCTGAATGGCTCCCTTGACTTTCAGTGCTCAGAATAAGGTTTCACTCTAAGCACAGACAAGCCCCTCATCCCCACTCAAAGGAAGGATTTGAGAAAATATTTAACTTTCATGGTAATTATCCATAGGTCTTAAAATAAAGCACACACTTCAACGCTTCCTTGAGTCCAAGTGGCACAGTGTGCGTGAAAAAATTCCACGGGTTTTCATGCAGTGCTGAGTTAGGACTTCAGCACAGGCCAAAAAAACAAGTCTAGGAAACTAGAGAGGAAAGAGATATAGAGAAATAAAGGGAGCCTTTGAAGTTAATAACTGGACAATTAAGAAAATGAAAAGGTCGTGAGCACAGTAAGTTTTATCGGTAAGTATAAAACCACTATCAAGCTACTCACAAATATTACAGTGTTTTATACCTAAGAAAGACAGAGAGAAAGGGAGATGTTTGGGGGAAGAGGAAACAAGGAGAGAAAGACTTCTAGTAAGTCTTTATTGCATTCTTTTTCTCAGTTGCATTAATGCTTTTTTTTTCTTTTCTCCTCTAAGATTTTCAGGGTATTTTAAAGAAAAGGCAGAGCTAAAATTTTTTTATCTGCTTCTATTACAGCGGCCACACTCAGAACTCAACCTCACCATGCCTTATGTGCTTCCCAGAATTAACTTGCCTTTTCCTTTTGAAAAAATAATTAATGTATTTATTAGTGCAGTAATGGGACCCACATACTGGAAAATCCCACCTTCCACACCATTCCATTAGCTAAATCTGGCTTTGGGCCAAAATTTCGTATTTCAGCTCCTGCCAAGGTTCAGGTTTGGAATGTTTTTACGTTGGAGGATTTTTCATCTGTTTCCTTGGCTGGGCTAATGGGACCCTAATGCACACAAGAGATCCCTATCACACCAGGCTGCCGGGTACTTGTTTGCTCCAATCGTCTTGTACATACACATGAACTGGTGGCAGCTCCCTCTCAGCTAAGGAATGACAACAGGCCTTGAACCTATGATGCAAAGGGGTATAATTTGATATGGAGAACTGCTGACTTGAGACAGTCCCACTGGGTGGAGTAATTACAACCAATATTTAAAAATATACAGCTGGGCAAAAAGTTAGATGACACCTTTATTTAAGAACAGATTCATCATCAAAATTGTGTGCCTCTGGTAGGAATTCTCATGTCCAATGAAAAATGGAGGCTAGAGGAATGAACCTCCAAAAATATGGCTATGGCTTAAAGAAAGCAAAGCTGTTGCCTCATCCATTCCCCTCTTGGAGACCTGAAATAGGGCCCAGCTCCTACTGCCAGACTAGAGAAGAACAGTGTGGACATGATGATCTGAGAGACCTTGCAGACATTCTCCTGCCAGGACTGGGAGATAAGACACCTCACCAGCTCTTCACTAGGCATTGGTCTACACAAACACCACCAACACGTCACAAGGTCAGTCCCAGCTGCGATTTCTGCAAACAACTCATGAGCTTTCATTTAATATTACCTTTTGTCACCTCATAAATTACTTCCTCAGCGGATTTTTTTCCATGAGTTGCTATCAGAAGAAGGCATATTGGTCTCTTTCCAGTCTTTCCCATGCTTTAGCACCAAAAGCAGAGCTCAGCTCCTCTGTCCCTATAGTTACTGAAGTTCTTCACATGGGAAATGTCTGCCTGAAGACTCTTCCACCCACATGGCCACGTCTGTCACTGTTCTTGCTCTCACTGCCTCTTCTGAAGCACCACAGCAGGTCAGTAGCACTGGCCATGGACACATCGCAGTTTTTCTCACAGGCTGACCAGTGACACATGGCAGGACACTTCTGCCACAGTCTGGCAGACAGGGAGTGACAGAGAGGAGCAGACTGACTATACTGCCTGATCTCAGAGAGTGATGGGGTCACTTATTTGAAGCAGCAACAAAAAGGGTTGAAGTGATGCTCAGAGGAACCCATTTGTACACCCATCACATTTCCCAAGCTATGCGAGGGTCACTCTGCATCTTTCACTGCTCTCCAGGAAACAGCAGCAAAGGGACAACGTGCTTCCAAGTGCAAGAGGAGGGAAACAGGGATATATATTGAGATACAGGCCACGGGGAAGTGCAGTCATGTCCGTTTGTCACAGTCTGTCCCCTTTCACTCCCACAGGTTTGGGGAAAGTAGGAGAGCACTATACCAGGAGCCGTGTGCAGCTTTATGGAAACCTGAAACAGACAGCCAGCAGGAGGTTTTCTACACTGCTATCATCCTCTAGGCCATAAGAATACCAAATTGTTTGTTTTATCATTTCTTCTTAAAGAATTCCAGGACTTAGTTCTGTTTGGCGCAAGCACACGCCAGTTTTGGAACTGGAATTTGATTTCTTGTTTATTTCATTTTCACATTTTGAAGGACTTTGCTCTTTGAGGCAAGAAATATGTGTCTGCTGATCACAAAATCCAGCTCAGAGACATGTCTGAGTTCATGGTTTTGAAAAGGAGCCATGGCCACCTTGAAAGGATGAGGCAGATTCCACCCACGGAAAAGCAAAACATGCCATTTTGTGCTCTCAAGCATGACTCATTTCCTGATGCAGTTAGGCTTGGACTAGAGAGTAAAATTCAGATTAAGAGATCATTAGTGCCTTTTGTAGTGGACTTTGAGACCAGGACCACAATGCCAGAATAAGGCTGTGGAGGCCTTTGAAGGAGAAATCCTCTTGGAAATACATCATGGGGCTCTGTTTATTTTCCCTGGATTTTTGAGGGATGGAGCTCCTGTTTCTCCTGCTACATTGCCTTCGTTTCTGTCAAATCCCCATGAAGATAAGTTTCTCTCTGGTCTTTTTATGAGAAAAATGATATAAAAACATCACCTTTCTGACTAGAAAATTCACAGGGCTTTGCATGGATAGCCTTGCTACTTCTTGCTGCATCACTTCAAATAAAACCCAACCTTCCTGCCACTCCTGCCAAATGAAACAACAGCCAGAAAAGCTGAGAGCCTGATGCTCCTGCATCAGTGTCTCTGCTCCTCAATGTGCTGCACATCCACCATGCTATAGCCAGTACACAAAATGTTATAGTGCCTCCACCTCAAATGCTTTCTGTCATACTCAGCATCCTGCAGTTATACACAGAATGACCCACAGACCCCTTGCTGTCTGAGGGCACAGAGAGCTTCTCCTTTACCACATGCCCCACTGTCTGCTCAGCACATTCAGTACAGCACCAGAATTTCCACTTCCAGATGGACGCAGAAAGAAACACAGAGAGAGAGACTGAGCTAAGCCTAGCGACAACTATGTAAGCAAAACCCTGAAGGAAATATTTTCAAACATGTCAGCTACAAATGACCAAAATGTCATCACAGTAAGAAGACAGATGTTGTTTTTATACTGCAGGACCCAGGCAGGAACAATTTTTCCTCTGTTGCAAAATAAGATGACTAGTCAGGTAAGAGCACAGTGTCTGCTCAATGCTATGACTTAAGCTCCCAACTGAGAGCTCCAACTGTTTATTTGTTCTTATGTAAATAACAGTATCTTGTTAGAAAAATTTTTGCAATGTTTACCTGAAGATTTTGGGAGTGATTTCCTACTAACACAGTGGATGAGTACAGATTGGTAATCACCTTATTCTACGGTACAAAATGAAATCAATGCAAAACAAAGTAATAAGGATCCTACTGATCACCACAGCTTTGCTGCAGGATGCCAACATTCAGTGTGTGAACATCCACTGAGCAAATTAACCTCACCACCAGATTTTCCTGCCTTGAAGAAGCAGCTGAATGGGTTAATAAAATACCACTTCCACATTTTTTGCTTTTTTCTATCAAGCCATTGAGTACAAAAAGTGACAGAATTAAACCACTCTTGTGATCCAAAGCTTTCGCGTGTTGACCAAATAAGAACCACCACATGCCAACTGGTAGTTGAACAACTTTTTAAGTCTTGTTGTTCTCCACCCACCACTGTTCAACAAACATAGACCCTGGTGAGAGTTAAAGTAAGAGAATTTTGTAACTTACCACAGGTGTAGATCACATTGAGATGCTTTTGGATGCCCGGGTAACAAGGATCTCCAAATTCATAGGTGCTGGCATATATGCTGCAGCTTCTTTTCCCGTGACAGCGCTTGATCATGAGCTGGAGAGCAGTAGCTGACTGACACTCTAAAAGGGAAAAACAATACCTATCCATGAATGTTTGTCCATTCACAACAGAAATTACCTAAAAAATAATTTACCAGTTGCAGACTGTGAGAGCATATACAAGATTTCCATATTTCAAAGTCTTTGTGTATACATGGGAAGGTGTATCTGACTCTAACACACCTCTAATAAATTGAAAGAACACTGAAAAATCAGAAACCCCCATACATCCATAGAAAGAAGGCTGAGAATAAAAGATATTTTGTCTTTGTAACAACCATGAAAGTGTCTCTCTGGCCCTTGCTGAAGACAAAGGTGATCAGTGTCCCTGTCTGCCCTTAGTTGTAATAATTATATTATCATCTATCATATAAGTAGAAATACTGTTTTAATCACATTCATTCCATTCAAGTAGCAACACTTCTCATATCAGAAATTTAGAATATGGGAAGTTCCAAAAGCAACTGTTTTTCCAAGTTTTTTTTTCTACCAGGTGGTTTTTCCTGTTTTCTTACCTAGAGTGAGAACAGTTTGCACAGATAAGGTCTAGAGCTTTTAAGTGCAAGACTGACAGTTTGCTTTCACTGTCCAGCCAGGACCAAGCTCAGGGAGAAACTCGCAAGGAGACATTTCTTCAACATTGAATTGCTGCTAAAAGGAACAGGAGAGCTACAGAGAATGGAATACAAACCCCCTTAGGTCACTAATTAGGAGGCAGGGAAAGGGAAAATGGACCTCAAAAGGTACTGAGTGCTAGAACCAGCAAAACAATAAAAGCCATGAGAGACACAGGAAAGCCACAGAAAACCAAGCCTAGAGGGTAACATGTCTTTTCCTCAAATCAAAGGCAGCATTTTATTTCACATGCTGCAAATGACAAAAGAAGAGGGCTCCATACAAGCATTTTCATACTGAACCACCCAACCTTCCTTAGGGGATTTCTGATCCAATGAGTGTCAGAGGTTCCAGTGGAAACATCTGGCGTGCAGCAATCCTGATTCATTGTCTTTTTGCAAATGACCAGTTAGAGAAAGTCATCAAATCTAAGTGCTGCAGAGGATTTCATGGAGGGTGCCTATTCATATTTTTTGTTATTGTTCTCACACAAAACAGAGAACATCCCATAGCTGTCTGCTCAGGGGCCTCACCCTCTGGCACAGGACCATACTGTGTCCATGGGAGTGTGGGGAATTACCCATTACTGGTTCTGTGAGAGGCACAACAAGGCTTTTGCATCCAACATCCCCAGAGATGGGCAGCCTTTGGGACATACTTCATGTAGGAATATGTATGCACCAACAAACTACAGACTCTGCTTTCCACCTTAACAGATTGAATTGACTCTTCAGGTGCCAAAGTTGTAGATTCAGCACACTGAAAATGCTTCTAAGAGTTTTATTTGTCATATACCCTCACACTAAGATTGACAGCTATTCTAGCCATCGCTAGTCACGTCCTGGTACTGATGGCCTCCTTCCTCCCATGCAGTTCTGAGCAGGCCGTGGTCTCCATCCAAACTGACTTTAGCAGCATCCCTATCAGGAAACTAAAGGGGGCTAAATTATGGACACACCTTTATTCCCTTTGCTTAAGTGCTACCCTGTACCTTAGAATGATTTTGCCAACTAGCATTACTCCAAGCAGGTAATACAGCCTGAGATATACCAGGGCTAGTCCGAATAGTCAATTTGCAGAAGGTCCCCAGCACATTTCAGGTGGAAAAGCAGTAGTATGTGGTGTGGGGTTTAGTTGCACGGACATGAGGTCAGCCACCACAGGGCCAGGCAGCAGAGTCTCTCTCACTGTACCCAATACAGACCAGCTGATGTGTCCATGGTAGGTGAGCACAATCCCCACGCTACCTTTATCAGGTAGTAGCTGCATTTATTTTCCCAGCCCTGTCCATGATACCCACTGAAAATAACGTGTCATACTGCCCAGAGGGAGCTCTGGGACCCTGCTCTAGACCCTTCACCAGCCCAACAACAAATGCAGATGTTGTTGCTTGAGTTATAGGAGCCTCTTCCACATAGCCAGAGATACCCAGATACCTCTAGGTAGCTTCTAGGTAGCTCCATCTGCCAGAAAAGGTCCTAACACTGCAATCCTTTGTGGCATTTTAGCAGTGCCCAGGTCCAGCCTGCACTGTTTGGGTACACGTTCACTGGTAAACGAAAACTTACCCTGGACTATCTGTAGCTCTGAGGCCAGCTATGATGGCACAACCCACAACCATTAAACACTATTACTCTCCAGATCATAGTGATGATACCCAGTCCTTGTCCTACAACTAACCTCAAACCTGGAAGTGTTCAAGGCCAGGTTGGATGGGGCTTTGAGCAACTTGGTCTAGTGAAGATGTTCCTGCCCATAGTAGGGGGATTGGAACAAGATGATCTTTAAGGACCCTTTCAACCCAAGCCATTCCAGAATTCTACGATCTTCTGGACTGCCTAGGAGAGTTATCTGGGCCAAAGCAACAAACCATACCATGGACCATGCTACAACCTCACGCTACAGATTTGTTTCCAGTACCTGTGCTCCTGGTACTACTCATTTACAGGTATACACGTAACCCTACATACTCAACTTCTTTGGTGACAGACCAGGCCCCATATTCACAAATATCAGCAGTGAAGTCCTCAACTCTCCAACTGCCAGGCTGCTCCAGCTCAACCTGCACCAGCCAAAATGAACAGAAGAGCAGAAGGAACCCGCTATGCTTCAATTACAGGTGAAGATTAAAGCCCCTCATACAGAAAGTAGGGCACCAAGATTGTAAAAGCCTCTTTTACACGGACGTTTGGCAAACAAGAGGATGAAAAATATATCTGGGGGAAATGTCACCTGCTGAGACTGTGGCACATAAACCATCCAATAATTTAGCTGAAAGCAATACCTGGAGCCTACCCACTCCAACCTCCTGCCCAAAGAACAGCCAGCTTTGATGTTACATCAGGTTGCTCAGGAATTCGCCTAGACAAGTTTTGAAAATCTCCACAGAGAAATATTTCCCAAACTGCTTGGACACTTGATCCCGGGCTAAGCTCCTCTGCAGGTGAAGAAATTTTTCCTTGTATGTAATCAGGTTTCTTATTATTGCTGCAACTCATGTTCATTGCTTTTGGTGTTCATCTGCTGTTTTTTTCTGTGCATTTCCAGGAAGAATCTTCTGTAAAACCACCTATTCTTAGTAAAAAAGAGAAATAAGATCCCACCCTGAGCTTTCTCTGCTGGAGACTGAACAACCCCCTGTCCCTCAGCATTTTCCCACATGCTGTATGCTCCAGGCCCCTGACCAGTTTGGTGGAGTTTCACTGGACTTGCTCCAGTTTTTCAACATCTCTCTTTACCTGGAGAGCCCCAAACTGGACACTTCAGTATTCCAGTTAAGCTGTAACAACTGTCCTGCCCAATTTGGTACCACCTACAAACTCTATCCCATTATCCAGGTCATTACTGAAGATTTCAAGCAATCTGACTGCTTTTAAATGGCTGCCAGCATGACTTCAATATAGCACAGTGGAGGTTTCTCGTAGTGTTCCACTTCCTTGGCTCTTGCTGCAAACAGTTGCAATTTAGGCAAGTCTTACTGTTTTCCATGACCTCCAGAACCTAATGAACACCAAAATCTGGTGAATGCAGGAGTGGCAGAAAGTCATCGGAGGCACCCATGTTACAAGATCCAGCTAAACTCTACTGACAACAACAGGCTCCCACATGGTAAATCCAAATACTCTTCTAATTTTCCCTGTGGTAAGACCTGAGCCATTCTCTTGGAAACAGTCATATTTTTTTAGCCCTGAAAAAAAAAAGAAGTGGGGTCTAGGCACAAATTCTAAACAAGTATTCACTTCAAAGACTTCCTTTTGCTCGCAACAGGGAATTTTCCCTGATTTTGCCTCCACACAATTTCTGAGCAAAAGTACCTTGTGCATTCCCATAAAGGCCAGGGCAAGCAGCCTGCATTGTTTTGAGGGAGGATTGCACCAACACTGAAATTAGCTTTGTCTCCAGTCTTGGATTTCTTGGTCTGTCAACAAGTTCATCCTCCACATAACACATTGAACTGGAAAATGTAAGAGCAGCAATCAAAACCTCCAAATGGGACCATCTTCCTTACACACTTCAAAGGGTTTGTGACAAGGAGTTCATTTAGCTGGATGCCAAAATGTCATATTCAGGCATCTTTACTCCCTCACTAATGAGTGCTGAAGATGTCAATAGTACATCCAAGAGGTTACTGAGTGATAGATGAGACTACAGCACCCTCATAAATCAGAGTCACCACCATGTCATTGGGAGCTCTAGGAGGGACAACATGGTATTTTCTTTTACCCCTGCATCTCAGGCTTATAGAAAACACTGAACTTCACTTCTGTTGGATGTTATGAAGTGCACTTAGGTAACTTAACTTCCAAATGTAAAAAAGTCCTTGGGGAGCTCATTGAAGTAAGAGCTCTAATTACATTAGTACCTCTTCAGAAGGTGATTCCAGGTCAGAAGACTTCCCCTCCAGGTGCCCATCTTCAGAGCTCAGAGAGGCAAGAAAACAGAGGGGTTTTATCCATAAATCATGCAGTTAGCCTGCCAAAAAGAGGCAGGGAAGCCACGCCCAGCAATGTGGTGCAGCAGAGTTGGGCTCTGGTCCCCTTCAGCCAGCCAAATTCATTTTTTCCAGGTCTTCAGAAGTGGGAGATTAGACATGGCACTTATTGTACCATATGTCATGCTCATTCGGGGCAACATTACTGTTGGACTCGATGATCTTAGAGGTCTTTTCCAACCAATGATTTCACATTCGATGATCTCCTTTCTTCTGCTGCTTGTTTGCTTGCTAAATGCAAATTCCAAATGTTTAATGAGATACCACCCTGACACCAGTGAAAAACAAGTGATCCCATGTGTCAGAGATGTGGGAAGGGCGCTCACAAATGCCAACACCATATCACTAAGTCTGAGGTAAGTACTGCTAAGCAGAACCAGGCCCCTGCCGAGAACCTCTTAAAGTCCACAAAGCTCAAATCCCATGGTAAGGCAATAAAAATTGCTTTAAGACCTCATAGATGATAGAGAGCCCTCTTGGAGAGGTTGGGCCAGAGTTACCCTTGGCTTTCATTAGTCTTGGATTGCTTCAGTACACTGCCAGAGAGCAAATACGAATCCTGGCTATGGTGAAACTTTCACATGTGAAAGTGTTTAAAGGTATCAGCTGTGCTTTTCAAATATGATATTTTCAGCTAAAGGTGGGGCTGTGGGGGGAGTGGGATCAGCTCACTTTATTCTCTTCACCTCTGGCCCCACTTTCTAGAAGCTGCACTTCCCTCCAGCCTTGCTTCTGGTGCAAAGAAAAAAAGAAAAAGGATTCCCTTTCCCAGGATCACTTCCCAAATGCAGACCACTGGCCAGTTTGATTTCACAACCCTTAGTCTAAGCCCTCAGTGGGTAATTCATCTTACCAGTTGTATTTAGTGTGATATGACTCCTTGATCTACTCCATCAGCCCAGCCTCTGTCAGGGTGAAAACCCAAATCAGGGCAACAGAGGCATGATGGAGGATTTTACCAGCTGCAGCTTGCAGACAGCATTGGCTTTAAAACTGGAATTGGTCTCGGTGATGTAATGTCCATATCATCAAGCTCACCACAATGAATGGATTTTAGTCAGTCTAAGGCTGCTTCCCAGCATGACTATTTCTTTATTACCTCTTCCTGGTGAAAAAAAAAATAAATAAACTGGAGCCAATGTCTATTAATCATGTCCTTAATTCTGGTTACTCAGTGTTACTTGTTTTTCTCCAGTAAGGGTGACACATCCAAATCTGAAATCTGAGCCATACACTGCTGCTTTTGATTGCAAAACCTATCTAGGTTTGAAAGAATGTTTCCAAACTCTTTAATTTTTGCATTTTGGTAACTCTTAGATGCTCTGGTGGAGATTGGAGTCTCTTACAAGGCAGCAGCCATCACAGATGGATCCACAAACAGATTTAAACACTGAGTTTTGAGAAGGGTATGTGAGAATCCCACAGTGAAGTTGGGCATATTGCAGATGTTTGAGAACATCTGTTCATCTGTTTATCTGCTCAGGGTCAGACTCACCTGGCACAGCCACACTGAGCCTGCAAAGGTGGGTTCCTGCACAGATGAAACAGGCTGTCCAGAGCAAGCAGGACCACACACAGCTGGACAGGTGACTATGTTAGCATGCTGTAAAGCTGCCAGGTACTGCTTTTCCAAAGGCTGTCCATGGATCTGGAGAGGCAGCAGGGCATGGAGCTCAACCCAATGTTAACATGCATATATTTCAAAAAGAAAGAAAAATGGAGCCTGAGAAAAAACTCCACCCACTCATAAGAAGATAAGTCAGACTCTCTGAATCTGTGAATTTTCAAGAAAAATGGGGCATTCATTCTACTTTTTTTCAGCCAACAAACTATAAGACCTTGAAGTGTCAAAAGGACCAAATGATTGGCCACAGTTAAAGGCTTCAGGAAGAGCATCACTGCCTAAAACACTGTTTCTAGCAGTGCATATGAGGTAAGTGATTAAGAACTGAAATAGGACTGGTGGTACCTGACCAAGAGACAAATTCTGTTGGATGCTTTGGCTCAGTGTAAAGGCATCAGGAGCAGACCCACATCTTGAATTTAAACCATCAGCAGAACCCTAGCTTTCCTTGCTGTCTTTTGAGGACCAGGTGAAAGGATCAACTTAAGTTTTCCCTTGAGGGAAATAATTTACAATTGACAGCTCTAGGTGGACACTCTTCCCAAGCAGAGGACAGGATTTTTCTCCAAAACACGCAGCCTGATTTCCTGCTCAAGAACAAAAGAGGAAAAGTTACTTGCTGGGAGCTATGAATCTGAGAGGACTGAATGAAAGATGGAAGGAGGCAATCAACTAAAAGGAGAGAAATTTCATTTCTGCAAAGAAAGCTGACACCTCTGAATCAGTGCTGTGGTTATCCACTTGTCTGCCAAAAGAGAAAGCAGATTTCAATGGAATGGCAAAAAGGACAAAAGCAGGAAGTAACTCCAACCTTGCAGGTGAGGCAACTGCCTAAATTCCTTCATGTTTTACCTAGAAGTGACCACCTCAATCTGCAAAAGAACTTCTATCATAAGCAGGATTGAAGGAAGCTCTCCTGGTTTTGGGCTGTTTCTCATATATTGTTAAGATGTTCCATTAGCTGTGGTTGGTACAAACGTCAGCTCTTTCATAAAGGGGCAGCTGCTAGAGGTGCCTAAGCCTCTGCTTCAGCCATCCAGCATCCTGTGAAGGATGTCTTCATGGAATATCAATGAGTCAGTCTGCACTCTGTGCAGTACATCAAACCCCAGGCATTTTTGACTTAGCCCATACCCATTAAGCTCAATATTCTCTTTAAAAGGCAGTGCAGAAGACTGTTAATAAAGATGGATTTTGTCCACTTTCTCTCTCGGTTAGCATCCCTGGGAGGTAATTTCTGTATCAGTGTAAAGCTGCCACACAGTTTCAGTTGGGGGCAACTGAAATACACTGGATTTCTCCTCCCTGCCATGGTACACAAGCCGCTTTAGAGGACACAAGAAGTGAGTTGCGTCTAGATCCACAAGGCAAGAGGGGAAAAAACCAAACTACAAACACTTAAGTAACCTTAAGACCAAACAATGTGAAGTTCAGCCAATAGAAACCAAAGACTGCCCTTAAACAAAAAAGGTACAGAAGCAGAAGTGTATTTGCATACACGGGAGAAGCTCAGGACAGAAACCCAAAACAATTAAAAATTAAAAGGTGAAGTTCCCCACTGATATTTGTAAAATGATAAATGGTCAACGTCATTATTACAAATAGCAGCAGAGAAATTCACATTGATACACCTGTATACAGAATGTATGTCTTGCACAATGTCACTGAAAGGAACTGGCTAGAAAGGAAATCTATATCCAAACATTAGAAGGATGTGCAGAGAAGGCCAGCTTTACATTAGAAAAGTATGTTTTACAGAAAGGGAGAGAAAAATTAGTCACCACACAGTTCATAAAACTTTGGAAACTTAAGCAGTAGGCCAGAAATGGAAAATTATCCTAAAAGAAACCAATCACATTTAGAGACTGCAACTGAAGGATCGATTACAGGTTTAATTACAAATCCTATAGTTGCATTTAGAAACACTTGGTTTATTAATGTGAACTTAAATCATCTTATCACCCTTGTATCTGGAACCAGAACTCATATAAAATAGATGAGCCTGCGGTTTTGCAGGGACTGACTTAGAGTGTGCAAAGTTTAGCAAATTAGTAACATTTCTCGGGTTTGGGGGATGAAATGAGAATCTAAGGACAGCTTCAAACATGGCTCCAAGAAGTCTCAGAGAACAAAGAGGATTTGGTCTGGCAATGACAGTAAAATGTTATTATTTAATTTGCAGCAGAGTTGATCGTGGGCTGTAAGGCATTCAAGATAAGAAGCAAAGAAGGTAGCAGCTTTAGCATCACTCACTAGAAGATAGGGATGGTGCTTTCAATGCATCTACTGCTCTGTGAAGTCCTTGAGTTCATTTCTCCTTCCTATTCATTACAGCCCAAAAAAAGTATTTTCCTGAACATGGGGATAGTCAACAAGTTCCTAGACCTAGGCTGAAGCAAGGTCTGAACTTCAGAAGCTGCAGGACTGGCCCATTTTCTAAAGAGATTACCCAGCTGACACAGCCTGCAAGTCACTTCTTGCCCTTGGTTCCTAAAATAAAGCATGGCATGCCTGCAAACTCACAGGTTTCACATCACCTTTGTTACTCGGGCTCAGAATTCACCAGAGTGGCAATTTTGCAATATTCTTGAGTGACATCAGAATTATTTTAAGAGGAACTTTATCAGTTTTGAACAAGTTACACTGGTTTTCATTCAGAGCAACTCCATGGGAACAAATTGAGATGCTACAGATTTAAATCTCTTAAATTCTGCCCTTTTATTGTTAGGATTATATTTTGGGTTTGCTTTTAACTAATAGTTGGGCAATAGGCATCTTTTATAAGATCAGCCCCTAAAGAAGTTGATATTACTGATACAAATACCCACTTTACTTCTTCAAATATCATACCAACAGCATCACAGAGCCTGCTAGTGCTATTTAAATTACTAGTCTCAGAATTTTTAATTACAATCACTGCATGGGGTCATATTGCACTGTAAACAGCATTGCAAAACCAATGAAACATTGAACCTTGGTTTAGAGAAAGATCTTGTCCAGACTCATATTTGAATAGACTTTTTCATTTTTTTTTTTTTAAATAGCTATTGTGTGCATATAAAAACAACTTCATATAAATCATTTTTACGGCTCTATGGAATCCAACAATAGTTGCAGTTCTCTAGAAACAGCTGTAAAGTGATTTTAATTACCTCCTGGTGTTTTGAGACAAAAAGTGAAACACATAAAGTATCTAAAATTGAAGAACAACTTTCTGAAAGTAGGCTTTGTCCCACTTTAACTCAGCATTCTAAATGGGAACTGCATTTCAATTTTAATTTAATAAGGTACGATATGTGAATTAAACAGCAACTGATATTTATTTAGCCTTCAGATTTGGATACTTGTGGGTTTTATTGCATACAAACAGATTGGCCTCTAAAAACATGTTCTTAATCATGAGCTATACACATAATAAAGCAGTTTGTGCCCTAAATGTAAACAAAGCATACAGAGTCACACCTACAGGAGAGGTGCTTTGGAAGCCTGGTGTGCTCTATAGAGAGAAACAACAGGGTATGACCCCCCCCAGCTGCTGCTCATCCTCAAACTCAGTCCTGCAGCTGCTTTAAAAGCCAGACAGGGAAACCAGGATGAAGCACGAGAGTGTTTCAGCCACTCGGATCTGCTGAAGGTTGGCCGTGCTACATGGCATTGTCTGACCAGCACAGATTTCCATGGATATCCCATCCCTTCCCACAGTCCCAGCCACCCTCTACTTCCCCCATCAGTGCCAGGGGTTATACTCCTCATTGGTCCAGCTCCACACTTTAGGGGTCTTTTATTTTTAAGCATTTGACTTAAGACCAAGATTAGAGTGCAGCCACAACCTTGTACTGATGGAAACAAAATGGAAAATTGTCATGGATGGTGAAGCAGAAGAGAGCCAGAAATGCACAGCTGGAGGGGCAGCAGTTTCTTAAAGCCAGCTCTTGTGCTGGCAGGAACATGTACCCTGGAATAAAATTCAATTTTTACTACATATATTTCATATTCATTCACATGCTAGATCTGATCACAGATAAACAAACTAGAAGGGTCCATTATTTATATGGTGTAATAAATATTTATATGAGGACTCTGCTGCAAGTCTTATATACATCTGCATTAAGAGGGGGAAATCAAAACAAACTGGGTTGGATCACCTTCTGTCACTGCATTAAAATAATACCAGGGAAAGAGCACCTAAAGCACTGGCTCATTTGCTGAACTCCTTCCTCTGCTCTTCCATTATCAGATCCCATGAGTTAGAGAGTGCCACTGACCATCTCAATTTCCTCAGGGCTTTGTAAACATATTAATTTTTCCCCTTCACAGAGGCACAGGAGAGAGCTTGTGTGTTAAGTGACAAGGACATTTCACTCTCAGCAGAGTACTCAGCTTAACCCACACCCCAGGGCCCAGAGCAAGGCTGAGGAGCCAGGGTTCCCATGATCTTGCAAGGACTCCAAAACCAAGCCCAGATTCCTTCCACCCAGGATGAGCAATTAAATTGTTTTGGGCTTTTTGTATACGTGATGGAGAAAGACAGGGTCCGTGAGAAGGAGTCCTGGATCCTATGTTAGAGGTCAGCTGATCCTATGTGAGAGTCCATCTCGCTCTCTGTGCTTCAAGGGGGGAGCTACTGTAAAAATGAATAATGTGAACAGGTCAGGTCCTGTTCCTGAACAGGTTCTGAATATGACCAAAGATATTGCTCCACTAAGCAATAAAAAGGGTAATCATTTTACATCCAAGATCTTCCTCCTCAGTCTCCTAATTAGATCACTACCTTGCACTCAGATAAATGTAGGAAAAGGCCATTTTTAAAATTGCTTCTCTTGGAATAAACAAGCCACTTGGAGATGCAGGCAGAGGCAGCTGTAAACAGCATGAAAAAGGGGCAAAGGGCTCACTTGGCTGAGGGATATTAATGGTTCATTGCTTGTAAATAGCCCTTTCCCCAGAGACCTCCCCATGCTCTGTGTATGCTCTCCACACATGCTGGCAGCAAAGTGGAGGCTTTATTAAGAGAGTTACAAATAAGGTCAAATTCTTTTAGGAGCTTTTCAGAGTTCCCAAGGCATTCAAGGAGGGGTCCAGCTGTTTGTAGGGGTTTCCCATTACGGTCAGAGACACAAGTTTCAGCATGTTTGCAGTTAAAAGAGGATCCGGACAGGTTTTCACTTTAACAGGGACAGAATGGAGTTCTCCACCCTATCTTTCTCTTCACAGATGCTAAGCACATTCATATAGATATTATACGAGGAGAAAGCATGTGTCTGGCATGGCATGGCATGTGAAAGGTGACTTGGGGATCTTTTATCACCCAAAAGCAGCACAGCAATAGCTGGGTTAAAAGGACTGCAACACCAGGATACCTCAGAAACCACCTGAGCATACAAGGGAGAATCCCAGAAATTCAGCGCTAGTGGACTTTATCTCCTCAACACTTCTACAGGAGTATAAGATCTTGTTTTTCAAGGTAGAAACAACACAAATTGAATTGGTTTACCTTACATATGCAAAGCTCTATTAGGCCACCTCTCCTCCCTATCTTAGACCTTTCGTTCTTTAAAAGCCTCACCTGTAGATTTCTAAATTCAATCCAAATGTGCATTTTGTCCACAGAAAGAAAAATGGAATCAAATTTTCTGAACTGTCTTTCATTAGGAGAGGAAGGAAAGATAATCTTCACCACTTTTGGGGCAAGCATGGCTTCTTCACTCATCAAGTAGCTCAGGCTGCATAGATGTAAATAATCACTCCGAACCTGTGCAGGGCCTGCTTCCCAGCAAAAGGCCCTTTGCCAGGGCTCAGACTTGACACAAATCATCAGTCCCATGAAATTCAAACAGAATAAATCTCCCATGTACAGAACATAGCTGGGTTCTGCCTTACAGGAACTGGATGTTGCTGCAAAGTCTGACTCATACGGTCATGTTTGTAAGATCCTTTTGTTGTGAATGTCTGGGATCAAAGGCTGCCACGGAGCAGCCCTCCCCACATTGCAGGGCTGTGGAAACATGCAGGGAAATGTTCTGCAGCTAGATAAAGCTTTGATTTATAAACTGTGATGTTTCCACCTGCTCCTGAAGGAACAGAGTAGTCTGCTGGGCTAGGCAGGCCCGTGAGAGGAGCACAGTTTCTGAAGCAGGCTGGGGGACCCTGAGTGCTGCTTCCACAATCACACGCGGCAGCTGGGAGCACAACCCGCTGCATTTCCCAGTTACAACCTGCTCTAACTGGAGGCAGGAATGGGAGTGTTGCAGAGTGCCATGGGGAAGCACCTTGTCAATGTGCTTTTTGGTGATTTGGGTTGGAGGAGGATCCTACAGCAGTTTCTCCTGTGGGGCCAAGAGAAATGCTAACTACAGCCACAACTCGCCTTCCCGTTGCTGAATCCCTGGAGTTCTGCCACATTGGGTCAGCACACACGGGTAGATGAAGGGAAGGTTGTGATAAGCAGAGAGTGCCTCATACCAAGGAGATCAGTGAGCTGTAGCTGAAGAAACCTGAACAACCTCTCCCAAACACGACTGGGATTTAAGGGCTGGAGCATGATGAACTGGGGATGACCATCTGCTCACCCCCAATTTTCTTTTAGTTAAGCTCATCCCCACAATTTGCTCAGGATTTCAGCATGCAAGGAAACATCTGCACCAGCAGCTATAGTCTGTCTTTCACCCTACACACGCAGTACCCAAATGCCTGGGAAAGCCTGAGGAAGTCACTGCTACATGATAAGTTCCTCCCATCTCCTCCCCAGCCCTGCAGGGCATGCGGCCAGAAGATATTCCAGACACCCTTCCCACCCTCCCTTTGCTGTTATGCAGGCAGGACATACCTACTCCCACAGCACCCCAGGAGCACCAGACTGACTCAAGATACTTGAGACGCCAGCAATTCCAAACGTGGATATTTGCTCCTGTCCAACAACTCAGTCATTTTTAGCATCAATTCACAGCTTAAAACCTTGAGCTGGATTTTAGCGTAAAGCTTCCTCAGCATTCCCACCCCTGACTTGGCATTACGCTGTCTTGTACTGAGCCTGCTCATGTAAGTAGTTTCATTTAGGAGCTGACACTGGAGGAAGGCCCTGCCTCATCCCGGCAGTAGACTGTGTGCTGCACTCTAGGATCTGACACCTCATTTCCTTGGGCAAACATCCCAATTTGTAGGGCTCACAAGGCCAGTTTGAGAACTGCAGGGCATACGGGCACTAGAGATCCTATGGTATGTGCATCACTGCTGTCAGACCCCACTGCTTGTTCTCCCTGCTTGTGTCTCCCATCCCGCTTGCTGGTGCCACGTACCCTGCTCTCAGCCAGTACAAGTTTCATGACTTTGCAGCTGGGCAAAGAAGGGCAAAACTTTACCCTTTGTGGCTTCACATCGAGTTTTGTTTGATGATTTGTTTGATGACATTGAAAAGTGGATGCCTGTGCTGGCGCCTTGTCCCTGGTATGTGCCTGTTCTGCTCTCTCAGCAAGGACAAGAGAGTGGGGCACTCAGGTCTGCTCCAGAAACCCATCCTGTTTCACTGACTTGACAAGTTCTCACCCAGCAGCCCAACCACCACAGCAACCAGTGCACACACTCAGCCCATCCCAAACACCACACCAAAGAGGTCCAGGCTAACCTGCCACACACATCTGTTTTGGCTTCTGCTACCTGGCAACAGGGGGACTACAGGAGCACATCTGGGAATGCTGGTCACTTTAGGATGCAGGAGATAAATTTTTGCAGGATGTTGGCTCTGCTGTCATGCATCTCACGCATGGGACTGGGTAGGAGACCCTGAACTACTCAGCTGTGCTGCAAGTGCTCAGATTTTCAGAGCTACAGAAGACACTCACCACACAGCACAAATAACCTGACTGGCCTCATTCCACCTATGGGTTTCTACTGACACCCATCATCTGCGTATCATATTTCCAAGCACTCACTTGACATGCTTCCATTTGAATAGCATTTAACTCCTTAAGGGCATTTGATCAGCAGCTGTGAAGCCAAAGATCCCCAGATACAGCTGAACAGATCCCAGCACAGGCAATAGCACCAGATCAAGCTTCCCTGTGCAGTCTACTCTGAAGCTTTTCCCTCTCTGGAGGCAGTTCCTCTGGGAAACCAGTTAATTCCCTCTCAGCTCTGCAGAGAAGAATTGTGAGGAATGCTGAGCACAGGATTTTGTACTGTGACTGTTGCTCTCTCTGCCACAGCCTAAAATATTCAAAGTCATTTCACATTGGTTCAAGAACAGACAGTTCCAGTGAATGTTTTTCAATTATTTATCTTTAACTCATGACTGTAAGAGACTCCGATAGTCTGAGAGGAAAGAACCTACTTGAAGGTGCTGTAAGCCAACTGTAACATGATGAAAGTTAACAACTTGCTTTTTGAATTTGCTCCCTTGCTTTAACTTCAGTACAAGCTTAAATGCAATGTCAGGTCTTCAGTGGCTGCAGATGGTACATGACATCCTCAGATAATATGCTCCCTCGTATTACAGGCAGAAGTTCAGTGTATAAACCACTATGAAGACAGAAAATTGAACAAGAAATTCAAGCACCTTCAATCATATAATCAGATGACTCTGTGAAAAGCCTGTGGCTTGGTAACTCAGCTAGGACATACAGCTGCACCTCAGTTTGATGCTCATGCTGAAGCTCACCACGGTTGACAAGGTACCACACACCAGGAGCACCACCACAGCAGGTTGCATGTCCCAGTCCTGCTTTTCTAACCAGGACCTGTGCCAGCTCTGCTGTGATGACAGTAAATGAAATCACCCTGCCCACATCAGCGTGTCATCAAGCCATTCCCCTGCTTACCGATCATGGGCATCCCTAGGTTTTGGTATGGGCACTCCAGGCTGCCTCCTTGTGTCCTCCCAAAAATAGCAGAGTAAATGGCTATCACCATGCTCTTCTTACAGCTTAGCCTCAGCTTGTCATCTTCACAGGCTACTTTACTCTTGTATTCATCTGGAAAGAAACAAACACTTAATTACTCAGCTGATCCAGAGGTGGGCTCCCAGCAAGGCGGGGCCCTCTCACCTCCCCATGGGGTGAGCTCGGCAGAGGCAGAAGTGATTCTGGGCCCAGGGGTGCACATCAGCTCCCAGCACAACCCCAGCCTGAGCACAACCCCAGCCTTAGCTCTGCATTTGCTACAAGAGCACTCATCTCTCCCATTACACAGTCCCTCTCTGGCATTATCAGCATATTTAATGAACATATTTTAACCAAGCATGTTTCAGTTCTGTTAAATAGCCAATAATTTCATTTTGCAGAAAAATAAGTGAGGAGGCGTGGCATTTGAGTGGTTTCTACAGGGTAATATGGCAAGGGAAAGTAAAAGCCAATCTTTAGGAACCTATCTCACCCATGGAGCAGCCCTTTATGTGCCAAGCATTTATTCTATATCCCAGCAGCTCAGATGCAAACATAATCATGCTCCATGGCTTTTTTTTCACAGCAGTTCTTCCATGGCAGATACAATAGAAGTTATACTAAATTTGTTAATTATGGAAGCTGCTCCCACCTGTTGCAAACACAGATATACAAAAGCTTGTCCCCAAATTCTTCTTGAAATGGGCACTCTTGCTCTTGTAAAGCTGGTACACACAGAACAATCACTCAGTTTACATCTCTCAAGGAGACTGGACAGTCATTTCATAAGAAATCACATGTCATTACCTTCTCTTTACCATTATTATTTGGATTATGGGAACCTCTAGAGGTCCCAACCTAGAATAGGCCCTTCCCATGTGTGCCTGTCAACACACCACAGAAAACAAACACTATTTTAAAAAGCTGAGTCTTTACAGCAAGACATTTACATATGTGAAAGAAAGAGACTAAGAAAATGGAAGTGGCATAAAGAGACTAAAAAACTGAAGTGGCATGTCTATGGACACCCCAGCCAACTCAAGGCAGAGCCAGGAATATAACCTCAACCTGCCCAGCCTCTGTAGTGACCTTCCACTTGCTTGTGTTGTTTACCATTTGAAATGTAGCCACAGCAGCATCCAGATTGCTAAATGGGAAGGGTCTGTGACCCATGGTAAAATCCTAAGCATGATCAGTCATTTCCTCTTGAATGCCTCTATTTGTACCAGGTCAAAGTTGTGCCATAGAGCACAGGAGCATCAGCCAGTGCCTGGGGTTGCCCCTGGCCCTATGTCACTTACTGGCATAGATATGATTTTTGTCCTTCCCTTACACGGTTCTCTGTGTCTAATATCACACACACACAGAGATAGATAGATAGATAGATAGATAGATAGATAGATAGATAGATAGATAGATAGATAGATAGATATGAGAACTTATGCAAAGTCCATATGCATAAAACTACTCAGCAACTGAGAACACTAGGTAATAATTAGTTTATAAGTTAATACTTAAGTCTTTATTCCATGGCATTTAGCACTTAATGTGACATTTTTTACTCTATTGTAACTCTAGGTTCAAGAATCTTTTTTCCTTATTGGAGATGGAGGGTAATTTTTCCAAGTTGAATCATAGAACAATATAGGTTGGAAGACTTCTAAGGAGGTCATCTGGTTTAATCCATGCTCAAAGAAGGGCTAATTTCTACCTTAGATTAGACTTTTTCAGAAGAAACTGCATGGAGAAAACATGTATTATACCAAAACAGGGGCATGCTGATTTAAAAGAAACATCTCAGAACAAAATGACTCCTCATACTCAACTTGGAAATTCCTACTTGAAGCCAAAAAATAGCCTTTTCAAAATAGCCAATTACCTGGTGATGAGAGCATCAACTGCAATGTGAAAACCCTGGTCCAAACCTTCACAGTCCAGATGAGAACCTTAACCTTGGACCTTAATCCAGTACAAAATTTTCCTTCACACTCTGCAGCCTTTTTACAAAAATCTCTGAACAGTTCTAGTTTTTATCGCACTGCAGAGAAACTTTCAAACCTCTAAAATATTTAGTGAATGTGAAAACACTCTCTGATCCATCCGTCTAGAGGAAGACACAACTAAGACCTCACTCATTCATGGGAGAGTGTGTGCAAAGAGCAGACATCCCTCAGCAGTACCTACCGGGATAAACCCACCACCAGCTGAGTGTATAAAACAGTGGAAAGGATCAGAAATAGAAGCTCTCTGCAACTTCAGAGCATGTAAAAGGAGAAAAACCTCAAATGCCTGTGAAGACTCAGTGGTGGACTTGATAGTGCCAGGTTAATGGTTGGACTTGATGATTTTAGAGGGCTTTTCTAAAACAAATAATTCTGTTATTCTATGACCATTTTATCTACGTAGGTGTTTCATCCCCAATCACCATTAAAGCATCTGAAAGATGCACTGAGCAGACCAAGGGGTTTTATCTTAACCTGTAATTGTCTCCCATAGGAATTTTTTTCCTTCTATGAGGGAAATTAAATCAAAGCTTTAATCTGCCCATACAGTAGAAAACTTAACAGAGTATAATAAAACTTTATCAACTTAACAGAATTTCTTTCTTCCTTAGGGAAAAAACATGGATTCAAGCTAAAAGCACAAAGACACAAACTCTCCAATAGGACAAGCTATACATAGTTTATGTTAAACCACTGTCACAGAAAAGAATACTTGTGACTGGCTGACGTGGTTGAAATATGAAATAGGTGATTGAGTTTAGGAAAAGAACAATTTTGAAGTCTCTAATGAGAGGGTCCTCTGTGAAGGTCTCATTTCTTACAAGGCACTAATTCAATTTCCTCTTTCAATTTGGTTATTATTGGCTGCATCTCCCCATTAACAAGTATAACTGATTGCTTAACCACACATCCTATGGTCTCATTTAAGGTCCTTAGAATATTTATTAAATGCTGCTGACCATTCAAAATCAGGGCTTGTCATTTGGAAACTTGCCTGGGATTTAAACACAAAAAGTATTGCATTGAGCACAGTAAACCCTGGGATGGACAGACATCAGCATCTTTGCTGAAGATCAGCCCAGCAGTCCTAAGTTAAAAACAACTTCTTCCAGTTCCTAAAGGGCCTACATGAGAGGTGGAGAGGGACTTTTCACAAGGACACGTAGTGATAGGACAAGGGGGAATGGTCTTAAGCTGGAGGAGGGCAGGTTTACACCAGATATTAGGAAGAAATTATTTACTGTGAGGGTAGTGAGGGACTGGAACAGAGAAGCTGTGGCTGCCCCATCCCTGGAAGTGTTCAAGACCAGGTTGGATAGGGCTGTGAGCAACCTGGGATAGTGGAAGATGACCCTGGCCATGGCACGTGGGTGGAATGAGATGATCTTTAAAGTCCTTTCCAACCCCAACTGTCCTATGATTCCATGATCCTGTGAACAGCAAAACACTGCCTCTCACATTTGCTGTTCCTACCCTTGCAGCCACTCTTGGAAGTTGTGCTCAGGGCTTAGGGAGAAAGCTGCCTGATGGAAGGCTCAAGACATCAGCCTGGGGAGGTGAACCCAAGTGCACATTCCTTGGAAACAAGGGGAGTTTGTGGGTGATGTGTTCCTGGCACACTGCAGTGTGGAGTAAGAGGCTTGTGCCACCTGAAACAGATGTCACCTCACTGTCACGGAATTCTGTGCCCCAGGAAACACCTCCTGGAGCTGCCAGTTCCCAAGGCTCTGGCTGAGTCCAAACTGGTTAGGGCTGCACTTGCCTGGGCAGGCACAGAGAGAAGACACTGCTTTCTTAAAAGGAAGGAAAGAAGAAAGCATGAAATCCACAGTAGTACTTCAGACTCCCAAAAGGTTCCCTTAAGCTTGACCACTGGACAACAGGGAGTCTCAGTGTTTCTGGGCAAGCTGATAGAAACCTGCATAAACAAACAGATAGAAAGTGATGCTATGGAGGACACAAGTTCCTGGAAGTATTTTGTACTTCATAGCATTGTCACCTCCATTTTAGCCAGGATGAACCCAAGCCAGACACTGATGGCTCCCATGCACTGGATGACAGTAAGGACTGTGATTGATATTAAAAAAATACAGAGCTAAGCATCATCCATATATTTACTGGTACTTCACCCCATAATAGCCTTACATAAATATTGAAAAGAAGCGAGGCAGCGTAAGTGACATAAGAGAGCTGGGACTGGAACAAATATGCATTTTTCTCTCACTCTCCCAAGCAGAGCTGGCCTCCTACAGATCACTCACAATCTGGTCCTAAGCCTGCTCTAACTGTTACAGTCTGGATATAATTCAGGCCAAATGCAAACATTTGTATTAGCGGGTTTCATGTTTCACCCTGAAAAATTAAACACGCTTAAATGGCCTCGGAAAGGTGGCAGTGATATTCAGCAAATGGCTTACTCCACTCTAATCCCCCATGCAGTCATTTGTAGGGCAACAGAGATTTACCACGATTAAGATATTTGCTAAGGATAATATCCCTTTTATTACCGCCTGGTTTCAGAGACACTGGCTTAAATATAACTCAGTAGAGAGAACCCAAGGAGGGAACAGCTGCAGGCTTCTCTAGACACGTTTTTAAAGGTCATTATATGACACAATTGTAACTTAGCTCGGACAATTACAGGAAAACAATTATAAATGCTTCTAGGAGAAAAATGGTCTCTCTCAAACAGTAAAGTCAGTAAGAAGACCTTTTGTAATTATTGGATGTGTACAATAATATTAACCTGCACAACCAATAGTAAATAATTTATCCAGTATCTTAAGAACATTTTTACTTATGGTTCACAAGAATTTTCTGAATGATCACGATTCGGAAGCTCAAAACTAAATGTCAATTGCTTCAATCTCTGCAAGACTAGAGATAAAAGCTCCTGAAGAGATTTTGCTTCTAACAAAATGATGGAATACATTAATGCCAGAGGTTCACCTTGCCTAAAATGATATTTTTGAACAGAACTTCTGGAAAAAATTATGGAATTTTGCTAATCAAAGTATTCATACTTCACGTAATCAGTGCATAGTAGCTGACCCTGTTTCCCAGATCAAAGAGCTGGAAATATATGTAAAGAGAAATCTTTTTTCTTCACAGAATCCTAAAGGATTTAAATCTTACAACTGAGGATCTGAGCAAAGAAGGTGAATTTTTAGAAAACAGAGATGCTTTTGCCCAATTCCTTATCAGGTCAAGATTGTTTCCCATAGAAGACTTTCTTATCTAGGCTATAACTGTTAAATTAAGGTGACTGCACCCAAGATGTCACTTCAGAACGAAACTGCACTCCATCTGAGCCAGTAATTTCTCTTTAACCCAGTTTTTGCCTTGCTCACCTTCATCCCAGCTTTGTTAGATCTTCCTCTTCATGCCACCCAAAACAAAGAACATTTCTTGCCTTGAAACTCATAATTCTTCATTATATCCACCCATTCCACCATCACCTAATTCCCTTCAGCTGATAAATGGCTGTGTTTAAATACTGGGAGGTGGTTTGTGCTGGTCTGTGAAAAAGGGCACAGGCAGAACTCTCTTCCCCACTCAGCCACTCTCTCCACAAGAACTGTGTTAATGGCAGGTACATCTCCAGTGTTCTGCATCACTCTTCCCTCCTCCTCCTGCTCCTACTGCATCTGTCAGGCATGGCTTGATTGTAAAGTGGAACAGCTGAGATGCACAAGTGGAATACACAACCTTTTTGTCACCAGTTAGAATTCAACAAGTTTTTATGGACACTGGAAGCCATCCCCAAATAATAAAGATAGTGATAATGCATGTGGTGAGATTTTGGTGATTTCAGCACGTCCAGGCACAATTCCCACATTGCAAAAGTCACCACATAGCACTTTTTTGTTCCACTCTAAAGAGAGAAGCCAAAGTAAGGGTTAACCATGGAAATTTGAACTTTTTACTGTGGGTGTAGTCACTCCAGACCATAATTGAGTCACTGAGGACAGAAAGCACCTCTGGAGAATGTCTGGGCCAACCCCCAAGTTCAGACCAGAGTCAACTGGAGCAGCAGGTGGCTGAGGGCCATGTCTATTCAGGCTTTTAACACCTGTGAGGATTGAGACTTCACAACTTCCTTGGGCAAGTTGTTCCAGTGATTCTGTTAGTCATGTGAGAGATGAGTAGAGTGAGTACTTGTTTTCATCTCTTCTGTGGGAACTGGGAAAATGAGTTTCCAAGACAGGAAACCTATTAAGCAGTAGGACACACAGCTTTAAGCAGCATTCTTGAATAAGAGTGCTGTGCACAGGACTGCCTGTGAACAGCTCATCTTGGATATATCCTTTCAGGACCCTTCCTAGTAACCTGTGACTCCTGTATTTTTATTTTCTTTTTCTCCACAATCAGCTAATTCTCAGGAACTTCTGTAAAATATAGAGAATATTTTTCAGGATAAGTAGTACTAAGTCCATCCCAAAATTAAAATACGGGAGTGCATCTCAAAGCAGTGAGAGCAAATGTGCCTTGGACATTCACTGACTGCTACACCCTGCAAAGAAGAAGACAATTGTATTAAATGAGTATTTTCCAATCAATGCGTTCAAACCTTTTCCGCATGCTTCTATTCCTATGTTATATATTTACTTACTTTTCATTTCAAGCATTTGCTTTTTCAGTATTTTATCCTCTTTTGCTCTTTGAAAGATATAAGCAGGTTCTGGCCTTCAAGACCCTGAATGTAAATCATAGATTCATAGATTCCTAAAATGGTTTGGGTTGGAAGGGACTTCGAAGATTATCCCATTCCAACCCCCTGTCATGGGCAGGGACACCTTCCACTATCCCAGGTGCTCACAGCCCCATCCAACCTGGCCTTGAACACTTCCAGGGATGGGGCATCCACAACTCCTCTGGGCAACCTGTGCCAGTGTCTTGACACATTCAGTGTGAAGGATTTCTTCCTAATATCTAATCTAAACCCACCCTCCTTTAAAGAGTAGATTTAGATTAGATATTTGGTTTAAAGCCAATCCCCATCATCCTATTGGGGCACAAGTCAAAAAAGATAAGAAGTTTCTCCCAGTGACAAATGCCTACTATTTAGACCAGTTCACATTGTTATAGCTCCTTGCTTTTTGTTTTCTTCCAACTTCACTTATGACATGCGCTTCATATCCTGAGTTCCAGAGCTTCCTCCTAATCCATGTGAACTTGCTACTAATGAGAACTTTCCGTTCATATCAGGATTTGAATAGATCCATATCAATCCAGTCAGCATTCCTTAGGCAGGGTTGGGTCGAGGAAACCTTTCCAGGACAGCAAAGGTCTCCAGAGTCCTCAAGTACAGCCCTCACTATCACTCCCCCACAATCCTTTTACTGTGGATTGCCTGGTGACTCCCTCATTTCAAAGGAATCTAAACGGGATTTTACCTTTAATTTGGAGCATTAAAAAAAGTTAGAGTGTCACGAATTCATACATTTGCATGGAAATATCTTTTAACATTATTTCAATTCAATTTTCCCTTGAGAAACTTTTTGTGAAAATGGTCTAATTTAATTTTTAAGAACTGAAGTTTGCCACGCTCGGCAGCCTGGCGTGCACTGCTTACTTCTACAGGAGATAATCTGAAACTCTGAAAGACACAATTCGGATGACAGTCCAGAATTACATTAAATAGGCAGCCTGCCAGCTTCAAAAGTACCCTGAAAACTCAAGAGTGCCAAGTTTTGGAGGTCTGAAACCCTTTCGACCAGTAAGAAGATTGTTCTTGCAAATGACCTTGTCAGATTCCTTTAAAATTACACTTCTGATGCACCCATTCAATTTGCAGTGTTTAAAAGGCACCTCTCCCCACTGTCACTTTCATTAGTCTGAAGTAGTTGTCCTTTTATATTCGCTGTGGAAAGGCTGGTGGTGCTGCAAATTAACTGCTACATTTTATTTCCAAAGTAGAGTTCAGATGCACCTTCAGTTGCACTTTTCTGTTGGACAAAGAGAGGTATACGGTTATCTAAGGAGGAAAAAAGGAAAAATATTAAAATATGTGCACTAGACTGTGAGATGGGAGTTAAAAATAACACCTGGGAGCCCAGGACAAATTTAATTCTAATCCTATTTCTTCCATTAATGAAATTGGGCTGACTTTCTGATGCAGCTGTGACTGCTGGTGCTCTGCTGTCTAAGACTCTGCCTCACCATTTGTTAGTCCTGCTTCCAAGGACCTGCTGGCTAAAGCTCAGTGCAATTTGACAGAAGCATCGAGATGACAAATGTAGTGAAGTCCCTGTACATTTTTTAAGAAGTAGTAGCCAATTTCAGAAGAGAGCCAAATCAGTGCCAAAGCTGGTTGTAATCACTGCACTGTCCCACCAGTCAACCAGCATGGATTTATGACCTGTAAACCAGCCAACTAATAAACTGTAAACTTGGCCAGCTATCACGGACTCAAATCTGGACTAGCTACACCATAGGAGGCAACATGGGAAGCACAGCCAAAACTTTTGTACTCCAATGAAAAGATGGGAGAGACGCACTAAGGAAAAGTAACTTAAAGATATATAAGGAAAAAGACTTCATTAGCACTGCTGCTCACAGCAGTTTTGTTCTGCTGTTCTAGTGATTGTATAAATCTGGAGTAATGCTGCTTAAAGTTATTATTAAAATAGCTGAAAGGGACAACTTAGTCTTATATCATTAAAACAGCCTTCTCCAGATGTTAAAATAATGGTGATAATAATTCTGACACAGGAACATGAAAAGGATACCTGATTGATATTTTTACATATAACCCACTGGGTTGCCTAAAGCACACAATATGGGAAAACGAGGTGTACTAGATTAAAAGCTAGTTCGCTACTGTCTTAAATAATTAAATACACAGTACTCCCTCAATGGCTTTACCTGAGAAGAAAAAAAATGTAACTGGGAGAAATACAGTAACCAAATTTTCAAAATTCATCATGGATGCTTTAGAAGTCCCAGTTCATAGAGACATGAATAGGTGACAATCTCCAGTGCTTTTTTAGTAGTCAGAAAAATAAGTGTGTAATTGAGAAGAGCTTGATACACCATTAGTATGATAGAACACTGAAAATATCAGGAGATACCTGTTTTAAAAATGTGCAGTTAATTTGAAAACCAAGCGTAGGACGGATATTGAAAAAATGATGAAGAAACGTACCGTAATGGAAAGATTTTATTACCGTGACAATACCCCAGAGAAGATTTACTCTTCTCTGTATTTTTTTTAAATTATTTTTTCTAGAAGACATTTATTTGAGGAGAACAATTGGTCTACATTATCTGTCTTTAATAAGTCCACATATAGGACCTCCCGCAGATGCAGTGTTCTGTGGTCTCTGTTCTGTGAGTCCTACACTCATGGTTTAATCTGTAGTGTCAAAACAACAGACCCAAACTTTCACAGAAGTTAACCTTTGCAGCATCTCAGTTTAGTTTTAAGAATACTGGTTTTGGGACACACTTTTCGTCTCAGTTCTTCACCAGTACACCAGAAAATCTTGAAATCTGAGACTTATGGGCTCCATTTTTCACTACTTGGTTTCCTTGTGTTCTGGTTAATCACTCCAAGGACACTCCTTGCTCCTCTGAGGAGAAGACTCCCAGACGACTTTGCCTCTGCCAGCAGCCAAAGCCATTTCTGACACCTGAAGGACCAGCCACCACACAGCCTCCACTGTCAGCACAGAAATGTACCACAGGTGCCACGGTGCCCAAGGACGGGCTGGATCTCCTGAGGAACATGGGGAGCTCCTCCTGGCAATGCTGTGGACTCAGCTGTCCCAGAACTGAAAGACTGTGCTGTAACCCTTCCTTGTCCTTCACTTAAAATTCATGGCTTTAAAAAAAGGGTATTTTTATCCCTGGTTTGTTGGGGTTTTTTCCCAGGACCCCACAGAAAAATTAAATGACAAGGACAAAGAGGATCTGTAAAAGTCACAGCTCTAGGATTTATACAGTTTAGGCAGATTTCAGAATTTGTCTTTTTTAGTGGTTCACATCTGGATACTGGAGACCTGATCCAGCAAAAGGAATCCTTATATCTACATAGTAGGAAACACCATGGTTTTCACTGACTCCTTATTACATCAATCAGGGCTAACTGATTATGTTTGAAAGAAAAATGGGATTATTTTTTGATTCTTTTTTTTTTAACTCTCCAAGGTCTAGCAGCAGTTTTCTTCTCTGCAGGGGCAGGAAATTATGATTATAATAAAAATAGTGTAATATAATTACATTAGTGATAATATCATTTCCATTTATTGTATTAGTTAATATATTGCATTAATATTGCAATCATATTTATAATTAAACTGACAACAATCTCTGCATTTGCTGACAATGGAATCACACGTTCCCCTTAATCCTCGTCCTGGCAGTTGAGTGATTAATGTGCTACAGAGATAGGGCTATTTGACAGCTCCTGAAAATGTCTGTGCATCAACAGCTTAAAACAATATTAATCATTAGCATTAGCATTTCTCTCGCCCTGGTTGTGGGCTGATAGATCTGTCGTCTGTTATTTACAACGTTCCTTTATTTATACCTTTTCATCACCACAGCGGTTGCAGCCTGAGGTTTTATTGCCCTTATAAATTTCCACTCCCTGCACCACCTTAACAGTTTTGAAATAATACAGATAAGTAAGAGGGAGCTGGTGAATGCAGGAGGCAAAAGGCTTGTTCTGTTGCCTCGGTGGCTGGGCCAGGGGGATGTGCCCATTAAACATCTCCGACTCCATCACGCTGGTTTGGGAAGCCTGGCCCACCAAAAAGCAATGCAGCAAACAATGCAGTGAACTTCTCTTGCCACCAATAAACCTGTCTGATGAAGGAGATTAATGCTTTTCTGAAAGGGTTGATGGCTACTGAATTACCAATCTACCCCAGCACTAAAATCAATCACCAGCATTAAAGCGACCAGGAATACATTTAGGTCCCTCTTTGGTCTCGTCTGAAACTTCTACAAAACCTCTGTGCTTTCTATAGCCCTCCCCTCTTGCTCACAGCATTTTACAAATTCCGTCTAGGGAATGAAAGCCTTGAGGATGTGTGATGAGATGAGGCTTTTCAGGTCGTGTTCACTGAATTTAACAGAAAAGGTGCAGTCCCCAGCCAAGCAAAGCCAGGACAAAGCCCACACAAGATTCAATACTGAAGGAATGGGTTGTAGGGAAATTAAAAGTTGAACAAGAGGCACTCACTGCAAGCCTAGGTGGTCCTTCCAAAACCTCCTTTCTATAATTTTCAGCCAATTCAGCTGAAATCTGATGAGCAAACCTGACCATTTCACCAAGAGACATGGAATCACAACACAGAGCAGGACTCTTCACAGTTCTTTGATAGCTGGAATAGTTCTGGCAACACTAACGGTACTCTGCTGTTTTCACAGGTTTTGGAGCACCCCAGCAAAAAAATTACACACCCTCACCAAAAGGCAAACGCTCCTGGGACACAGCATGGCAGCTCTATCTCTATATGATAGAGAGCATAAATTTGAAGATGACACTTTTATCAGAAGATGGTCTAACTGGAATTAATTCCTAATTGGTTTTTAAATTCAGTTGCTTTCTAATTAAAGCTGCCTGGGGCTGTTAAGAAAAATAAAGTTATCTGAGTAATTTTGGTAAGGACATCAGGATGGGCATTCCCTTGTCTGAAAAAAAGTCATTGACTTTTTACAAGAATTAACTGCGTTTCTTACATTTTTATCTCACATTTTATCAAATCTATGGTGAAGAGCATGAAAGCTTGTTCTCTTCAAAACATGTGGCCGATTCTCAGGCCAAAGGTTTTCCCATAACTCAAAGCTACAGGTTCCAAACAAGAACAAAGTGACCTCCCTCACCTCCCTTCCTCCTCCTAACCCCTCTCAAACTTTTGACACTTCACTCTTTGCCAACAAACATAAGTTGCCTTCTCAGATACATTTCTCAGAGCCTTGATGGGCCTTTCCCAAATACGTTTTTGTATTGTTACATATGAGGGATTTCAGCTGAAATTGGAGTCAAGGTCCCAATCCAGGCTTTCTGAAACTTCAGAGGCTTTAGGTTTACATTTGCGAATAGACAGTAGAGCAGCAAAGTTTGGATTTACACTTTGTCACATCACTGGGATGGTTAGTACAGGGGAGTTTCATACCCACCATCCTTCAATTATCACATCCAGTTGCTTCACTCAGCATTTTAAAATGAAATGTTAAAAATAATAATTTTTTTAAAATATCGGATGGAGATTATCCCTCCCAGAGTCCTTGAAGTCATAAGCTAAAGTAATAACTGCCCCAAGAGAAAAGAAGGAAAATATCACTACAGCATTATGGGAAGCTGCAGCTTTAGGCTCTTCAGAGCTGAGAATTAATCAGTGCATCCAGGATGGTGTGGCAATGGCAAAGGAGGACACGAGAGAAAGGCACTGGGTGGGGGTCTCACGGAGTGAGTCAAATAAATAGGGTAGGAGCCCTGTCCTTTCTCGAGAGCACTGCCAGCACATGGCCACTCAGACAACACATCTCATCCTAAGTATTCCCTCTGCAGAGCAGGACAAACCTTTATGTCCCCATTTTGTTCAGGAGCATTGACACTTTTGAACCAGCAAAGCCAAAGAATAATGAAACAACCAAAAAGCCACAACAGGCGCAGAGCTGCTGTTCAGGGGCAGATGGATCCCTGCTAGAGCAATGGCCCAGAGCAGACACCAACCCCAGTAAAATCAGCTGCAATTGTATTGCTGGGGTGCAGAGAGTTATTTCTTCAGCATGACTTGGGCAGCCCCACAGATCCTGTTCCCAGCCAGGATTAGATCACACAGCCCCTGCAGAAAGGCTGGCACACAGAGCAAATATTTCCTAGTTTACAATAACACACGATCTTACACGGTTCTCTGTCTCTGAAGTGCGGGGGATGAACAAACACTGAATTGTTTGAATAATATTGGTGAATCCAGATTTCAGTTAGAGGGAATTCATGTTAGACCAATTAAATAGTATGTCAATTCCCTCTAATTATCTGTTCCTGCAGCCCACACGGTAATTAGACTTAATGGGTCTAAATCAAATCAGCATGTTACCTGGGAACTAATTGGATTTATGTGCAATTTTTTAATGATCCTGGATGATACCCTGGAGATTGAAGTCCTCTGTGTGTTCAGGGTTTGATCCTAGGCTTCAATGTGCTTTGGATGGGTATCTCAGGATACATTGGCCCTGATAAATTGAATGTGCCCGTTCCCTGGCACTGAGGCCCACAGGCGTGAGACCACCATTCTCATCAATTTTTTTAGCTTCTAAAACAGGGTGGCCATACCCAGACTACCCACTGGAAACCACCTCTGGCCAGTGCTAAATCCCAAACTACATCTACACTAGGAGAGAACAACTCCAGGCTTCAGTGCTGCAGCAACACATCCCCACCTTGAGCTGCAGGGACCCTGCAGTGGCTCTGCTGAGGCTGTGGACAGCAGGAGGATTTCCAGAGGCACCTCCAAGGTTAGAAGCACAAGCTGTGCTCTGCTGAGACCTGTACTGTGCCTTTGAACATCCCTCCAAAGGGTGGTGCACGTTAGAAACTAAGGCACACGTGGTATAGAAAAATAAAATAAAATCATAAAATCATTGAGGTTGGAAGAGTCCAAGATCATTGAGTCCAAACTTTGATCGAACACCACGTCAACTAAACATAAAATCTAAGCCTCTATACACTTTGATGAATCTTGGCCCTCAAATCACATAGCAATTATAAGTAAATCTCCTTTGCCCCAAATTGAGACAGAACAGAGCATTTTATTGATCATTTCTGATCTCCTTAAACATCCTAATCTTTAAAATTAAAAGTACACACATGTAGTGTATTTATTTATTTACAGGCACAGAGAATAAACAGGACTGCCAAACTCCTGACACTTAAAGCAGTTCCATGGACGTATCTGAGTCCTGTACATGCAAGATGAGTGTCCATTAGATCCCAGATCCATCTATTGGATCAGAGGGGACTGTGAATAGCACAAAACTTCCAAAAAACCACACAAGCAAATTCATTTCTCACTGCTTCTAGTTAAGCATGCACTTATCTGAACTATTTCTTTTAATTTCTAGAGGAGGTGAGCCACAACACCTCTGCACAAGTTTTCCGTACTTCCAGCAAAAGCAGTCTCTGAGGGATGAGTACAGGAGACAAGCCCTCATTGCCCTGCTCCCCAGAGCACCACCATCTGAAAAATCATTGTCTTTCAGTTTCAGCATGATTTACTGTCCTCCATCTCCTTGAAATTCTGCCCACGAGAAACCAAAATAGCACCTTGCCTTGTGCATGAACCCCACACAGCAAGCGAGCATCGAAACCACTCGATTTCAAAGGCAGGGGAATGTCAGGGAGACATAACTGCAGTGACAGTGGCTCAAGGGGATGACTGCACCATCTCGTTATTCTTCAGCAAAGGTACAAGCAAACGCCACTAACTTCAGTTTTGCTTTCTTTCAAGGAAATCTTTCTCTTTAGATAACTACCTCTATTCAGGGACTTTTTGAGGCTCCAGCATGACTCTGACAGTGGGAGGGCCTGGGCATCCTTATTTTATACTAAAGATGTCCTGTCCAATCTCTACAGGCCACTTCCCGAAGTACCTGTATACAAAAAAATTCACATTCATTTTACCTAGATAGGTGCTTAACCAAAACAACTTCTTCAGTGACATGTTCACAACAGGCTCCTTCAATAAGCAACAAAAAGAAATAGATATTCCTATCAGTTCAAGACAATTCAGACTTTAAATAGCTTCTTATTAAGGTATTTCTGTTATGTCTGTTATGAAAGACAAATTCAGAAACAGAGCTCAAAAAATTGTATTTGTCTTTTGATAAAGTTATGGATCAAACCCTGTGCCAGGCAGTGAGCTCTTCACAAAGACTCTTTGATTACAAGTCTGTGTGCTCAGACTTTCTGGACTAGCTCAGCACTTCATAAGACCACAGTTTTGGGGTTCAGCCTTTAAGCATATATTCACTTACAGCTCATAAACCATACTCAAATAACCCAAAAACCCAACCAAAATTTCTCATGGTCCTGTATTTTGCATTCTATGGATGCATCATTCCTCAGTCCCCTCATTAGCGTCCTCCCTATAGAAAGGTGGAAAGGCTTATTGAACTCACAACAGCACTACGTACTGTTTGTGAGACTCGAAATTAACGTTTTTAATCATCAGGGAAAGGCTGACCATGACTGGTGTCTCTTGGCAAAGCTAACTCCTACATATTTCAAACATTGTTATTAACCTAGTGGGTTCTGATTAAAAGTTTGCCCGATCACTAAGAAACAATAATTTCGGTCAGATTACCCTGTTTCACCCTGCAAAATTGGAGCTGCCTGAAAAATGTCTTGGGGAAATGTTTTCAAGCAGCTTCCCCTGCTCTCTTTCAGGAAAATCACCTACCCTACACACTGACAAACTTCTTCTTTTCTACCATATCTGTAATTAGCAAAGAACACCAAGCCATAAATATTTATACACAGATGGGTCCTGAAGTACCTTCAGAAGTTCAGCACAGGCCTCAATAGTCAGATTTTTCAAGTGAGCTTTTATGTAATCTCTGCAGGTTCAGGAGGACTTGTCAGAACACCCTGCTCATCACCCCTCTCGAAGAGATGCATTTCTTACCCAACATGGGACATTACAATCACTCACGAAAATCCCATAACAAATGCAGGTGCTTCATTACCTACTTCTGATTTGAATTCCTCACAGATCTGGCCAGATCCCCTCACTTCATTAGCACAGGTCTCTGCCTGCTGGTGCAAAAAGTCTTATTCTGTGCTGCTGCTAGCAGAGTCCAAATATTTCTGCTTTTGTTTCAAACCTTTTCTGAAGTCAGATCTGTTTTTCTCCCCTGTGCAAACTGTCCTTCTTTGTTTCTTCCCAAAAAGATTTGCTGATGTGATGCTGGGACCATGTTAGTTATGTCATCTAAAAAACTTGAGGCTGGTCTGAAATGCCATGTCCAGACTAATTGCCATGTCCAGTTAATTCATAGAATCATAAAGTTTGGAAAACACCTCTAAGATCACTAAGTCCAACCATTAGCCCAGCACTGCCAAGTCCACTGCTAAACCATGTCCTTAAACACCACATTTACACGTTTCTAAATACTTCCAATCCCAGTGATTCCACCACTTCCCTTGGAAGGGTGGAACAGGGCAGCTTTTTCCAATGTTTGACCATCCTTTCAGTAAAGAGATTTTTCCAATTTTTAGATCCTATCTAAAGCTCCCCTGGTGCATCCTGAGGCCATTTCCTCTTGTCATATCATATGTTACTTGGGAGAAGAGACTGACCCACACTTTGCTACAACCTCCTTTCACGTGGTTGTAGAGAGTGATAAGGTCTTCCCTGAGCCTCCTTTTCTCCCAGCTAAACAACTCCAGCTCCCTCAGAGGCTCCTTATCAGACTTGTGCTCGAATAGAAACAGGTCCTGTTCTCCAGCTGACATCAGTTGGCACAGTTTGTCCACATCAAACATGATCCGTCTCCCAACGAATGTGTTTGCTTCCAAAGCCCTGATGGAGAATGGTGTCTAGGCTGTGTTAACTCCCCTGCTGGGGCCAGGAATTGGCCAAGAGGGTGTTGGTTGTCCTGAGCCAAAGCTGCACTGGGCTCACTCCTCCGCAGCATGCATGACTGCACTCCCAGTATCCAGCCCCATTTAATTTCAACACAGCTAATGAGATCATGCAAAACACAGGTTAACATTTCCCAGCCTGATCTGGGAACAATTAAAAGCTGGCTTATGGCACGGCATGGGCAGGTGAGGTTCCCATCACACCACCATCGCCAGGGCCTGCCTGAGGCACCCAGATCTGAAGGAAGGCTTTGCCCATGCAGGAGCTCCCACTGCCTCTGGAGGGGCCGGCAGAGAGGGGACAAGTCCCTCTACCCCACCGGGACAGGAGGGTGGCTGCAGAAGGGAGCAGGGGAAGCCCACCCACAGCTGACAGCACGAGCTCAGTGCTGGCAGAGGCTGGCACTGGCACCTGCAGAAACAGTCTGCAACTCAGGGTGCTGGCAAGCACAAAGGAGACGGAGCAGCAGCATCCCAACAAGGCAGCAAGTGAGTGGGAAAGGGGAAATGCTCCATACCAGCGGTTATCTTACATTGAAAATGGAGGTGAAAGGGAACAAGAAGTTCTAGAAGGCCTCTCTGATGCGTATTAAGTATGAAAATGCTCGACAGAGCAAACAGATTGGATAGCGAGATACTTACTTGGCCTGCACTTGTACCACACAAGGAGGTACTTGCCGGTCCCGGGGCACGGATCCATCCCGAACAGACGGCTGTTGACAAGGAACTGGCAGCTCCGCCTGTCCTGGCACTCATCCAGCATCTTCTGCAGCCGGGGATGCACACAAGAAGCAGAGAAACAAAAGCACATCAGTGTCCACACTAAAGGGAACATCAAACAGAGACAGACTGGAGAAAGACAAGGCCATCCTTGCCTCCACAACCAGCCCTGGCACAAGGCAGGTGATGGCGCTCAACAGAAGCCACAGACTCAGTGCTCCTTGCACTGTTTTAAGGAGCAGGTTTTCAACCCCTTGCGTGGGTGCAAAAGGGAGGATTTGCACTGGGATGGTCATAGAGATTTTGAAACATTTACATGCCATTTAATCATAATATAAGACAGTACAATCCCAGGAAAAGCAGCTTTGAGGACATGGATCCACCTTGACAGTTAAAAGTAAAGACTTGAACTCTGTCACCACCAATCTGCTTTAGATTTCTCTGGAGACGCACAATTTCAAGAGAGCTCTTGTCTCAGTTATATAAAAGCTGGTATAAATATATATATATAAAAATTGCTGGTATTTCAGTAATTAGTAGTTGTGGTGGGAACACTGTTATACAGCCACCTTAGTCATTTTTTAATAGGGTTCATTCCTCTTCCCCCATGATTATCACATTCTTTTAGCTAAACTCAGGGAGGGGCTGTGAGTCAGAACGTTCTCTGACCACTGGCATTTTGGATCCTACCCCCTTTTCTGCTTTTCCTCTAGCACTTGCTCCCCACTCCCTCATTCATAACACTCACAAAAACTCCATCTCAGAATCCACAGGGGCAAGACATTCTGTCTCCTGCTAGAAAATAGCTTCATTAAGGAAGATTAATGATTTCTTTTAACCCTATGATCCTCTAAAGCAGTGGTGGGGGGGGAGAATATTATTGAGTGGGGCAGTAATTAAGTTTCAAATTCAGCTGGATGGCTTAGGTGGTATTTATGTACTCCTGTAGAGCCCCTAAAGTGCTAAAATTACCATAATGTTTGCCTGACACACATGAACCTGTCAGAGCATTTTGAGACCACAGAGTGAGGAAATCCACCAGCCTCGTTAAGTCCCTGTGATACAGAGCTGTGAATTCCAGCCCCAAAACAATTAATTTTCACTTGCAAGGAGGCACTGGAAAATCCTTCCTCAGAAATTCCCCTAGACTCCCCTGGTCTCTTTTGTCTTCTCTCTGTTCACTTTTCTTACACCCACCTCCGTATTTGGGCTTTCCCACAATCTTCTCCCTGTGCCATTAACATAAAGGCTGCTCTTGCTCTACCATGTGCCACCCAAACCAATTTTCTCTCTGCTTCAGTGACTACTTTCTATTTTCAAGTTCTCCCTCAATGTAATATATAGAATCTTTAGCATTATAACTCTGAATGTCACACTCTGAGCAACAGCTGTTCCAGTTTCAAGGGCAATTTGAAGCTGCCTCATTTGCGGTTGCTCATAACTTCCTAAAGCTTTCACCTTTTGGGCTGACACATGCAAGAATTCATGCCTGCCTCAAGTCTGACCTTTATTTTAAAGTTCAAACCAAAACAATCCAGGCCTTTTCTAGCGGGCAGAGAACATATGCTGTTGTTTTCCACTCACAAAGGTAATAAAATGCAGGCATCTCGTTTAGAAATACGGGGTTTGGGATGGAAAGGCTGAAAGGTGAACACTGAAGGAGGTGCCTGGGAGCATTAGCCCCAGCTTGACCGTCACGTTAAAATGCATAGAAACAGCATATTCTTTCCTCTAGGCTCAGAAGGGTTGGCTGCTCACTCAGCATGTGAAATTTAATTTAATGCAAAATCCAGTGAGTTGCAAAGGAATTTAAGCGAGGATCCAGCACAGATATCTCTTTTCATCTCAAAAAGCAAAGAACAACTGAAACAACTCTGGAGGGCTACACATATGAAGAGAAATTCTCTCCAAATCATTGTGCACCTGAAAGGATTTTCTGGCACTGGACAGCTATGGCTGTGCTTACATACAACTAGAGCTAAGAATACGGAGCAAAGGGAAAGAAGCAGCACCCCAAATGTTTCCTTTCTCTCTAGGGAAGCTTTCTTCCCTCAAAGGCAGTAGACTTGGGTTTTTGATCTACAAACCTTTTCACAGCAGATGGGTGGGCATTTCAAGAGCCTTCAGCACGGTGTAATGGGTGCTACCAAAACCAGTTGGAAAACCTGCCTGGGTTTCAGCAGAGACCAAGTTAGGCCAACAAGAAGACAACTTTGAAAACCTCAGCTGAGATACCTGAACAGCACTTGTTCATCTGTCCTTAGGCTCAGCCCCAGGAGCAAAGGCAACAACTCACTGACCTCAGAGAACCATGGAAAAGGGCAGCCTTCAGGTACTGCCACTTTGTCTTGGCTCTGCTCTAACTTTTGGCAGCTCTTACTTATTCCTTATATTCTACATAAGTGAAACCTCCTGAGTTTACTTCCTGTGGTATGCAAAGGGTGGAACAGGGCAGCAAAAAACAAAGCCCTAGGGAGAAATTTGTAACTAAATTAGGGGGCAAAAGCCATCTATGCCATTGTGAGACCACAGAAAAAAGTGAAGTGTTCTTGGGGCTCCATATGCCTTTCACTAATTTGTTGTAGTGTTTAGCTATGGTTTCAACTTAATTTGACAATAACCATGACTCAGAAGTTTCATGAGGGGGGAGAAATCAGTATTTCCTTTTCACTCACGTAACTCTATTTTACCTCCCCCAAACGGCAACATTTTTCCTGAAAATATAAAAAACATCATTAAGATTTCTGGTTTCCTGTTCACTGTTTGAGTAATGTCTTATGCATAATGAAATATATCCATAAACAGTAAAATAAAAAAAATATGTTCAATTCTCAGTGAAATACATCAGGGAAAATGCAAAGAAAATTAGCAGTAGTTGACTGTGCATTTTCTTGGTTAAAAATAAAACCAGTCTTAATGTTAACTTAAACACTTGCACATATAATTTTTACCTATCCTTGCATGCACAGAAATCTTCTTTCCCACTGCTTCATCAGTATGGGCTATGTACCAGCACGTTCTTAAACACTGTGCAGAACATGTGTGACCAGATGATCCCCAAAGGTACAGTTCCCTGCAGGTCCAGGGATTCTGGTGTTTATCAGAAGCCAAGACCTTGGCTTTCTGGCCTTACTCTCAAAAATCATATGTCTAGGCAGCATCAGAGCTCTGACAGATGTCAGATGTTGTTTCTGAAGTATTTGCAGATGATCACCTACGCTGACACCAGGAAGGCTGGGAGTTCACTTGGTAGTGAGTGAATGTCTTGAGCTCACATGGTTTTTGCTCAACGGATGGAAAAATGTAGGCAATTCATTCTTTTCCTTGTTGTTCTGGTTGTCACTGTGAGCTGAAAAGGTGGGAAAACACAACCACAAAACCAAACAGAAAGGCCCACAAACAATCTGGACTTGCACAGGAATAGCAATAAGCCCCAGAACCTAACTGGGTTACATCCCTAACTGGGATGTACACTCAGCTCTTTCTGTCTCCGAGTCTGGTAGACCCCTGACTAAAGGCAAATAAAGTCACCTCAGATTAGATTATATTATAAAAATCACTCCAACTGAGTAAGGTGGAGGAGAAATTCCTGTCTGGCATGAAAGGGGAGGGAAGATACATTAATTGCACTGTGCCATTTTATAATTGCATTACAGTTGTAAATCAGGCCTGAGGGCTGACAGCCAGTGCTCAGGAGGGAAGTTGCGGCTGTTTAAACCCATTCCATTCTCTGGTTCATGACTGAGCTAAGAAGCTGCAAGATTTGCAGGAGATAAGAGAGCAAGAAATGTGAATTCAAGTAAAACAAACACTAATCTAACCCCTGTGATTTATGCCCTGGATTAATCTCCCTGCAGTGACCCAGGTCTTAAAGCAAGGGCAGCCTCAAGCTCAAAATCATGTCCTTCTAGTGGCCACTGCAGATGAAACACATTTTTCATGCTCATTTTGTTGTGCTCATTAGCTAAGTAATTGCTTGTGCTCATTAGATAAGAACCTTTTAAATTTGGAGCTGGATGCGAGCTCTGCAAGGAGGCCATCCCCAGCCATTCCCAAGGGTGCGCTCGTTTTTAGCCTGTCTCTTCACATCATTCTTCAAGACGTGCTCCCCCTGCACGCTTAAAATAAACTACAGCTGAGCTTAACACCCAAGGCAATTAAACTTATCTCAGTTCTTGGTCCCTCACAGCAGTTCATAGACTCAACATGCTTAGGGTGAAACTTTGGACCCATAGAAGCCAATGGTGAAACTCAACAGGAATGAGGGCTTTGCCACGGGGCTGCTCCCTGTACAGCCTCCATCTTCAAAGGAGCATAAGGATATCTGCAGGGCATGTCAGTCATGCATGAAATTACACAGAGGAGCCTTACTAAATAATTGCCCAAAATGTGTGTTGCAAGCTGCATGAATGTATCAGAGCTGGGTGCAGTCAAATGAAGATGGGCAGAGATTTGTACTAAGAACTTTATGCAAGACGATACCAGTAATTTTAAGCATTTTTAGGTTAAATTCAGTCCAGGCATGGCCATTACGGTGGAGTTACAGAAACACTTACATTGGTGCACCTTCAGATTTTTTGCAGTGGGAAGAAGTAAATACAAACAAACAAGGCAGCAGGAACTCTCCCTACAGCACAGTGCATTCATAATGGCTTCATGTCACCTTTCATTTGAATTTTGATACTCTTTTATGTACCCTTGAACACTGGTAACACTTTAAAACACACTATAAATGTAGTGCTTTCAAGTTGAAAACTTATTTACAGGTCCTGTTTCTGAAGAGTGAACATTCATCTCTATTCATTCATGCAAGTTACTGAAGTCCTGAAGTCCACGGAGCAAGAAGATTTTCCAAGAATCAGCAACAGGGAAGCACAGACTACATGAGGAAGTGAAATCCATGCTGATGAGGTGCAGGTTACCTGCCTATGGCTTCATCAAGCCACCTTCCCAGCCTGCTCCACTAGAAACTAGTTCAGCTTTGCCCAAATTACTGCATTCTATCTGTGGATCACTTGAAGAAGAGATCAAAGGCCCTGAATCCTGATCTATAGCAGGTTTTAGTGCTCTACTAGCTATGTCCTATTGTTTTCCCTCGGACCTTGCAGTGCTCACAGCAGAGTCAGCAGAAGAGAACTATGCCCACATATTTGGTGATTCACATAAACATTTCAGACTGTGAAATAAAGAGCTGGGCATGCATTCCCTGTCACCAGCTCTGCTATGGGACGAGTAAATGCCAGTAAAAGAGTAGAGCAGACAGCACTGGGCTGGGATGTTAAAACACCAGCAGGATTCACCAGTGCTCCTCTGGCAGGGCCTTGAAAGAGCCCCAGAAACAGAGATTCACAAAGAGCAGGAACATGTTCACCAAATAGAAGGACTGGATAAAAGCTGCATTACAAATATCACCTAATTAACATTACCTACATTTCCTAACAGTAGGAAACTTAATCTGTATGCAGGGTCAACTTCAAAGGGAGAGGAGGTCTAAGCTGAAGAAGTACAAAAGGATGCATAACCAAAAGTCATGGGATTAAAGAAAGGGAAAGCTTAAAACACAAAGTGGAAAAAAATCCCTGAGAGCAAACCATTACACTGTCAAGCAGGGTCTCAGTGGCAATGATGGAAGCCCCATGACTTAGAAAGTTTAAATTTAGAGTAAACAAAGCATTAGGAGGCTTACACCCTGGGGAGCAGTCCTGCCTCATCAGGCAGACAGGCTGCACTGGCCACCTCTGCCTCCAGTGCCTCTTCTCCTGCAGGACATAATCACTCTGCTCTCATGAGCTATTTCAGTCAAACCAAAGATTTCAAAGACATAGCAATTTAGAGGTCGTCTGTGACCTCTGTATTTAACAGTTCTACTTGCAAATAATTAGCTGGAGGAACCACTTGCCAGAGAGTTCTATTTCAGCCTGGGCAAGATTCATGAATGAAACCGCACTGGTTCCGTGATTTTTAACAGCAACTTTGTCAGTGCAGTAACATCTTCTGGACCCTGAGCTCACTGCTCACCATCCTCTGCAAAGTAATTAATATGACCTGAAAGAGAGTTGCCCAAACTGCTCTTTAATTCACTGACATTTTTGAGACTGAAACTTTCCTTGTTCAAACTGCCTAGAAACCATGGAGTTCTAATATGCAATGTAACAGTGGGTTCTCCTCCCAGTGGTACTGATGACTATTACTCTTCATTTTTACCAATTTCTTCCTTCTTTCCCCCTGACCATCATCATCTTACAGATGTTCAGAGTCATGAGAAAGGGCCCTTTCTCATTCCTGTTGAGGCCACTGAGGGGTGTGACATCAGTGGGACCACTCAATATCCGCTGAGTAGGCATGTTAGGACCCATTTTCCTTGGCCTGCCAAGAAAGCTGGAGCAGTTGGGAATGTTTCCTTCTACTTGGTACTTCACTTTTAATCCAAAATAACTGGGGAAAACAAAATCCACTTTGGAAAGAGCAACACCAGCCCTCTCTTTTTGTGATCAACAGCTGGCCTGTGCTTTGAGAGCCATTTCTGGAAATTTCATCTCATCTTTCCATCAGTGAAGAAGTCAGCTCGCTTCTGCATCTTTTTATTTCGTTTCACAGAAACCTTCCTGGTGGGTGAAAATAAAAAAAGGGGAGGAAGGGTTCAGGGAATCCTGTGGTCAGCATGCAAGGAATCTGCTCCCTTTTGTAGGGCTGCGGGAGTGACAGCGGGAGATGGTGGCAGCAAAGGTGTCCTGTCTCTCACCCAAAGGACAAAAGGAAATACCACATCAGCAGCACTAGCGATTCTTGTCACCAGCAACTGGTTGTCCTGGAGAGTGTTGAAAGAGACCCAGGGCATAGGCCATGCCCACAGGCCCTCCCCAGATTAGCTAATCTTTCTAAGGAGAGTCAGGATTCAGCTCTAGAGCACCTTCTAAGCACAGCTCCTCTTGGGGAAACATGGTAAAACGTTGCCCTTGAAAGTTCATTTATCTGCTGATATCCACAGTACCTGTGGATATGAAGAGAGAAGTTAGCCCTCAGTGTCTTTGAAATTTCAGGGGGCAGAAGCACAACAAATTAAGTGGCTCTCCAGGGCTTTCCGTTTTCCTTACAAATAAGCTGTGGCTTTATTTTCTGCCAATTTATCCAAATGAGAAAATTGCAGGTAATCAGCTGTAAAGTGTAATATAGTTTTCTGGTAATAAGCAATAATTTTAGCCAACCATTAGACATTCTTCCATACAGATCTCGAGTGGTTCATTGCTGAAAACAAGTGGCATCAGAAATACTGATCCAGAACTCAGCCTTCCAGTACATAAAGGGGGCTTACAAGAGGCTTACAAGAAGGGTGTGCAGTCATAAAACAAGGGGAAAAGGCCTTGAGGTGAAGAAGGGCAAGTTTAGATTAGCTTTAGGAAGAAATTCTTTACTCAGAGAGTGGTGAGGCACTGGAACAGGTTGCCCAGCTCTGGCTGTCCCATCCCTGGAAGTGTTCAAGGCCAGGTTAGATGGGGCATTGGGCAACCTGGTGTAGTGGAAGATGTCCCTACCCATGGCAGGGGATGGGAACAAGATGATCTTTAAGGTGCCTTCCAACCCAGACCATTCTATGAATCGGTAATGATTCTATGAATTTCCAAATTCTTTGTGCATTTGGAAAGCTCCCACTGAATCTGACATTACAGTGCTAGAAAAACAGAAATGTGTAGTCTGAGGTCACTGGGTCACTGCCTTAATGTCTTGGACATGCTCCCCGAGGTGGTCTGTATTTCATTTTGAACAAAAACAAGTGACTAAAGCAAGGAATCCTGGCAGCCAATCACATAAAGCTGAATTAGTAGTGGTTGTCTCAGTGTAATCAACTCTTTCTTTTCCCTTTTTAATATAGAAAAAATGTCTGAACTGGACATTTACAGTGGAGAGAGATTCTAAATGGGACTTTACACTCACAACTAGTGTTTGAAGGGAACAGAGTTAATAAATGCCCCTTACACTCCCTCCAGGCCACTCTCCAGAGATGCAGCAAATTTGTACAGCCATGGGTTTGATTAGACACAGTGATTTTATATACTTAGTTTTGAAGGGTTTGGTTTCATTGGCTTTTTCAATTACTGACAACCAGAATACACACACAATTGGTCCTGCTGTAGCAGCCATATATCTGAGTTGTAAAACCACAAAAATACATGCAATTTCCTTGTCTACAGCTTTCCAATTTTCCTACACACATGCATTTCCTACCAGCGAGCTGCAGGCAGCTTGCCATTCAGCTTGTGGAGTTCCTGGCTTACCCTTCAGAGAGGCCTCAGCCCCTCCAGGACTGAGAAAGAAGACGAGATTCATCTCTGGCACTCGGACGCATCCTACCCTGGGCAAGCACAACACATTAAAGGATCAAAGCCACATCTGGGGGCACCAGAGAGGCTGAGAGTCTCCTCCAAAAAAGACTCAGGAACTTGCCAAAGGTGTCCCAAGAAATCTGTGGCAGAAGAGAGAATGTCAGCTACTTTCCCAGTACATCTGCATCCCCAAAAATGGGTTAATAATTGTGTTTTGGTCTCAGTCATGTAACAAATGTACTGCACAAGGGATCTGCTGCAGGTAACACAATTCTCACTCTGATCAACAGGGACTGGGAATTACAAGCAGCCTAAGTATTGAAGGCAAAGCTAATGGGGAACAGCTCTGAGGACATAAAGAGCTAAGACAGGCAGGTAAGGATTTCTTTTCAATCCCTCCTACACATAAAACCATGAAATGGAAAGCCTAGGGTAATATCTTCCCTCTTCTCAAGTTCTTCCAGATGCCTTAAGTGGGCCTCTCACCCACAAGGGTTGAGGCAATGCTCATAGCTATCAATCACCTTGGTAAACTAAATGCTGCAAGTAAATATTTCAGTAAATCAATAAAAGAAGTGAAGGTTAGCCTCTGCCAAAGCTTTCTCTCCATGTTCTCCCACCCTAAACAACACAACTGTCTCTTGTCTGTTTCATTATGAATTTTTGTCATCATATCTGGGAAAACCTTCCACTGATAAGGACCACGTCCCCCCATACTACAGCTCAGTCCTTTGCTGTGCAGTGGAAATATCTTGAGGGCAACTCCAAATCTGTCAGCTTAAGGGTTACACTACAGCCAAACACCAACCTTGTGCAAATTCTTGAGAACTTACCACTGACATTTGGAAGCCAAAGCACTCATATCAACTTTTTAAAAAATGCTGTAAATGTCTCTTAAAAACCCTGGATGCAAGAGCTAGAAGTGATGTGGAAAACTCTGGCCTTTAGCCAAATTATAAAAGAAATTACTCACTAGCCCTGTACGTTCATTAATCTAGTCTGCTATAAATTTTTATGAAGAGTTACCATTGATTCTTAGCCATAAACACTGGATGCCTGAAAGCTTTGCCCAAAAGTTTTCACAGTCCCAAATCCAGCACTCGGAAAAACTTGTGCTTACTTCAACACCCAGGAGCAGACCCTATTTATCTCAACAACATCAGCCAACTCATGTTTCTAATTTTAGTTGTTCCTACTGACAGTAGAGTAACACTGTCACCTTCCAAATAATCCTCTGATTTCCTGACGTCATCTGTGCTCTTGGGAGGATACACAGAGACAACATTCCCTACACAAATGGTCAGAGCTGATTAACTACTGGGGGCTGTTATGAGTTTAAGTGATGTATGACCATTTACAGTGGCCTAAGAGCCAAATGAGTCACAAGAAGTAAAGCCAAGGATTCTCTCTGGGTTTCAAGTTACCAAAGTAAAAGCCTCTTGAAATAGGATCTAAAGCAAAAAGAATGCTACAGCCATCTCTGAATGTGTTGAAAAAGCTAATCATTGGGAAGGAAAACTATAAAAATAATGCTCTTCAAACCCAGTGAAACATAATGTAGCCTTGAAGTGTAATTCTCCTTCAACCACATTCCTGACTAGAGTTGCAGGAAAACTAAGACATCTACCAGTGAAATCTAATTCAGTCCTGTCTAAACTACAAGGATGAATTATCCACTAAGCTGTGTGAGATGTCAGAGCTCCCATGCTGGGTAGCCCTGCTTAAGACAGGTCTGTGCAGCACCAACCCTGAAAGCTGCTGCCTGGCCAAGGAAAGGTAAAGTCCAAAATTAAGAAATGCGTTTTAACAATACCTGAAGAGAGGTGCCAACTGAACAGGCAACATCTTCTTTAATTAAAGTTGCATAGGAGTGGGGATAGCGAGAAGGACACAGCTGATGACTTGGTACAATTCGGCCATAAAAAGAAGACTGGATGCTGATGGTGGTTCTGTGGGGACATCTCAGGGACACATATTCTCCATCACAGGCATGGTCAGTGTAATTCTTTAGTACCTGTGATATGTAACCTGCAAAAACCACGACAAAAACCATCATTAGTGAAAAGTAGTTAATATTTAGGTGATTTACAGCAGTGCAGCCAAAAAACACAAAATAACAGGCAATGAGGGATGCAGATATTATTACTCATCTCTTAAAGGTGCAAAGGAGAGACATGATGACAGTGAGATTAGGGACAGCTGGTGATTCAATCTTCAGCCATGTTTCATACCCTCAGTGGAAGCAACATCTGGATGCTCCAAACTCTTTGTCAAATCACACAACTTATTTACATCAGCATATCTGTCAGGTTTACAGGAAATGCAGCTGACCCAGACTCCTCATTTTGACCCCATCTAGATGCCACATGCAATCTTTGGCCCCCCAATACAAGACAGATTTCAATAAACTGGAGTGAGTACAGAAAGCCACCAAGAAGGCTAGGAGATGGAGAATTTCCCCCGTAAGGAGTGGCTTCTTCAGCCTGGAGAAGAGACGTCTTTGGGGGAAAATAATAGCAGCCTGCCAGTATCTACTATGAGGTTATCAAAGAGATGGAGCCAGGCTCTTCACAGTGGTGCACAGTAGGAGAATGAGAAATAACAGGCACAGTAAGAAACAAGAGAGTTTCAGACCGGCTATATGAGCAACTCTTTCAGAGAGCAGTCAAGCAGCGGAGCAGCTTGCCCAGAGAAGCTGTGCAGTCTACGCTATTGGAAGTTTTCAAGACATTACTGGATAAAGCCCTGAGCTGCCTGGTCTGACATTCTAGAGCAGTAGGTTCATCTAGAAAACAGAAGTCCCTTCCAACCTCCCTTTTCCTATAAACTAATGATCATGAGCAAAAGGGCCCAAAAGCAGAGTCACTAAGGGGAAAGTTGGGGTTACAATTGGTTGTATGAGGTCCTGTTCCATCTTGGCACACCAGGCACACCTTTGGTCTCCTTTCACATTATACAACTTTAATTCTTCTGGCTGCACCTTCTGTTCTAGGCCTTTGACACTTCCTCAAAGCTTTGCTTTCTCTGTAATTCTGCAAAGTCACAATCTTTTCAGAAGGAAAACACTGTGCAGAACCAAATCTCTTCTTGTTTCTTAGAGGATTATGTTATCCACTATAATGAAGTTGTTGACAAGAATAAAGCAGGGAGACAGTCTCATTAAAATTACACTGAGTCAGAAGGGCTGATTACATTCAGGTTGCCATGGGAACTCCCAAACAATCCTGACTTTGCCACACTCAAGGAAACTTCCCTGTTGCTGATACATGTCCCACGTCACTGTCAGCCATGGTCCCACTCAACCCCACAGATCTCCTCTTTGCAATGGGTTTGAAAGTCTCCTTCCCACTACTGCCACCAACACAAGCAGCCACCCCAGCATGCCTGTCCCTATCTTCCTCTTCCTCTTGGAGGAAAACCAAGAGGACATGGTGGGATGGCTGCTGGTAGACTCTTTTCTGAAGAGATAGAATAGAGAAAAAAGACAAAGCAATTAAAAGAAACAAGTAATCCCTGGACGAATTCCTAAAAGGGAACATAAAACTTGTTTTTTAAAAATAATGACTATTCTCTTGGTGACCCATAATCACAGAATGACTTAGGTTGTTACCACTGCAAGTCATCTAGTCCAGCCTTCTGTTCAAGGCAGGGCCAACTTAGTCCAGGTTTCCCAAGGCCTTGTCCAGTTCTGAACATCCCCAAGGGTGGAGCCTCCACAGTCTCTCTGAGCACCCTATGCCAAAGCTTAACAACTTTCACAGTGAATTTTTTTTTTAATTCCATGCAATTGGAATTTCCCATATTAGAACTTTTTTTTGTTCCCTCTGGTTGTTTCATTGGTACATTTTTGTACCCTCTGGTACCTTTCAGAGAGAACACTGGTTCAATTTTGTCTATACCTTTAGGAACTTTAAAACAGTAATTAGATCCCACTTTCTTAATTTTTTACTCCTAGATGAACAGAGCAGTTCCCTCAGTTTCCCATTATTTACCCCATGTTCCAGCACCCTTGCCTTCCTGACAGCCAAATGCACTTTCTCCAGGTCTTCAACATCTTTGCTGCACTGAGGAGCCAGCTTGGCGTGCTGTTTACCCTCCATCCCTGCAAGGTGCACTGCTTCCTCACACTCACCATCCCACCTTCCAAAACATGACAGTGCATCCAGGGAAGCCCAGCTCTTGTGGTTTGAGAGAATTCACATGGACTGCTCATTCCGATATCGACTCTAGCTTTCCTTGTAGACACATCTGTAGGGTATATTTACTCCAAGTTAAGCACTCTCAGGGTATTTTCTCTGTCCCTGAAGCCATATCTAGCAACTTCCTCCTAATCTCCAAAACGATATGACCTATATCCATAAGTTTTACTGGGAATAGCTTCTCTTCCATACCAAGACCAAAACCTAGCTCAGGAGTTCTGTGAAAGACCATCACTCTCAACAATTCAAGGTGTCTAAAACACCTACAATTACAGTTCTTAGAGAAAGCCAACACATAGTAATTTAACTTCAGCATTCAAGCTGCCACTGTGGGGGCTGGATTCTCTGATTTATCTAAATTTAACCTATAGTTCTCACTTAACAGTTCTGTTGCTGCAGTGCCTTGAGGTGTGTGCCAAATAAATATTTACTCAAATCAGCATATTAATTTCCAAGTCCCCAGGGCAGAATTTGCTCATAAGAAAAAAGTTGAGACACAGCCCCAGTTATCAGAATGAGTGACAGGGCTGCATCAGATCAGGAAAAAGCACTATTCAATTTAGTGTCTTTATCTCACTTGTTCAAGGAAGCACTCTGGGATAACATGAACTATTGGGGTGGACCTCCTTTCCGAGTCAGTAGAATACATGCCCTGGGGATGCTGCACACCTAGTCCTGGAATTAGTTCAGCTCTCTCCCTCTAAAGTAAGGCAACTATGCAGGATGGGCATCAGTACAAGCAAACTACAAACAGAATCACAATACAACACAAAATATTGAAATGCACTTTCCATGCTGTTACCCCAGTGCATTAGGACTTTTCCCCGAGGCCAACCTATTAGGAGCCAGAGAAATACAACCAAAGCGCAGTCAAGACTCTACTGTCTCCTCTGAATGTTCAATTACTCTGTCAGAACAGCCATCCTACGGCATGCCTTTCATACTGCCAGTTCAGGATCAGGGAAGGTTTCAGCCCCTGCAATTAGTGCAGACCACTTGTTGAAACAGCTCCTTCCTCTTGTCTTCCATCAGCAATCTCAAAATAACTTGGGTTCGCTCAAGCTCAAGATATTGAAGGGATTGAAGGCTTTGATGGTGACTGACTCATAATAAACAAAGCACCATGTCTGAAACATCTGGCACTGACCACCATCAGAAAGAAGATACTGGATTAGGCACAGGCATGGTCAGGGAGGTGATGATGTTCTTCAAAGAGCAAAAGGAAGTGGCTGTAGAGAATTATTGCTTTTTTTTTTTCCCTTTTTAAGTGTGTCAGATTTGTACTATTTCATTGGTATTTCTTTTGAAAGTGTTGGCATTTCATTACCCATTGGTTCATGGTTCAGTAAGCCAAAATCTGAATTATTTTCAGGACCTTTATTGAATTTTCAGTAACAAGTCTCCAAATGACCTTTTGTACCATTACATGTGGTACCAGGGAGGGAACTACTGGAACTCTCTTCACTGAATGAAATACTTAAACATGAAGCCAAAGGCACGTGTTTGAGGACTTTAATGGCACTTGTATACCAGAGAAAGACAATGTTAGAGCAGGTGGTAATTTGAGCTTTTCTTAAAAAATTGTATTTAATTTGAAAACATGTTGAAAGCAACAAAGAAATCTAAAGCATTAAGCCCATCCAACCTTTTCGACATACTTCATGTTTTGAAAACCTGGGATAACAAAAACAATCTGAAAATGTTTTGGGTTTAGCACTTCTCTTTTTTTAAGGATGGTGTCGAGGACATGGAATCTTTGATGGTGGGCTCTCATACTCCCAAATTAAGTCAATGTACAGGACTCCAGACTTAAACATCTCCTTGATTCAAAAGACCAGTGTCACCACAAAAGCAGGGATTTACACTCTAGAGACAGAATAAACAACCAGAAGAAATGCATCACGAAAATGATACAACATTTTTCCCTCAAAAAAAGAAAGAAATGTTCCCTTCAAACACTACTTGCAATTTATTTTTCCAAAGTGCAGGGTTTGCCTCCTATCAGTCATCAGCAATTATTCTGCACTACTCACCAAACACAGTGCTTAATGCTGACTGTAACTTTATCCCTCCCAGCAATGTCAGCCCCCAAGAATTATTTGAACCATTACCTCTCCAGGAAACTGTTGATCAGTTCTCATCCAACAGTCAGTTCTAAATCTTAACACATATGGAGGAAAGAGAAACATTACAGATTCATACAGAATATCACCATTTTACAGGAACTGTAAATCTAAACATCCTCCTTTATTATTCTCATGGAGCTACAGCCCTTCCTTTTTGAAACCAAAGCAGCTGATGGAGCAGTTCACAAAAGCGCAGATGGCACAAGAGCTTCCACCCCATCCAGAAGTAGGATAATACAGCCTCCAGTACATAAAGGGGCTTTACAACAAGGCCAGAGAGAGGCATGTCACAAGGGCATGAAGTGATAGGACAAGGCAAAATGGCTTTAAACTAGAAGAGTCTCCTCTCAGAAAGAAATTCTTTACTGTGAGGGTGGTGAGGCCCTGGGACAGGTTGCCCAGAGAAGCTGTGGATGTCCCATCCCTGGAAGTGGTCAAGGCCAGGCAGGATGGGGCTTGGAGCAACCTGGTCTGGTGGAAGGTGTCCCTGGCCATGGCAGGGGGTTGGAACAAGATGATCTTTGAGGTCCCTTCCAACCCAAACTGTTCTGTGATTCCATGAGTCTGTGAGTCTGCAACTGTTCTATGACAACAGCACAGCACACAAATATTCATATCTCCCACTTAACTATGGCTGTCTAAAACCAGCAAGTTCTCTTCTCCTGCTTCCACTAAAACCAGTTCTAGTTTTTCTTGATGGGGCACATAGCAGCGCACCAGCTTGCAGAACATAAATTTCATCTTTCACCAGGGAACATCTCTGTAGGAATGTGCTGGAAGAATAGAGACAGTCACAATCACAATAGAACTAACTCTTTTTACAGTTTGGATGTGATCCAAAACTTTTAATAAATTACAAGAAAATTCAAAGGATTCTAATGGTTAATGAGCTACAATGTATAATTAAAGCCAGAGATTCATAAACATCTGCATCGAGCCGTATCCAAGCTATTGTAATGTCTTCTTAAAATATCCCATTTTGAGTTCTTGTGGTTACCAATACAGGAGTGCACACACATCATAGAGAAAAATCAACCTCATGAAAAAAACTACTTTATGCTTCGAAATAAGAGATTTCCCATTATCTGAAACACATGGAGTCACTGCAATTAACTGCTAGTGAATTAAGTATTCCCTTGTTGCTGGTTGACACAGATTCTTTTCTTTTTAATCCATTTGTTTTCCAAATCCATAATGTTTTTTTCAGTATCTGCTGCCACTTTCTTCTAGTTTCCTTAGCTTCCTTGCAGATGTTTTAGAGACACTGAATATGAAACAGAACTTTTTTCCAGGGGATACTTTAATCGGACACTTTTCTGGAGTTCAGACAAGCCCTAAACCACACTGGTTTGCAGGCAGGCTGTGGACTGGAGAATTTCAGCTCATTCTTTATGGGCAGAGCACTGATACTCGTAACATCTCACAGAAACAGTGCTGAGCCAGTGGAGTCGAGTGACATGCCACGAGGATGGGCCAACAGGGCTGAAACGTGACCCCAGCAAGGCTTGAAGCCAGAGCAGGGAACTCAATGAATGCATTTCATACCAGGCATTACTGATAATCCTATGGTTGTAGCAGTAAAAGCAGCTCTCTCAAATCACAGAGAAGCCCAGTACGGACAAGCAGGGTTTGTTTTGCTTTGTTACTAATGCTGGAGATTAAAACGTGCTATTACAATCCTTCTACAGAGAGATTTGTTTTCAGTTCAGCTACTCCCCAGCCCTTTCACCTTTCAGATACCATACAGCTCTGAACAAACCTGAACATCTTGTAAGCATATTTAGGAAAATATTTTTGGTTTAAGTCAACAGTTCCCTGCCCACTATTTGATCTTCTGTACCACAGTTATAGCTCCAAACAGCATCCAGTGTTAACTCAGAAAAATGGTTTTGAAACAAGAGTGAATTTAGAACTACAGCTGAGTGCCAGCATTTCAACACTAAATAAGGTAAGGTTTTGTAAATGCTGATCAGTATTTCATAGGTCTCCCGGGTTTGTGTAGGGATGAGAAAGTACTGGAAGTTAAATTGGTGAAGGTGACAGGAAAAAAACACCATCATTTTCAATTCTACAGGCTTGAATATTACACAGATACTATTGAGGATTATTGCTAATTATTCCCTTAAATTCCCTAACTGTAAATTCCAACAAAATTTAATAAAACACTACAGCCTTTCCACAGATTGTTGGAATTACTCTGGAGAATTTAGAAAGCAACTCCAACTGCAAGTATTTTTGGTCTAAGACTTTAAACAATTGCTCTGAAAATGCAATACAAAAAATCGGTTTTGATGTTTGAATATCATCTTAGATGATTTTCTTTGAATATCCCAGAAGTCCATAGTTTCTTGAGAGATTACTTTTTTCTAAAGCAAATTTTAAAAGCCTTTACAGCTATGGAGATTTATTTTATCTGATATTCCACATTTCAAAAAGACAAGTGTACAGAGTTTAAAAACTATCTTTTTTTTTTTTAATGCTTGAATCAGGGAATATTTATCCTGGAAGGGCCTCCTGCAGGTCACCCAGCCCAAACTGCTGCTTGGAGTAGGGTCAATATCAAAGTGAAATCAAGCTGCTCAGCACCTTGTTCAGCCCTGAGCAAGGGCTGCCAAGGACAGGAATCCTCCAGCCTCTGAGGCACCTCTGCCAGGGCTTCACCACCCTTGTCATTAAACTTTTTTTCAAACTTTTTTTTCAAATAAGTGTTCAGAATTTCCCCTGTCACAAATCATGTTTCTTACCTCCTGCCTTGTCAGTTTGCACCTGTGAGAGGAGCCGAGCTTTGCTTTATATATACCCATTTTCAGGAAGCAGAAGGAAGAATCTGGATACTGCTTAGCTTTCTCTTCTCCACCTTCCCTCCTATGCCATGTGCTTAAGGCCCAAACTATCTTCCTGGCCCTCCACTGGACTCCCTCCAGTTTGTCAGTGTTTCTCCTAGAACTGCGTACCAGTATCATGACCTGTACTTCAAGGGGCTGACCATCCACTTCCTCTGCATTTCAGGAATTTTTTTAAAAATTGTTACATTAGCTGTATGGTTGCAGGCAGCCACAATGTTGCAGTGCAGAAATTTGACAGCACAGGGAATTTGGTTGGAAGGCGCTGCACCAAGACTTCACCAGCTTGCAACCCTCTCTCCAGCTCCCTTATTCCTGCTCCCTTATTTCAGATCTCAGCCTCTTCCAACGATTTGTGTGCATGTGATGTATGGAGGTGCCAGCAACAAGAGTTGGAGCATAGGTCAGAGTGTCCATGGATGTGCCCTGCCAGCCGCTGGAGCAAGAGATGGCGTGTGTAGGTACATCTGTGACCACTACTGACTATCAAGCTGGGCTGGCTGGCAAGTAGACTAAAAGCTTTGGGAGGCAGGTATGAAAGCAGCCACAAGACAAATACTGCAGAGACCAGAGAGGCTGTGCGTTGTCTACAGGAGGTCCAGGACAGCTACGGGAAGACCAGGAGTCAACGGAGAGGCCCCTCTGCATGTTCCCATCGCTGTGAGGTGACTGAGGATCACAGACCCAAGTGCCACATGGACTCTCTGGGGCCAGTTTCCAGAGGATCTACACTGAATATATGTGCATATTTCCTACTAACAGGCTTTCATCCTGCTCAGCTGGAGAGAGGAACAGGATGAGGCCACTGGTGTTGTTTGTGTGGAAGCCAAGTGTTTCTGCCTGTGATTGGCGTGACCCCCCCCACACCCCCACACCCTGTCAGGAATAGCTGCTCAGCACCACAGCTGCCTGCACCTGGGGACACAGGACTGTTGCTGCTCTGCCTCTATCAGGCTGCCAGATTTGGCAGCTCCTAATCCTTCCCACTAAAAATTCCATGTGTGTGAACATCTGTACGTGTACATATATAAAAATTGTATTTATATGTCAACATATGCTCACACACGTGCGTTAAAAAAAACAACCAAGCAACTTTGCAGCATATTTTACCTAATTTAAGCTGCAGGAGACCCTGAACCCCACTATAACTGAGGAGTTCATTTTTTGCAGTACTAAATTTCTTAGAACACTTTGTTAAAATAGTGTCATAACTTTATAAATATTAATATACTATATAAGTAATATAGTAGTGTTAAAGCATTATAAATATTAATGTCTTCCTTTAATTGAAAAGAGAGTAACTTGCAGTAGTATGTATTATGCCTCAAATGCATAAAGTACATTGCGCATAGTGCAATCAAATTTATAAAATACATCTTATAGCATACCCAGGTCATCTTGGGAAGCCTCATGGGGTTTGTTCAGTACTCAGAGAAGGAGAGCTGTGATTTTCAGAGAGATTTAGAGTATACTTCCAACAGCCCCCAAAGTTCCACGCACTGTGACAAGCTGGGCACTATTTCATTCCAGAGATACAGCTGCAGTAAGGCTTAAGGTCATCACTTTACAGCTGAGGGAACTACACGGGTGACACTTCCTGAGCAGTTTCAATCGGCTCTTTCTCCTTGGCTCTCAACCAAGTCCTTTCCCAAATACAGTCATGTCACACATAAATCACAGCACTGCTCACTCTGGCCTTGCCATTGCATTCTAAGTAGCAATAAAGAACTCACACCACCACGGCCGTGTAGCTCTTCTAAATAAAGTTAAAACAGATTTATTTTATTCAAAGGACAGTTTTATCTAGGTGGTTTATATACAAGAGATTTTTAACAGCAAAACTACAGTGAGATAATTAGTCTGCCATAATTATACCCATGTAATTCTCCACAGTACATGCATAACTATCAGTGCACCTTTCCTCATGTATAAAAGTCTCACTGGTGTTCATTTGGACTTGCATTTTCACAATAAAGTCCTTTCGATCCCACCCCTTCAGGTGACAATTCTTATGGAAAATTCAACCTTGAAAATCAACATCATTACAAAATTAAAATGGAAATGGAAAGAGCCCAGTTAAGAAAAAAACAATCCCAAAGCTTGGTGTCTTCCTGCAGCCAGGCTTAAGAGCTCAAACAAGATCTGCCCCAAAACTCAGCCTTTCCTACAAGCATCTCTGGGCCTGAAGGCAAGAGACCTAATAGCTGTTTGCACCTTCTGGTCGAGTCACTAAAATTTCTGAAATTTGTGTCATTTGGCACCTCTATCTCCATCAAATCCCTTCTTGGGCCCTCCTCAGCTGTATCAGAAGTCAGTGCTGGCAAGCACAGTGCCTGACAGCAGCCCCCTGCTGCACCCTCATGCCCAATGAATGCACCGGGTTTTGTTCTCTCTAGTATATATAAAGCACGGGATTTACCAGTTCACCACATACCAAAGGAAATTCGGTCCCAAATCTTCTCCGGAAATAGGAAATGGTTGGCATCTGTCATGAAAGCTGATGAAGTTTACCTCTGGTAAGGTCTGTGACAGCTCCTTCATGTCACCACACAGTGTGACAGCAAGAGACAGAGCACCAACCTGGGAAGTTTGGGAAGGGTCCAGTTTGACCAAAACCCAGGCCTTCACCACTGCAAACACGGAAGGAAGGGTTTGTTTTTGTACCAGTAACATGCAGCAAGGGAACTATAAATCAGCCATTCTATGACTGTGAGCCTCAGCAGAGCTACAGCAGAAGATGTGACTAAAATCAGCCTGGCCTTTGCCCACAGCTTTACTGGGAGTGACAGGGAAGTGTCCTGTTACCACCCAAATTAAAAGAAAGCTTTTGCACAGCATATCACACTGGGACAAAGAAAGTGGTTCTTTGACCACACAGGTGACAGACAAGACTTTATGCGCACTGACCAATCCTTTTAAGCAAATCAGGAACTCAGCCATGACAATCTGACAAGGGCTAAGAAACGCCAGCACTGAATAAACAGGTTTCTGCCCATTCAGAAGAAATTATTCTGACAAGGCTATGAGTACAGGGAAATGGCAGATTTATTTAGACTGGGGCAAATGTCAGGAGGGAAGGCAAAAGTGCATAACCCCACGGGAGCTGCTGCTAAAGCCATCACAAGCAGATGTGAGTGCTTTGCACACAGTGCCAGGAGCCAGCTCTGGGGCTCTCTGAGTGACCACACAACCCTGAAAAATGTAGATTTCACCTGGCAGGTGAAAATGTTGAACAATTCTTGTGATCCCAGAGAGCAAATCCTGTTACCTTGCATGAAATTATATAGTGTGACTTACATGTGCAAATACCAACTCGGCAGGGAAGAGTTTTCCTACAGGAAAATTCTTCCAATCAGGTTGTAGTCTCCCCCACTGATTTTTAAAAGCAGTTCAATGCTACAATGGTCATTTTTATTAGAACCTTTTTTGCCTTGCAAACTAAAATTCAAGGCTTCCCTCATTTGGTACCGTGCAATGATAGGTAGGTATAGGCAATCTCCATGCTCAAGGAGGTCAAATCACTCTGGATTGCTTTCCCACCTGGCAATTTTTCCAGTGAAGAAGCAGAACATTTCAGGGGGTAATGACAAATCACAGCCTGTCTTGGGAAGGACAGCTACTGCTCACAGACATACAGCATGAGCTCTGCTGAGACACTGCAGACAACCCACATTTGTGATTTCCCTCCAGACTAGAGACCTTGTGCTTAATTCTCCCAGAACTTGCCTCCCAAGACAATTCAAAAGTTAGGCAAAAGCTTGTTTCCAGCACCAAAATTTTCACATCTCCCTTCTCCTTCTGCTTTACATTCCATATATTATTTATTTATTCTTATTGAGGGTAGATTTATCAAATTTAATGAAAGCAACAGCTCCGAAACAAACTTGCATCCTTTTCCCAAGGACCTGCAGTAAGAACTATGATTCTGCCCTCTGCATGACCTTTGCCTGTGAAATGCATATTTCTCTTTGCTTTGGCCAGGCCTTGGCAGTTTTATGAACCCCAAGAGAGGAAAGAAAATGAGTAGAGACTGAGACAAGATAGAAAAGGCTAAACAGCAAAAGGATAAAGCAGAGTAAAGGAAAAAAAACGAAATGTAAAAGGGAAAACAAAAGGAGACGCAGGTTAGAGTAGACATATAAAAAAAATCTCTTTCTCATTTGTCAGTTAGAAGTGTGGTTCCCAGGAGCTTATCCTGACACAAGAATCAGCTGGAAGGATTGTGGAGACTAGGTCACTTGAAACTGGAGGAACAGAGAGCAGCCTTAAAATAGTAAAAAAGAGAAAAGATAAAGATTTTGAGCAAGACTATCCATTTGTAAGTGACCTGTCTTTATGTTCCCATGTGATCAAGCTCCAAATCACACCTGCTTGCAAAAAGGAAAAAATAATTATCCAGGAAAAAATGGGAGCTCAGAGAGGCTGTAAAAAGAGGGAAGGGTAAGAAAAAAAGGAGATTAAAAAGTAGGTTTGCATAAATCTCTCCTAATTTCTGATGTGCTCTATCTCTGATGATCTGGCTACAAACCTCAAGTATTGCCTTAACAGAACATGCAGTGTGTTGCATCTGCCACAATCAGGCAAACCTGCCAGATCAGCATCTGCTGTTTAAACCATTGACTTTAGCCAAGAGGGAATTTATTATTCACCAGAAACTAGACAACTTTAAGCCATGATAAATGTGTTCAGGATAGCAGGAATGATGATTTCACAGGTAAATTGCTCTTTGATTGTTTGATATAAACAATACTAACAAGAGACAGGCATCTTGAGCATCACCAGTCCAAGCTGTAACACTGCCCAGCCAACCTGAAGACACCTAACCTCAACTTACCACATGTTCTTCCTGGAAAAGACAGGAAATTAGCTCTTGGGAGTAAAGGCAGGACTGTCTCTGTACCTTGGGCTGAAGAGCAAGAATTAATGCAGGAGTTTCCTTTCTAACTGCTACACAAGCTATACCTTCCTGGTGCTCAAGTGAAAAGCTTTGAGCAACCTGGTCTAGTGGAAGGTGTCTGTACTCATGGCAGGGGGTCGGAACTGGATGGTCTTTAAGGTTCCTTCAAGCCAAACCGTTCTCTGATTCTGTGATCAAGAATGGTCACCTCTGGCTGGAAGCCACAGGGCCAGATGGAGTTCCCAGTACACTTCATCTGGTATCAGTTTCATCTGCACTTCAGTTTTCCAAATATCAGCTGAAGATGATCCCACATCTAAATCCATGGGAAGAACAGGAAAAAAAAACTAAGGGCCTGCGAATGTAAAGTAGCAGGGGTCCCAGAAAGCCTGGGGATAAAGAGATATAAATGCAGTCTGATTTTTTATTCAGGACCACTCAGTAGCACTTCAGGATGTGACAAAGAGGGTGAAAGGATACACAGAGAGAGGGAACTGCTTAGTCTGGAATATAAGTTAATAATAATAATAAAGACATCTGACTTACAGAGGAAAGACAGAACAGCCCTGTTCTACCACATCACCCAAATCAGCTCTATAAATGCAGTAAGAGAGAACACAAAAAGTATTTCTCCCCACCTCTCGCTGAAGCCATTCCCCATATTTGCAACTTCTTTCAAGGACAGAAATAATATTTGGCCTCCTTGGCAACGAGGAACAAAGGGACAATAGAAAGCCGACAGTGGAATTTATGAAGCCGAGTACTGCACTCACCCCTTGTATGGGGACAGCAGTCGGGCAGGGCGGGAAGGCCCCAGCAGAGCAGCAGCTAGAAAAGCTTTTTGGCTAAAAGCTATTCGTGCTGCTTTGACACAGAGCAGTTGTTTTGACTAATAGGTTAGAGAAAGGGATTTCTTTAGCACAGTAACACTTTGAAGGGCTCTTTCCTCACAGCTGTAACAGCAGCTACATCCACAGTGCACATTTTCCTCGTACCTGTTGTATTCCAGACCAAAACACACCACGGGCCCAAACAGTTTCAGGGGCAGCTGCTGGAAAAGTCAGTGAGAGTTGTGCTCATATATGGAGAGTGTTACAGCTAAAGGCTGTGATTAAACTTCAAGACCTGGGAGCATTTACAAGTTGCTGCATCTGAGTGCATGTCCCAGCTGTATCCCAACCCCATGCTAGATCCAGACACATCATCCCTCCCCAGAAAAGGGATTTATTTTTTAATTATTATTCTTTTTTCTCTTCAGTCAGCTTAGATTGAAGAATATCCCTTCCTACATTATCTTGGTTTGGGTCAGGACAGGAAACTGCCCCCAGGTTTTCCGCTGCTGAAGATAATGTTATGTTTTCTGTTACACTAAGGAACACCTCTGAACCTGTGCATGGCATCTGCATATTTGCAGATGACACAGAACTGGAAGGAGCAGTTGATAGACCAGATGGTTGTTCCATCATTCAGAGGGAATCTTGACAGTCTGCAGAAATGAACAAACAGGAATCTCATTAATTTTAATGAAAGGAAAATGCCAAGTCTGCTCATAGGGAGGGGTATCCCTATGTACCATGTTGGGGAATTATAGGCTGAAAAGCATCTTGGTAGAAAAGAACCAGGGTGTCCTGGAAGATGTCAAGGTGACCACAAGCCAGTAATGGGCCCTCACAGCAAAGCCAGCTTGTGGTAGGAGCATCAACAGCAGGTCAGGAGAGGAAAGCCTACCCCTCGGCACTGGTGAGACCCAGCTGGCACATTGTGTCCATTTCTGGATTTTCCCATGCAAAAAAGACTTGGACACACTGGTATGAGTCCATCAAAGGGCCACAAAACTCAAGGGATGGAGCATCTGTTACATAAAGAGAGGCTGAGAAAGCTGGGACTGCTTAGACTGGACAAGAGAAGGTTCAGGGGGATCTTGTCAATGTGTACAAACAACTGATGGGACAGGCAGTAAAGAACACAGAGCCAGACTCTTCTTAATGGTATCCAGTGAATGAACAAAAGGCAATGGGATCAAAATAAAATAAAGGAAATTCCACTTAAACATGTATGTGTAACAGTGAGAGAAATCAAACCCTGGAGTGGGTTGCCCAGAGACATCGTGGAGTCTCCAACCTTCCAGATATTCAAAATCCAACTAGACACGGCCCTGAGAAACCTGCTGTAGGTGACCCTGCTCTAAGCAGATAGGCTGGACAAGATGGTCTTAGAGGTCTTTTTTAACTAAATGATTTTATGATTCTGTGATCTCAGTCATTCTGTGATATAATCCCTTCCCAGGATGCATTGACAAGCCCCAGTCTCCTTTAAAACAGCTGGAAAAAAAGACTTTATTCAGCGTAGGATTTCTGTTTGTCATGACCCCCAGTGCATTTCAGCATCATCTAAGCTCTGCTCACACAGAGATGCTATTAGTTATGTTTGAACTGTCCTGCAACAGAGTTCGGGGAAGCAAGAAAAGGCCCTCCCAGGTACATCTCCTGCACAAGCAGCATCACTGACCTTTATAAAGAGTGTTATCATTCAAGCAAACTGCTGCTCTAGACAATGGAAATGGCACTTGGCACCCTGACTGCTGAGTAAGCGCTGTAACAATATCACCTTTCAGGATTTGTTTAGTCTTCACATCTATGTTTATTAATTAGATTTACTCTGATGCAAACATGGAAAGTGCTACAGGAACACAGTTTTAGATAATGAAACCTGAAAAATTTGTTTTACATAATGACCTAGTGTCCAGATGTTGCACAACCAACAGCCTTCCCTTGTAGCCTGCTTGACTGCTCCTTCTGAAGTTCTGTCTCCAAATCTCAACAAATGCCTGGATCATCACAAGCAATATCTCAGCAAAAAAAGAGAAATAGCAGGCAGGCATTCCTGTAATGTCTTATGCTAAAGCACACATCCAGCCCAGGTCTGAGATGTCACAAACTGAAAGCACTCCCAAGTTTACTGCAGGTACTGAAGTTTTGTCAAAAATCCCAAATAAAAGTCAATGTAAGTACATGCAAAGTAACACATGATAGGAGTCTTGGAGTAGTAACAGTTCTGTGAAAATGTAAAAACCAATATTCACTTATAACCAGGGAAAAAAACCTAGGAAGTGTTAGGAAGGAATAGAAGGCAATGCAGAAACCACCATGGTGTCATTGTATAACTATCCAACACTCATACCCAGGAGAGTGTCTGCATTACTAGATCCTCCTCCCATCTCCCTCCCCACTTAGAAATCATGCAGAGAACTCAGAGACATTTAGGAGAAAGGTGTTAAATTGCAACTAAGCCTCTCCTACATGGAAGACAGGCAACTGGGAGGTGAGACAGACCACACAGAAAGTGGAAGTGAGGAAGGGAGATGAAGGAATTGAAAGTGCTGTTTCTTTCAGTTAAAATAAAAAAAGGTTGGTGAAACAAAAGGGGGAATTTTCTTACCGCCTGCAAAGCTGAACTGTGGCACTTGTGGCCACTGCACTTCTGCAGGTCTCAAACATTCACACAGACTAAAAACACCACAACAACAATGAATGGAAGAAAAGTCCATCAAGAACCAATGAACTCACATACAGCTCTTGATTTAAGAAGTTCTTGAGCTGTGAGGCTGGTCAGACACTAGAACAGGTTGTCCAGAGTGGTTATGATGGTTCCTTGGCTCAAGCTGGAACAGCTGTTCTTGCATACATCTCTGCAGTGCCTATACAGGGAGCCCAGGATGAGGATCTCAGATGCAGAAATCTGCATGGTAGACTCAGAAGAAGTTAGAACAGAGAAATCCCAACCCTACTTTGCACTGAGTTTTGCTCTCAAGCTACCCGAACTATCAGAAGGTAAAAGAGCAGCAATAATAATAATAACAACAACAATAATAGCTGAATTCTCTCGAAATAAGCTGGAGCATATTAGTCAATGTGTTAGTACAGCAGAAAAGTCAGTAGGCCTCTATTGTTAGCAGATACAGCAATAGTGGAAAGGGACATCTTTGTCGCAATCCCATGAAGACTGGCCTTTGAAGAGTGCTTCAGAATCAGGTGGCAGGTTCATTAACTGGGTCTATCAATCTGATTATAGTATCTGTCCCCGTTTCCATAGCCTGGAGTTGTGGTACTGAGGTGGATTGTATTAAGCAGAGTTAAAGACAAAAGAGGGAAAAAAATGAAACAGGAGAACGCTGGAGAGCATGGAGATGAAAGACACACAGGAAGGCATTGGATTAATGGACAGGCATTTATGTTGTGATCAGCTAATGCACGGAGATTAGCATGCAAGGTACTTTCTGAAGAAAAAAATAATGTACTTTCTGAAGAAAAAAATAATGTCCTGACAGCCACAAAGTGATGTACAAAAGACAAAACAGCCAAATGTCTAGGAAGCTGTAACTCCATCTTCTTTCCACTGTCTCTCACCCTTGAGGTGGAAGGGGGGTAAGCCAGGAGAAAGGTCAGGGGATGAAAACAACAGTGGGGAATTGGCAGAATGCCTCAGGTTCTGTGGAGCAGAACTGTCCCTCCCAGAGGATAAACAAAGGACACAAATCTTGGGTTTCCACAATATGCACCGTAATGAGGAGAGAAACTTCTTGGATATAGTTTCAGTGTAGACATTACTTTCCATACATTGAGGAACAACAGAACAGTTATATCTTGGCAAGCAGTGGGGAAAAGCACCAAAAACCCTTATATATTTTTATATATAAAAGTCATAGGGGTCAAGCAGAATTATTCTCCAAAGGAAAGCAGAGCATTTAGATGGGATGGAAACCTTCCTTCGGACTGGAAAGAGTAGGACAGCAAGGAATAATTGCCAAAAACAAATTAAAAATTCCAAAGAGCAGCTTTCAGGGCTTAGTAACTCTAAGATCTCACAAGGCTGAAATAATTCCTCCCAGAAGCTCTTGTTCCCCACAGGAAAAGGAAAAACTGTTAGGCTCCTGGGATACTTAATTCAGCAAACCCATCTGGGAACAACAGCTAAAAGAGACTGATTTGCTACTCAGAGCTTCATATACAGCTCTGTGATCCAGGGATTTACAAAACCAACAGTAATACAAAGATCTTTCAACAATCTGTCCAACTCAGGCAGAAGGGCTGGTTGGAAGAATTTTAAAGTCTGTTTCTTTCTGTCAAGACACTAGACCTAACAGGAGTGAAATGGAATTATTCTTCATTCAGGCTTGACCCAGCCTGGGTATCAAGATGTTTTTCAGGTGAGACGGAGGGGGACAGGATCATTAATGTTTGGAGCAGCTCTCAGCATAGCTCATGTGCAGACAGGACACATGGCTGTCATCAGGTTCTTGTGCTAACTCCAACCCTTCACCTAGTTCTCCATCAAAATCTCAAGGGAAGACTGAAGGGGACAGTCTTCCCGAAAAGTGCTGGAGGTAGCTGATCCATGGCAATCCTTCCAAAGTTAGAAGGAAGGCTTGTGTGAGCTGGAAGTTTTTGAAGTTCTTAACCAATATGCCCATCACTGAGAAGGGTAATATTGACTCAAACCCAGATTGATGTTTTCAGGTGACTTGGAACATTAAAAAACATGAAAATCCCCATATTTTAGCACCACATCACACTCCTCAAAATCACGTCTGAGAAGGTTTCAGTCAGGCGGTGAAACATCCACTCATCTGAAAATTGGTGTTCTCCAGAGTAAATACAGGGAATGGGAATTTACCTAGTTCTAAATGTGAATGATACAAAGTTTACCCACTTCTGCCTTCCCTGTTTGGAATACTTAACAAATTTACTGCCACAATACCCAAACAACATCCTCATTCAAGCCCAAACTCCCACACCAGTGAGCAGAGGAAAGCATACCTGCTCTACCCTGTTCACACCTGACTTTCCACCCACCCCTACAGAAGCAGATCTAAGATGAGACAGACTGTGTAAGGATGTTATCTTGCAGGCATCAACCTGATAATAGGGCGTTTAAATTCACATCAAAATCTGGACTATCAATGTTTGTATCTCTTTAAAGTAAACAGTGAAAAACAGTCAACTCCCAAGGACAATTTGTGAGCTGTCCCAGACCTTTTTACCATGAAATTGTGTAATCTCTGGTTTTGGTGTTGCTCAGAACTCAGCTGAACAAGACCCTGAGCAGCTTCAAAACCTCTGTGGTTACAGCTTTGTTCCAACTCCAGGAAAGCACTTAGAGACACTCTAAGCATGTGCTGAAATCCTCCTCACTTCAGCAGCCAAAGGGCTGATGATTCCTATTTCCCCAGCACTCACGGAAATCCTAGTCAGACAGAGATGCTGAAAAACTGAAGAGAGTTCACCAAGAGGACCACCAAGATGATTAGAGGGCTGGAGCACATAACACAGAAGGGTAATGAAAGTGTGTTTGTTTAGTCTGGGAAAGATTAAGGGCAGGACCCGACTGCAGACTTGCACTTCCTGACGGGGTTGGTTATTGAAGAGGAAGCCAGATCCTTCCCAGAAGAGCACAGAGAGAGGACAAGACACAAAGGTCACAAGTTGCAACAAGGGGAAACCCAACCAATCTAAATTTTGACCCACCAGAGTGGGTTAGTCCTGGAACAGGTTGCCCAGAGAGCCTGTGGAAGCCACATCTTTGGGATATTTTCAGGGTATATTGGGCAAGATCACACCACCCTAACACAACTTTAAGGTCCATGTTGCTTTAAGGAGGGACTTGAACTACAAGTCCCCCAATGGTCCCTTCTGCCCAAAATCCATTTATGATTCTCTGATCGAATTCCAGTCCCTTGGAAGTGTTTAATTCTCTCATACAGGCATAACCACATGGAACAGCAGCCCTCCACAGGACAGGTATGTTTTCCTGAACAAGGAAAACCTCCTCTTCCCCCCACAAATTTTAATCCAAGTTTCTCTTGCCAAAAGATAAAATGTTTTATTAAATGTGTTTCGGATAATTGGAAGAATTAAAGCTTGTAATAGTAGACTAATTTCTCCATCTCCTGCTCATCTTCAGGTAGCTCCTAAGATTTCCATAATTATCATAGTCTGCTCTGCTGGACTGCTGAGAATTAGTTATAATCTTCAAGCCTTAAAATTGTATTTCATATTGCACATTGCACTTTTGTGAGGGAGGAAGCATTTAGCATGTTAGGAACCAGCCCAGTGGCAACAATAGGAGCTTTTGTACCAGGGAATGGCATGTTGCCTGGGAATGGGCCAGAACAACAAATTGATACGACAGGCTTTGCCTGCTGTGGAAGTATTAAATCTCAGCTGATAGTGGAACTATCACCTTTCTCTGAAAAGCACCATGATCTGAGCTATGCTGTCCCTTAACATAAAATGTAAATGACCCATGGACACAAGGGGAGGCTGGTCTAAGTCCTATTCAGCCTGGAGGCTGGGAAGGTCATTTCCTAGACATCTCCTAAAATTAAGCATAACAATATGCAACTCTCCCAGTCCCAGACAAGTGAGTCTCTGGAGCAGTGAAGCACAGAGAAATAGATTCAGGAGCACAGGTCCTCTCACAAAGCCTTTGCACATCAGTACACTCAAGCCAGTTCCCTCATTAAAGCCAGTGCCAGGACTCCCTCACCTTAGGGCCATCAACTCCTACCAACGCACGCTTTGCAGAAGGGTAAGGGCTGGCAGATTTAGCTAAAGCAGTAAAGCCAGTAAAATAGAATGTCCTTAAGGATAACTGAGCCAGTGTCACTTGTGTCCCTCTCTTCTCCCTCAGATGAGCTATTTGGATTAGTTCAGGCTCTGGAAACATCCTGATGCTCAGACCTGATCCCCCGCATGAGGCAGCTCAGTAACAAGGGGTGTCAGTGGCTATCCTAGCCTGAAAATGATTTTTCCTCTGCAAGCAAGGTGAGGGAATGCATTTGGCACTGCCCTGGACATGTTGCAGTCTAGGACTTTATGTTCATTTTAGGTTAGAGAGAAGCATCTTTCAGGCATTTGTGAAGTATCTCTAAAACCAGCATTGCTGTTCTGGTCAGGCCATAGCAAAGTGCTCAGGGTCACCTATCTAATATCACCAATCTACTGAGGTGTGTAGGAGTACCATCACCCCAGGGTCCCTCTGCCATCTGTGGAGCTAGAAGGGCACTTCAGCAGGGCATTTCAGCCAGCCTGGGATTCAAGTTGGCCTCTTGTCCCTCCACAGATCACAGGGTGTGCCCTGGACACATACATTCCTAACTCAGACATTGTCTTTAAATACAGGAGTGAGCAGGTTACTTCCCCCAGTGCTGTTTAAACCTTTGACAGATGTGAATTCATCTAAAGATAAGAAACATCATCTTTTTAGTGTCTGAGTAACAGCTTCACAAATCTGAGCCATGACTGTTTTAAATCCCACCCAGGTATTCCTGAGCATCTGGATCTAGGACTGATCTAGGATTTAGCTCAGGATCTCCTAGATTACATCTAGGACAAGCCACCATGTCCCTGCTCCTCAGAGCTGTATATGCTGAACTGGTGTGAGAGGTGAGCTCACAGAGGAGGAGAAGCAATTACCAAACAACTCTGCTGCAAGACCTGGATGAAGCTTCAGAGTTATACCAGACCCCTGACACTTCATCAGAACTGCACAGTGAAAAGGAGATGGAAGCAGTTTGGGCTTTTAAAAGAAAAAGGAGGGGGGAAAATAATACCAGCAACACTGTCAAAATGCACATTCAATGTTCATTTATCTCCTAACTCTTTGTCTTAATCCTTTTTCAGGAGAGAAGTCATCCAAGTTAATTAGTCCAAAGGTTTATGAAGGAAATAAGTAAAGCAGATAGTAGAAAGAGACTACTCCTTAAATCTGTAGAGATAACAAGGGAAGTTTCCCTCAGCATTAGACCATAAATTTCCCAGAACCAACCTCTCTTCATTTTATTGCTAAGAACAGCAAGTTTCCTAGAGTTCTCGGTTACAGTGGGAAAAATGTAATTAGCACATAGACTTCCTTTAATTAGCATAGCTATTCAAAGAAAGGTGCTTGCTTACCAAGTGGTCATGAGAAATAATTGACCTTTTTCCCCTGGTCTAGGTGTGCCCCACCTGATCCCTGTGGCAGAGAAAGGAGAAGGTAGAGGAAGTGTGGGCAACACCTGTAAAACTCAGAGTCTTTCATCCAGTCCTTTCCCAGGATGAAAACTGGAACAGCAGAAACGAGAATTAAGAGGTAAAAGAAGGATGTGAGGAGACAGGGAAATCTAACCTATTTGTTTGCAAAAAGAAAGCTATAGGTTTCATCAGCAATGAGCAAACTCAGTATCCACTCTAAGCAAAGGACAGGAACATCTAATTTTCTCTCAAATCTCTCTCTCTCCCTCCCTGTGAAGATGAAAGAGGATTCACAGCTGAGATTTCCACCTTTTTTGAATCCCATACATGCCTGAGACATGCAGCCCAAGAATTATAACTCAGACAGGCTAACTCACTGCCCTAACTAGTGGGTCATCAAGAGCACAAAGACCTGGTCTGGGCAATCAGGCTCTGGTTCCTTACACAGACAACAGAGAAGCAGAGCCCATCACTCAGACCATCAGAAACGAGTGCCAAATGTATCAGTTATGGGAAATTTTCTCAATTGGCTAAATAAGGCAGCCATGACAAGTTATCCCAGAGCATCCCCTCATATCCACCACGGTCAGTCAACAAAGCAGAAGGGGCAGTGGGAGTTGTTTCAGAGAAAGTTGTCTCCCAGAAAATGGCCAGCTTGCAGGAGAAGCAGGAAACAAGGTTTATAGCAATAACAGAGGGGAGAAGACTTGTGCCTGCAACACCAGAGCTCTTCTTCCAGTTTGTTTTGCACATTAATAACCCCATTCATACAGTAAGGGGTTTATGGCTTCAGAGATTCACTGTCCTTGTATTATATCACATCAGGTACAACATTTACAGGCTTTAAAAAAAATCAGCCTAAAAGCAGCACTGGTCTTTTTGGAAGCTCTTGCCAGTAAGGGAGCCTCACAAAGACTCTTAGGAAGGCGGATTTGTGGGGGATTAGGATTAAGCCCGTTTCAGTTACTGAAAAGTGAACTTCTGCCCAGGGAATTAGGGCCGGGATAGCTAATTATTTGGCTTTCTTTTGCTTGTATCTTTCATTACCAAACATTAGAGCATGCTAGGGAGACACAGAAAGGAAGCCAGATCTTCTGCAGTCAACAGGCCACACATTGCCTGAACGAGCATGAGTGGGAAAAAGAAACCCTCAGAGAATGTCCCCATCCAGGCAAGAATCCAAGGGACAGGGAATAGTTCTGGGTCACTCCCAGGTCAAGAACACTTTGAGGCTGAGGGAGAAGTGAAATCAACCTCCATCACTTCTGTTTGAAGAGCTGCACAGGGTGCCTTGAACATGGTCATTACAGAGACCGTGAGAGCACAAGAGGCACCGTCCGAGGTTCACTTGTGACACGGCTCGCTCCAACCACATCACACGTGAAATGTGGTGGCTGCAACCTTAATAAAACATGAATGTGCCAAGAATGGGCCATGAATGGATAAAGGGATAGGCTGGGTTTCTGGGGCTCCTGCCATGTCACTGAACTTCTTTGTGGTGTCCTGGAAGTCTTCCTTCATTTCATGTAAATTCCCATTCTGTCCGCTCCCATTATGTCCCAGATTTTGTCCCTGAAAGTCTCACCAAGTGCTCCTACAGCACCTATTTTTCCCCCAGTATTAGAGTACCAATACTTCAGCACCAACATTAACAATTTTTGAATCCACTCTCTGCTGCAGTTGCCTTTACAGTCTGCAGCACAAAGAACACACACCCATATGAAGACTAACACTTAGATCCTGAAAACAGCCAGGCAGGTTTTGGAGAATACATGAGTCAGGAGAGTCACACAGAGAAGTCCAATGTCTCATGATCCATCCACTCTTTGCAGGAGGGCTGTGTCAGGCATTGCCTTCTGTGCAGGGGTGTTATGTTAATGGAAAAATAAATTCGAAGTTCAATTCCCAAGTTCAACAAAAAAAAGTCTCCTGGTTTCAATAAACTTCCCCTGCTTTTCTGTGCAGGGGAAGTTTAACAGCTGCCCACTGTTTGTCTTTGACTTTCTCACTTGCAAGACTTTATTTCAAAATCCCAAAGATGGTCTCTTCTGCTGTAAGTACAGTGAAAAGGGTCTATTTAGTTGAAATTAACCAATGAGAAATTAATTTCACTCATGTAAAACAGCTTATCATGACAAAGTGAAAGCCTAAGCCAGAAAGGTTTCTAATCTCATAAACCACAAGCCTCTAACAGGGGAGGAATCAAGAGACTTTTATAATCCAGCTCTTTGCAAGAACAGCCACTGGAGTACATCAGGCCCCCGGAATCATCCTGGGAGAACAAAACCACAGCAGAGCAGTTTGAGGAGCTAAAATTTAACAGAACTGAATATTCACTTCCAGAGCCTTATAAATACTGATTGCTGAAGTAGTCAGAGCTTGATCAAGTGTTAAGTTCAAGAACTGGCGTCATTCCTGACACTGGACACTTTTTCAGGCAGAACCTAGTGCTATTAGGTCATTTAGGTCTAAATCCAGGCAAATAGTTTATGTATTTGACCCTCAACACAGGCAAGATAAACTGCTTTTGAAAAAGTGAGTATGCATTCACTCATGTCTCGATAGACCAGGGCCTTGGTCTGTGCAGATCTGAGGCATTAAATCACCATCTCTGCCATGCTAAGCAAGGTGAACCCTGTTGCTTCTGCCTCCCAAAGAGGGGTCTGTGCAGATGTATCTCTTACCTGTGTTGGTCTAAGAAAGGCCATGCAAGACACCAGCACTTTAATTCCACAAGAGTCAAACTAACCCCCCACACCACACAAAGGTCTCAACTTCTAATCATCTCCTTCATGCTAACACTATACATAGTTTAAGAACAACAACAACAAAGATTAGGAGCTCAGCTCCAGAACCTGCTCTTTGGCAAAAAATGCCACAGCTTTAATACAAGAGTGGCAATTTTCCATAGCCAAATATAACTGCACTGCAGTGTCTTCCTCCTTGCAGATTTCATGCTAACATGACCAGACTTACAGCACTCAGTCTCACACATGCCAGGATACCTCTGGTGTTCCATCTTCCCTCTCTGCCTCACACAGTGAGGAGTTCAAGCCTGCTTGGGGAGACTGTGGAACTGTGTCAAGAACGAGGAAGAAGGGAGAAAGTAGGATTTTATCAGACAAATCCACAAGTCATCCTAGGCACCTGCTCCCACGATTAGACTTAGAGCAAGCATGAGGCTGTTTCAGTCTTCTGCTAATTAGAAGTGTAGTCCAAATTGGGGTATGAAATAGGGAAAATGCCAGACAGCTACTATGCTGATCATTCATTTCCACATATGAAGAAGAAAGCCAGCACAGCTGTCTTGCTTATCATACCACACAGGTAAATCCTCCAGACTGAGTATCAGCAGTCCCTCCCCATAATGGCCTCCTGCAGCATTTGTTCCCACCTCCAGGCTCTGTGTTTTGTCTAGCAGAGAGCAGGTGAGATTGGCTGTGTGGTCTCATAAAGCAAAGTAATTTTTAGCCCAAACTTGCCTGTTTGATCCTTCTGCGTAACAAAAAGAAATAATTCAGCTTTCAGACTGGTTTATGTGGGTGCTTAGAGGCATCTTGGTTCAGAGAGCAGCAGCTCAGGTGCCCCTGGCAAGCAGGGCAAGAGATGTGCTGCCCTAAATGCCCCAAAACAGAGGCTCTGGGGGAGGCATTCACATGCAGCCTTCAGCTGTTCTCTTGTTTCACCACAGCCTTCCACATGACTACTACAGCAGTCGCAGTGTAGGGCACATGCAAAATGTGGTGACATTTTAAATTTAGGTGTGCCTACCTGCACAGCTATGGGCAGAAAGAACTAGAACCCATCTTAAAAAAACAAAGCTACTTCTGTGGGTAAGGATCCAAATAAAAATGCAATATTTCCACGCTTCCAAACTTGTTCTCATGATTGTTTCATTTTGATGCGGGTGTTTCCTGACTCCCTAAACAAGGTGCTAGAGGAGCCACAACCTTAGGACAGCTGATATGGAAGTCCCTGGGCTGTCCTATATGGGATAGGTTCTTGTCCACGAATTCTCTATCTCGGGCAACTGCCATAACTACTGCAGTCTTATCACAGAGTCTTTTACATTGGAAAAGACCTCCAAAACCATCAAGTCTCTTCTTTGACCAATCACCACCTTGTCAAATAGACCACAGCTCTAAGTGCCATGTCCAGGTCATTCCTTGACCATGGTAAAGATCAGGTAATATCTCATTCACCAACGGGATATTTCACAGGATAGAGCTTCAACTGGGGGATTCAAAAAGAAATGGACTCTATAGACTGGGCCTTCAGGCACTTGAATATGGCTCTCCCAGCTTCCAGGCAAGTATCGAAAAAGAAAGTTTATTCTAGACACAGGAGTAAGGGGAAAGAGTTAGTGTCTGCTTCTGAAAAAGTTAAAGGATCTTCAAAGTCAAAAGCCACAAAACATTTCATGACATACAGATTTGTTTTCTGTCCCTTCCTATCCAAGAGGTCTCAACATCCCAAATCCCCCTGTTGCCTTTGAAATACCAGCCTTAACTTACATGAGCCACTGTTTTCCATACAGTGTTTTCCATTCAAATTAAGGCAAGATAATTAACTGAAGAACAGTGACTAAATACCTGCTTAGATTAATACTGTTCTCTTTCTCACACAGAGAGGCCAAGTTAGCCCAACGTGAATGACCCCATCTATCACCAACAAGTTGTTCCACATTTACTGAAGACTTGATCATGGGTGACTAAGTGGTTTGTTCGAAACGGAGACGGCGTTGATTTGAAAGTGGAGAAAAGATCAGAGACCCCCATTAGTATTCCCCCTGCCTGGCTGCACTGATTCCCAGCCATAAGGGAAGGAGGATTTTCTCAGTGTTTTTTCACCTCCCTGTCACAACAAGAGTTTTAACTAGACTTCGTGTAATGTTTGGATGCAAAACAGATGTCACTTCCTCCTCACATCCCCCTGAAGGAATTCGGTGCTGTTTTCATCTGTGCTGTCTCCCAGGATCCTGGGGATATCCAATTTCCCATTCAAACACAGGCAATAGAAAAAGCTGAAAGGCAGATTTTTGTGGATTTCTCTTCTGTCCCATGCCTGAACCTGTAACATGAATGAGGCTTTTGGTAGCTTTGTCCTTCCTTTTTAATAACTACTTCATTTACCTCTTACAAAAGCCAGTCTTTCCTCATTGCAACCTCCTAATAAGATTCCTCCCACATCACTGAAGCCCAGTTGTGCCCAGAAACTGGGTTATTCAGGAAACAAAAAGTTTGGATTACAGAACTATTCCTGCTGGCATTTAAAGCCACTGCACCCCACCCCACACAGCTCAGCTCTTCAGCTGGTAGAGATCCTCTTCCACACTTCCAGAGTGGCAGGACAGGCTGAACAGCCACATACTTTCCCTCCCTGCCCAGTTTACATCTTTGGAAAGAGAAATCTCCTAGATTTTAGTGAGAAACTAAAATTCTCCAGCGCCAACTGGCCATTCCACCTCATCTGATCACTACTTGCCCTTGTCAAAAGTCCCTCTCCAGCTTTCTTGTAACTCCTTTAGGTACTGAAAACTGCTACAAGGTCTCCCCGGAGCCTCCTCTCCATCAGGCTGAACAGACCCAGCTCACTCAGCCTGTCTCCACAACGGAGCTGATCCAGCCCTCTGATCACCTCACGGCCTCCTCTGGACTCATTCCAACAGGTCCACATCCTTCTTGTGTTGGGGGCCCCAGAGCTGGATGCAGCACTCCAGGTGGGGTCACATGAGCAGAGCAGAGGGGGAGAAACATCTCCCTTGACCTGCTGCCCACACTGCTTCTGATGCAGCCAAGGATACATTTGGCTTTCTGGGCTGTGAGTGCACTTTGCCAGGACACATTTGAGCTTTTCATCCACCAGCACTCAAAATCCTTGTCCCCAAGGCTGTTCTCAATCTATTCACTGCCCAGCTTGTATTTGTGCTTGGGATTGCCCTGATCCAGGTGCAGGACATTGAACTTGACCTTGTTGAACTTCATGTGGTTCACATGTGCCCACGTCTCAAGCCCATCCAGCTCCTTCAGGATGGCATCCCTTCCCTCCAGTGTGTCACCTGCACCACACAGCTCAGTGTCACCAGCAAACCTGCGAGGGTGCCTCAGTCCCACGGTTGGAGTCATTGACAAAGATGTTAAAAATTGTCAATCGCAATACCAGCCCCTGAGGAATCACACTCGTCACTGGTCTCCACTTGGACATTCAGCCATTTTCCACAACTCTTTGAGTGTGACCATCCAGCCTATTTTTCATCCATTGAGTGGTCCACCTATCAAATGCACATCTTCCCAGTTTAGAGACAAGGATGTTGTGAGGAACAGTGTCAAATTATTTGAATAAGTCCAGGTAGATTACATCAGTTGTGCTTCCCTTTTCTACCTCTGCTGTAACCCCATCACAGAGGGTCACCAAATTTGTCAGGCATGATTTGCCTGTAGTGAAGCCTCATCTTTTGAATTCCCCCCTCTGCCCCAGGCTCCCTTTCAAGCCACCAAGGCACTTTAGCTGTTATGAGCAGCAGCTGAAAACCTGCACCTATTTTTTTTCTTTTTTTAATGAGAGTTTCCCCCTTTTATTTTCTTAAGGAAAGTTGCCTCCTTTTCCATGTCCAGATGCATTAAATAAAGAAAATGGAGGGATTTATTACCCCTATAAGTGCAGGGTCTAATTCAGTCTTACCATCTGATTCAGAACAGACAATAGAGGCAAAGAGAAAGAGGAGAGACACAGAGAGATGAAATGACTTAGGGAGTTCGCATTGGAATTCAGTGAAAGTACCAGGGAACAGAAGCCCAGCCCTGTTCCCTCCTGATACTGCTCTACTCATCTAACCATCAGACCCTGAAGTCTCCATTTTTTCATGGCTGAGAAGAGTTTGAGGGCTCTAAGCAGTAATAATAGGAATAATCCATTTGAGTATCCTAATTACAAAGTTTGATTTGGGCTTCTTACTGCAACAGTATAGCTGTGCCAGGTCACAGTGTTTCTGACACTGTGGCACACATGGACATTAGTAATAACACGCTCACTTCAGCCCACTTCCATCAGCTTTGATGTGTTCTTACACCAAAAGATTAGTCAAAAAGAGGAGAGCAGCTTTTGGCTACTCAGCATTTTGGCTGCTTTGAATTTGGCTGCTCAGTGCAACCCTGAAAGCTTCATAATAAACACAGCAAATGTTTTGGAATGACAGGCAGGACGTAGTGCTTGTTTCCTTGATCTGGGACTGTTTGATTTCCCTTTATCACACTCACACAAAGCAAGGTGTGTAGACAATACAGGGCAGGGAGAAGACTTCAAAGCAAATTCCTCTCCACGAGGGAGTGTGGGGTTCCCTCAGAAAGGCACTGTTCCACTTGTCAGGCCAATTAGCCGCAGCTCTGCTGCTTTGGTGGGAGAAGTGGGGGAGAGGGTCTGGTGAGGAGAGGAATGAAACCCCTTCATGATTCTTTGAATCACTCCTGAAATATCCTGGGAAATCTGCATGCAGCAACATCTCCTATTTCCTCAGACAGTCAGCCCATGTGAGGAGACTGCCAAGAAACACTGGGTTCATAGAAAGCCCAGTTCATGACTCCGCATTGACAAGCAGTGAGGGACCTCCTCTAGAATTTGCCATGGAAAATCAGAGAGAAAGGAGATGCACTTCAACTGCTTTTCCAGACCCCCAAGCCTTTGACAGTTCTCCCCAAAAATAAACAATGTGGATCAGTGATTCACAAGGAGCCAAGCACCAGCACCTAAATTAGAAGTCTTACGAGGAGCAGCTGAGGCAGCTGGGGTGGCTCAGCCTGGAAATAAAGGAGGCTCAGGAGGGTCTTTATTGCTCTCTACAACTACCTGGAAGGAGCTTGTAGTGTGGTAGGGGTTGGTCTCTCCCACCACGTAACATTTGACAGGATGAGAGGAAATGGCTTCAGTTTGTGGCAGGGGAAGTTTAGAGTGGATATTAGGAAAATTTTTTCACAGAAAAGGTTGTAAAGCATTGAAACAGATTGCCCAGGGAAGTGCTGGAGTCATCATCCATCCCTGCAAGGCTTAAAAAAAAATGTGTGGATATGGCACTTGAGCACATGGTTTAGTGGTGAACACGGTGGTGCTGCTGGGTTGATGGCTGGATTTGATGATCTGAGTGGTCTTTTCCAACCTTTAGCAATTCTATGACTCTAGAAGGGGCAAAGCAAACCAACTTCTTTCCAACCATTAAAACAGCTGAAGTAAAACTGGTACTTGCAAGCACACCACGGAACTACGAATGGCAGCTATGAGGACCTCTGACCCTCCGGAAACGCTGGTCCAAGCTTTTGTTTGGCACCACATTATTTCTTAAGCAGTCTGACTCCATGAATATGTGACACTTGGGACATTTCCTCCCCAAGTTGCCCTTAGATCATGAGCGAAGGACCAGAGGAACTATTCCTCCTTCCAGAAAGGACAGCACATCAGAGCCGAAGGCTACGTAAAGTTAGCCCAGTCCCTGAGCTCCTGAAGAGAACGCATTAGTGATTGTGAACACGTGATACTATCTGTGTGCACACTCTTACACAAGGCAGCCTTGGTGCTCTATTTGAGGCCAAATTTGAGGCTGCCCACAAAACTTCACCCTCTGCAATGGCAGCACCAGTGGAGCTGGTGGTGTTTGACGCAGCCCCAAGAGCATTCTAAATTTTAGATTGTGCCCAAGGCCCTGCTTATCTCACAGCTTTTCACTTCTGCCCATCTATCCCATTCACCTTTGCTGTAATGCCATAACTGATACTGCCTGGAGATCTTCCTAAAAGGGAGCTCTCACAGCCTCCTGCAAGAGCTGGAGAGATCCACAGACACCGTGATCACAGCACACCCTCCACAGAAACACCTTCTCCAGGTGCCACACCATGCAGTCACCCATGGGTATACACAGGCCCCACCAGTGACTCCATCATCTTCAGCTGACCCAGGTGATTTCCTGCCCTCTTTGGGCTTCACACATTTGCAATATGACAAGAAAGGACGCCCTGATCACCTATTTTTCTTGTACAGCCTCAAAAATAATTAGTGGTGGGTGCCATTCTCTTGCCCTGAGACAACAGCCTGGCCTTGGCTGTGTGGTTAAACCCTTGTCACCTTCAAAGCAGCGCTCTGGGACTATGCGCCCATCCTTCACTCTAGAAATGGTACACAAATGATTTAGGAAAGTGCCAAGGGACCTGGTGACAGTATGAGAGACTAGCAAAACACCTTGGCACCATGGTCATGATCCATGATTTCATCTATAAATCACAAGGGAAAAATAAGCCAGGGAGAGGATATAGCCAATACCAAAACTGTGGCTTAGCAGGAACTTCTCAGGAACACTTCAGTTGTTACTGTACTTTGTGCAGAGTCTAAAAGTGACTGGAGGATATTAATCCTCAAAATCTATGGCAGATAATAAAATCCAGAGAGAATCATGGCTTATAAAGACAGAACTCAGCACTTCAAAATATCACCTGCATGCTGAAGCATTCCCACATTGTCAGAAAATAACATTAAAGAACAGTGATAGTGCACTCACAAAAGCAGGTCCCATTGTCTGAAGGTACATCTTAATTTCTGTATTATTCATCTTCAGAAAAATGGCTGTGAACATTTCCAACAGCACAAAGCTGTCTGTTAATTTGATTTCATCCCCTAGATGGACTATTATTGGGGTAGATGTTTGGTCTGAACTCGTAAAAACATATTCAGGGCTCCAGCAGGGTATATGTGAACATTTCTGCCTGCACAACCAACAGCTATCTTTCAGGCTGAACTGCCATCTTTTATAATCTTCACTATTGATTTTAGTGTTGGTTAAAAAACTCCTAAAGCACTTAGAAATTCATTGTGACCAAAGGCCCCTGTCTTAGATTATTAAAAATAAAAAGAAATTAAAGACAAGACTGTGCACTTCACTATTCATTTTTCTTTTCTTATCACTTTTCCTTTTTTTTTAAAAAAAAGCTTTTTGAGAAAAAGTTTTTTGTTTGTTTTCTTCATTCAAATTTTTCACCTTATTCAAAATTTTCAGATTCAAAAACTGGGGTGGGAAAAAACTCATAGAAAAAAAAAGAACTTGTAGAACCCATTTTCCTTTTCATTTAAAATAAAAACTGTGTCTGTTCCTCGGTATTATGTTTTACAGTGAGATGTTTTTCCACCACCACAATAACAATTGACACTTTTGAGCAGTCATTTGCTAAATAGCTTTGAACTATTTGGCTGGTCTGTTAAGGCTGAGGTGAAGTCCCTCTCAAGAAGCAAAATTTTCCGTAATCCATTTGCGAAGAAGTCCAGCACTGAACAGGCTGTATTTCTGTCCATCAAACCTCCTCCCAGGGTCTGCTAAGCTTCATTTGTGCACAGCCAGCTCTCCCTTAGAAAGCAGAGCCCTTTCCAGGCAAAGCCCTGCTTTCCCAAAGGCCACAGGAGAGCACATCCAGGCCAGGCAGGGAGGAAGGAGAAGCAGCCGGGGCAGGGGGGACAGCAGGGGTGCGAGAGCTCTGCTGCCCATGGGTCGGGCGGTTCCCCTCTTTCAGGACTTTCTTTTGAAAGCTGTCAGAGACAAACGAGAGCGGCCTATTCAAGTTCCAAATGCAGAGGGTCTCTTTGGCATAAGTTTTTTTTAATCAGTAAAAAGCAAATCTTAGCACTGTGTGCAACCCAATTACAGAGGTTTCAAAGCCAAGCAGTGCCATTAAGGCTGTTTAGCCAGACCTCCACCATAACACGGCCCTGAGGTGTTCACACGACAAACCTTTCACTGAAGCTCAATAACTTCAAAAGGAAGCATTCACTAAGCAAACCCTTGCACTTCGGGTTGAAAAGCTCCAAACAAGCAAAAAATCTGTGGCATATCTTCATAAGCTACAGTAACAGCTAATTACCCAACTTGTTAAATGCTCGTGTCTTGTTTCCAGTTAGCATTACTCACAACTGGATACAGGCCCAGGCACTCTCTAGCTGAGGTAAATGAGTGTATTTTTCTCCTCTCAGTTCCTTTCCCTACACTTCTGGAATACAAAATGAGATCCACTCATGGTAATTGAGCTGTTGACAAGTCTTCCCAGCCAGGGACATAGAATTAGTGTTGCTAACCTTCATAATTTAAATTACAAACCCAACAGTAATTGGTGTTTTTCTTGGAGCTCCATCTCCTGGAGACAGGTGATTATGGGAGAACCTTTATTTTACTTACATTCAAAGTACATTTTCGACTCCTTGGAAAAATCTAGAAGTGCTTTGAGTAACCCTAGCAGAAGTGTGGGTACAACCACAGACAGATTGAATTAATTCTAACTTTACTTATTTCTCAATAAAGTAATTATTATTGCTATAGCAGATGTCATGATTTGCTGCTGTTGAATGTTTGGAGCAAGAGAGACTGCAGTTATCCCCAAGACAAGTAAAGGCTGAGAATATCAAAAGAACCAAAAAGCCCTTCTTCTGGGGCTGAGAAAAAAAGAGGTGACCGTGAGTTTTGAAGCTTGGACAGTCACCATTGGCAGAAATTACACAGGCACCAAGGGAGCTTACACCAGCACTGCTGGTAGCTCTGGGAGATCAAGCATCAACTCTCATCACTGGAAAAGTCTGAAGACTGCTTTGCCAAAGGAAATCTTCTCTAGCCAAGAAGACCTACTAAAATTCTTCCCTGTGAGAGTGGTGAGACCCTAGCACAGGTTGCCCAGAGAAGCTGTGGATGCCTCATCCTTGACAGTGTTCAAGGCCAGGCTGGAAGGGACTCTGAGCAACCTCATTTAGTGGAAGCTGTCCCTGCCCTTGACAGAGGGCTTGGAACTAAATGATTTTTAAGGTCCCTTCCAACCTAAACCATTCTGTGATTCTATAGCTCTATGCAATATCAGCTGAGACACAGAAAAATCAGCATTCTCCTGATCTGAGCATGTCAAGGGAGATGCACATCCTGCATATTAGAAAGTCCTGATATTAAAAAGCAAGTGTTGGCACAAGATGTGCAAGTTCTACACAGCAACTGAGAAATGATGACTACTGTAAACTATCACTGGTACTACTTAATTATGATTCATTAATTGAAAAGGATTTGTGCTACTCTATTATTTGAACTAGTAAGTTTAGCAGAAGACAACAGAGATCTAATTGAAGCTTCCCTACAGGTTGGTCCATGTGGATTCTGAAAACCAAGACAAACATCTTTTACAACACAGGGTGACCTCCATGGTTTAATAAAAGGCAGCACCAACTAATCTGCAAGAGCATACAGGATATTCAGCTTTCCCATTCCTCACGTGTTTTCCTTCTTCTGAATCTGCCCTGTCAATGTTTGTCTCCCAGTTCAATTTGCCTTAAGGGTAATATAACAGTCCTCGGGTTCTCGATGCACAGGGTTAAGTCAGGCCAATTCAATCAGTCTCCCACTGAGCTCAGACAAACAGCCCGCCCCAGGCAGGGGGGAACACACTACTCTGAGAATGACTTCACACTACTAGTAGCAGTTGACACCTTCTTCTATCAATAAAGTCACATTTTCTAGTGTCTGCAGTAAGCATGGAAGGTGTTTTCTCTGGGAATTCAGCCTCCCCTGCTCAGTAGGAGAAAAATCTTAGTTCACATATAACAAATTTCTGCATTATTTTTGACTATTCAACGAAAAATTCTATTCACTCAAGTCTTGGTAAACAGATTATTTCCTGAATTAGTGCTCTGCAGAAGACCATTTGACTGATTAGCTCTTCCTTAGATGTGGTCCCAGGAGACAACGTCGGAGGTCTCCTCTGAGTAAATGCTGATTTTCAGCACTGTGAATGCTTCACCCTTTTTGCATGTATTTGCTTGCAGTGTATGGCAGGCAGAAGATAATCCCACAGCTGGGATGAGGTGCATAATCTCACCATGTTTTTATGTGATTTTCCCATTTACCTCTGTGCTGTACAAAATCCCACCTTACCTGCTCAAGCCTCATCATTCCCAGAAAAATTTCCCCTCTGACTCTTCACTCAGGTGAAATCCCCTTGATAACCCTTGGTATTCAGACAGCACATATCTATAAAAGGTTTAATTTTCCTTAATTTATTAACTCTGATTTCCCTTTATCTCAAAATACAGTGCAGGGGGAAAATAACAAACTTCCACCTATGCTGCTTCTTCAGCAATGGCATCAAATAACAGTCTGCCATAAACCTCTAACTTACAAGCACATTTTAAAAGCACCAGTTAATCCTTTTAGAAGTTTAAAAATAGGTTAAATATTAACTTTATATGTACAAGTTTTAAAAAGTTTATGCTCCTTTGGCTTTTTGTTTCAAAAGTGATTTTTGTGAAAACAAGAAATGTTTTCAAATAGGAAATTCCAGTTTGATTTGGCTGAACCACTGCTCTGTTCTTTGTAAAACTATAGAAATAATTTATTCCGTTATAATATATGCAATTATATTTATATATTGACATACTTATATATAATAAATATTGTTTTTGAATTCAGATACACACCAAAATTTAAGATTTCCAGAGAATCATTAAATATTATTTGAATCTCAATCTCCTTTACAATGGCAATGGACAGCATAAACATCTCAAAACAGAGCAAAATAAGTGAGGAATCCAGCATTGCTTTTTAAAGTAGAGTAAAAAGAACGTATCGTCCTCCTACAGCTGTCAGATATCAGCAGGTATCAGCTTCTGGCTACATCTGCAAATGGGAAAGGATAGTGCAGAATGACAATCTCTAGCTGCACTTGATCAAGATGGCATTTTCAGCAGTGACAGCTGAAAACACAGCGGGATTGATGAGAAAGGCAACCTTCCCAAAGGCATGTGCACAGGCATTAGGCACCTGTTTGCTTTATTGACGGGCGGGCTTTGTTTCAGAAGAATAGCAGGCATATTTAATCTTCATGTCAAAAGACACAGTGGCATTAAAGGGTAGAGAGTTACCTCAGGGACAAAACTAGAGTCTTTAATCATACCGATCTCCATTGTCTTGGTCACTGGAGCTGGATTCAGTAACTTCGCCCTTGTGTTCTTACTCCGCACTTCCACCACGCTGACTTGGAAAGGTTGGGGACTCCCAACTCCCATTTCTAAAGGTGGCAATTGCACAAAACTGGCAACACCAACAGGTTCTCAGAGTTCCAGGTCAAGTAACACCAGAGAATAAGAAGGACATATTAATTATAGAGAGTGGGTAATTGCTTCCTTAGCAGCTAATCCTCCCATTTATCCACCCAAAAGGTCAGATACAGAAACCCAACACCCTTTCAAAGTACAGTGAATAATCTGTCCTTGTGGCATTACGCCAGAACTCTTGGCTATGCGTTAATCTGGACTACTCAAGGGCAGAGAGCCTGCGTCAGCATTTAAAGAAAATGTAAACACTCATCTTTCTTCCTGGCCACTTGAAATAGGCACCTTCAAACAATCAGAAACAGGCATAAATGCAATTCATCACAGCCCATTTCTGTTGTTTAGCCAAGACAAGCAGTATTTCAGTGTCTCATTATGCAAAGACAAGGCAAAACACGAGGGCTGCCAGTCTGTCTCCACGTAAACTGGTGTGAGGCACGACTGTGTTTAAATAAAGATCTGCTGGCTGAGGCATTAATTTCCTATAATGAATCATATTGATCAACCACCTTGGATGTACAATGTGTGCAGAAAGTCACAGCAAGGTCTTTCAGGCAAAATATTCCTGATCTTTCACCACTCTCTGAGGAACCCGTAGCACCCATCACACAAGCAGACTTGCCCCACTATCTCTAGCTCTTACCTCCAAACCATGTGCTCCATTTTATTTTGGTCTGACTATTCTTACATCCCCATGCACAGGCAGAGGCACAGCAAGCCACAGAGTGCGGAAAAAGCCATGGGGCCAGGAAACAGCTAGAAATCTGCTCTCTGCTGTGATCCCTTCCACAACTCCTATACCCATTTCCCTTATCCTAACTGCAGAACAAGACCACACTTCTGAATTAATATAAAATTAAACCCATCAAACTCACTTTTAACAACTTTGAACACGCAAAGGAAGTTCTTGTATTACAATGCTCAGCATTTTGAATTGCAAAAGCCCTAAAGTCAGATTTCCTTTTTGGTAAGATTAGACTCCCACAGCAAAGTTTTGTTCCATTCCTTATTCCAAAGCCAAACCATCCCGTGACTTTGGGACCCAGATTCAATACAATATTTGGCTCTCCAATCCTGCTTGGAATCCTTACTTCCCACCAAAACATAACCAAGAAGCCAGGAGTTTGAGCAAGAGCTAAGATGCTACTTGGTTAAGATCCAACTTAAGTCTCAGTGCTTCAAAGTCCATTTGGAGGAACTGACTTCTCGAGTTGCATCTCAGCCCTTGTCGCCCATTAAAGCAACTATAACAAAACTGAACGTGGAAGAAGCTAAACTCCAGCCTCCCAGGTAAGGAGGCATCATTGCAAAGCAGTATTTTCACACAAGAAACCACCTCAGACCAGGGCAGAGCAAGGCAATTTTGCTTTATTTCCTGTAATATCTAGACAACTCAAATAAGCCTCAACAGATTTTTATACAGAATTGGAGAAACAAAGTAATGGGGTCACACCAGAGAGGTGAATGAATGCATCAGGCAGACAAAAGGATGTTCTCCATAACATTTTTAAATGATGAAATATCATTTATTTCATTTGCTGTCAACAAGTCTCATTTTTTTCTTTCTTGATGGCAGCTTTTGCTCCCCACACAGATCAGAATGTCAATTTGTTACAGGAAAACAGAAACTTTTTGCTTTTGATATTTAATATCAGCAGTTTGTTTGGCTCACATGGACAGTATTCTAAGGTCATATTTCCCAGTCCCTAGTCTGCTTATTGATCAGAAAGTGACTCTGAAGAGCTGGGGAAAGCCAGTGCCTCAGCAGCAGCTGAGATACAGGCAGAGATACAGCCTGTACTTCCCTCTTTAGTTATGTCTCTGCTGCTTTGGAAAGAAAGAGCAGGAGGGAAAACTTCACAGCTTCAGATTTGGTAGGATTTGATCTTCCCTTCAACACAGGAAACACCATAGAATCAAACTCTGTAAAAAATAAATCCAGGTCAGTTTTCAGCTACAATCTTGTGGCAAAATCTCCACTATCTGAACAATGCCAACTTTGTGTCTGAACTACACATTTAAGGTTTTCCCCCTGGTTTTAGACTTTTAAAAACTCCTTTTCCTCACCCTACTTGTGAGTCAGTCTCTGCCTGCAACATTCCTCAGAGAAACGCCTTTGTTTTCTTTCCTGTACAATGGGCACCGCCACGGCCTGGTAAGTTGGCAGTTTGTTGTGTTTTTCCACTCCAACAGCTCCCTGCAAGCCATCAGCTGCAAAGCAAGCTAGAGAGGCTGCCAATTAATTTACTGGGCCATTAATCAATGTATTCTATACCGGTAACTTTCAAACAGATAAAACCCATGCAGGACCAGAACAGAGGTGCCAGACTGCCCGTGCTTGGCTGAGCTGTTCTTGATTCAGCTTCTTCTAAGGGTAGAAAGGAAGAGGAGAGGTTGGAAAGCAGCTGGGAGGGCTCCAGTAGATGTATGGAGGTATATTAAAATCACATGGTTGAAGCTATTTTCTTGCCCCCTCTCCTTTGATGGAAACATCCAATTCACTCCAGAAACTGCCAGTTCTTACTGTGGTTAGCTGAAGAGGTGCCCTGCCTTTGGCTAGGCCAAGTCAAACAGGCTGCTCATTCCAAAAAGTTTTATTTACAATGTGAGCACAAACCAGATACAGGACATGACATAAAAATCGTATCTGAATCCCAATATCCACGTTTCTGTCCTGTATGCACAAGTGACAGAAGCATTTTTTATCAAATGACACTTGAACAAGTATCCATCAGGTGACATGGGATCGAAAGAGTCCCTCTGTAAGACTGCCACGGGCAGCAGGTCACAATAATATCTCAGGTGGCCAGAAACTATTCCCTGTCCACACATTGAGGCAACTCAGGAAAGAGGATGTCTGGGAGCAGAGAAGGTCAATTTTCCTGGCAGAGACCTCCACTTCAGCAAATTCAGGACACATCTAAATGTCTGCCCTCCTGACCACAGCTCCCCAGACACAGCATATTTACATCTCACTTCCAGCTAAACCACTGGGGCTGGCAAAACCTTACTCCAGGTCACTGGGCTGGCAGTGAAGTGTGGGAACCCTCCTCTGCCCAGGTGAGGAGCACCCTGCGCCATGCTCAGGCCGTGAGGGCACAGGGCTGGGCATGGAGGTGACCTGCTTCAGGCACATGCTGGCAACCACCACCACCCCAAACACAACCCATCCCTCTGCAAGGGACCCACAGTGCTGAACAGCATCATCCCAGGACCACCAATAGAGTGCTCATGGGGGCTAATTCCAGTTAATGTTTACGTGGGGTTTAATCTGACCATTTCCTTGCAGGCTTTTACTACCAGCTCAATCTGAATTTCCACTGTTCATTGACACAAGCGTTACCAGAGAGAAGAGCACTGAATGTCTCCAAGCCCATTTACCCTCCACCTCACAAGGTACAGGGGTGGGTCCTGTATAAACAGGTTTTTTGTTTGAGGGCGCCTGACAGAGCAGAGCCTGACCTTTCCCCTTCAGGGGAACAGCAGGCTTCAATCAAACCTTGCTGAGGGTTGGGGCTATTTTCCCTTCTCGAGGGTCAGGGTGATGCTTGAACTCTCCTTGCCTCAGCTTCCCCACCCACCCCATCAATCTCCCCTCTGCCCTGCGTGACATCTGGGGCCATTCTTATTTACAACAGCCTTCCCCACGGCTGCATCTTTATGGGGACTTTCCCTGACACTGCTGAGTGTCTCTGCTCACTCAGCGTCATGTCCCCATACAGCAGCAGAACCCACACCCTTTGCAGAAGGAAGAAATCTCTTGCCAGATTAACATTGTCCACATTAAATTCTACATCCAGCACATGGCCTGCTCTTAGGAAGGCATTGGGTTGGAAATGGCTTAGCTGTAGGTATTGTGTCAAAGTGATGCTGTGTGCATGGCATTTATGGGTAAAAAATGTATTGATTTTGATCCATGATAATGTAAATAGGACTCAAGATGGGAGCTAAAAACTACAGCCCTCATTGCTTTTTGGGGATGGAAAGGATCCAGCTATGTTTAACCTGAGGCACTCTCAGGTCTAATACAGATCATTATCGCTGCAGCATTGCTGCCATCAGACCTGCATTGCTGCCCATTTGCTGAAGATCCAGCCCGAGAGCTTTCATAACACCAAACCCACTAAACCACTATGAAAAAGTTCCTCCTTTCCCTTCTGCCAGGAAATACAGGTGCTGACTGGCTGTGTCCCAGTTACAAGTACATTTTTCAATAAGGCTTCTTATCATAAATACACTTTTCATTATTTCACGGCCAGATGAAGCCTGGCCACTATTTTGGACACTGCTTTAGAGACTAAGAGCTCTTATCAGGCTGTTCCAAGTTTAGGCACTCCTCAGCAGAGCTGTCATAATGGCCCAGAGCCCAGAACAAGCTTTTTCATGCACTGGATGCTCACTAAAAGAAAATAGCACTGGGGTGCTGCCAGGTAAAGTGGCCAGAGTGTGCAATTGGATTTCCTCAGCTTTTGTTTTAGGCCATACAGCCAAGCTTGGCAAACCCTGCTTATTGTTTTTTTTCCTGGAAAAATATTAGTGAGGGTAAGTGACAGAGGCAAGGAATGAGTGTTTGTGTCAAGAGTGGAGCAAAGCGGAAAGGAGAAGGACTCCATCCAACTTCTCCCCATTTACCTTTGGGCATGTCCTGGGCCACAGCCCTGCAGAGAGACTCCGGATGGGAAGTGCCTCAGCATGTGCTGATGCATCAGTGTGTACCAAGAACACAAAAATAAGTGGAAATTAAAGGAGCCACTGAGTCCTTTGTGAAAGCAAAATCTTGTGACAGTGTCTCAGTTTGGGCCAAGTCAGAGCAGATATGTTCCTGTCTCAGAGGTCACTTTTGAAAACGACAGGTTTTTTTCTTCTCTATTTTTTTATTCCCCACACCCCTATCTCTTGCTTACTTGCAAAAGGATGAAAAGACTGATCTCAGAAAAAGAAGAGCTGAGCCCAAACAAAGCATTGTGCTGAAAGTGCCTAAAATCTCATCCCAAAAACAAATATTGGGATTTCTGAATCTAAAATCTTACATATTTGTGGATAAGGGGACACCATAAACACAACTTTCCCTACAAAGATATTTAAATTATCAACCTCTTCTAAAAGAATGAGATGTCAGGATTATTTCTTCTTGCTCAGCCACTGATCATCCAAGCACATCCATATAATGCCAGTGCCTCATTAACTTTTGCTGGAGGACTGTCTCTTACTGCCCAAAACTGGTCTAAAAGGCCAAAAAAATACAGCAGGCCTGGATGGATCCCACAGGTCTCCACTCAGCTGAGAAATCACAGATTTTTTGCTCAGAGAAATCACATGCCACCTCTTGCTGCAGCTTTTGTTCTTCAAAGATACTATTGGCTCTCCTTCCTCCCAAATTAGTGGAACCACTATGCCAGGCCATCTGGCACATCAAAATTCATCTTCACATTTCAATATCCTGCCCACTGATCCCAGAGTTTCCTCCCACTGACTAATGAGATTAGCCCATCACCTCCTGATTGCAAGCAGTTACACCTTGTCTGCTTTACAACACCCAAGAAAACAAATGCCCAGATTGCTTCAGAGAGAATGAATGTCATTCTGTTCTTTAAACAAGGACAGCATTTCTAAGAACAGGGGATGGCACATACATCAAAATGATGAGTCCTTGGGATGGAAAGTGAAAAATAGAAAACCCAAATGCACTCATCTCAAATCACTGAGGCCAGCGTGGCTCCTTGGGCTTGTGTAGCTCCATCAAAGCAGTACAGGGAGTTTTACCTGGTGTTCCTCGGGGTAAGGGAGCAACTGCAAGGCTAGTAATCCTGCACAGACATTCCTTGTAAGGACACTGACAGAGGGCGGTATTCCAGCTTCACACCTCACACCCCTAATAGGAAGTTTCCTGAAAAAAGGTGTCCTAAAAAGACAGTCAGAAGGAACCAGCAACTGTGGATGGGATGCCAGTGATCTCTAAAAGTAGCTGTAATGCAAGGCAGATGATGCATCCCCTGGAAGTCCAAAGCAACAACTTAGGTGAGATGAAGGCCTCTGGAACAGTTAAGGAAAACAGAATTCCACTGCCAATGGTACAATCTGTGCCTCAGTTTCTTCACCTGCAAAACAGGGCCATTGGTATTTATTCTCTACTGCCATGAATGATCGATGATCTCTGTGAGTTCCTCTTGATAGATTTATTGAATGTGTTTGAACATGTTAGCTGGAGATGTGCTGGAGATTCAGGACTCGAGAAAGAAGTGGGAAGAAAAATTACAACTTTCAAGTAAAGTTAGAAAATTTAGTTAAGTCACAAACAAAAACTCCTGGCCTGTATTGCCTTGGAGGCACAACAAGCCCCTAAGGTGTTTAATTTGCAGCCTTGCTTTTACTACTGCAAGTTTTAAAGTTTCCAGAGCAATCCTAAAAGCCTTATTAGACACCAATAATTATTTATCCATGAAGTACTAGCATGAACAAGCCATCAGACTGAGAATAAAACAGCCTTCCTCAGAGTGTTGAAAATATATCAAGCTTTGCTTGTGCCTGGGTGTTGGGAAAGCTGGATCCTGCCCTCACATGGCCAGGCAAGATTAAGATGGAGAACAGTCTGGGAGAGTAAATTTTCGCCTCTGTCCACCAATTTCCTGCACGCTCAGTCTCTGTTTAAACACACCATCAGACAGATATTTCCCTACCTCTTCCCAGCACATTTCTGTGATAAGTATTCCTTCCCCATGTCTAATGTCCAAGAAAACTTCTTGCCCTCATTGCACATCCTACAGGGGCTGGAGCACAGCTGAGCTCTCTTACCACATGAGCCAGACACCGTCTACATGTCAGCTTCTCCACAATGCAAATCAGGCTCATTGTCACCAGTGGAAAAAACTCTAAATGATGTGATTGCCCCTTGATAGCCACTCCCTCAGAGCAGAAAAGGGTGTTGACGGCACTCTTGTCCCACCATCACCAGGCCAAGTGTTCAGGAAAAGGCCTGATCTCTGTCCCCATCCATCAGTGCTGCCCTAATGCCGATGACATACAGCTGGGATGGAGGCACCCTTATGTTCTTCAGAAAACTACGCTAGGAAATGGGCCAAAAAGGCCCTGAAACAAGGGACCAGGCATCTGGCCAGCCTCCCTCCCCATCCAGCATTCTCTAGCTTGGACTGTTTTGGCCCCAGACACAGAAATGCAGCTCTGCACTAAACCACCAATACCAACAAGGCTGAGGAGGGCTTTATAAGACAATTACATATCCAACAGGCATGGATACAAGGGTAATACCTTCTCACTCAGGGTACTAACAGCATCCTGCAGCCCCCTCTAACCCTACAGAAGAAAAGTAGTTTTCAACCCACAGAAAAGTTTTGCAAAAAGAGACAAGTCTGAGTTTAAAAAGAATTCTGAAATCTTATAATCACAGAATGGTCTGGGTTGGAAGGGACCTTCAAAGATCAACCAGTCGAATTCCCCAAATAGTTTTCACTAGATCAGCTTGCGTAAAGCCCTCTCCACCATAACCTTGAACAGGGATGGGGCATTCACAGCTTCTCTGGGCAACCTGTTCCAATGTCTCACTACACTGATCATAAAAAAATTCTCTCTTATGCCTAGTCTAAATACTTTGGTTTAAAACCATTACTTCTTGTCCTATCACTACAGGCCTTGGCAAAAAGTGTCTCTAAGTCCCCTTCAAGTACTGAAAGGCTGTGACAAGGTCTCCCCTGGGGATCAAGGTGGGTCTGCTTGATTTGATCCTTAATTAGACAAAAATAAAGTTTGGATCAAGATAATTCTGACACTGCACTGGGGAGCAGAAGAGGGTGAACCACAGCTGCAGTGGTGAAAAAAGTAGAAGTGTTTAATTCTCTACAGCTTCCACAAGAAAGGCCTGGGGACACTAGAAAAGATAACACAGCCCATCATCAGGCCAAGCTGACAAAGAAAAAGCTCCCACCAGCCACATCTGCCTGGTATAGGCAGGCAGCCACCATCAGTCTTAGAGGCTGGCAACGCTTGCTGCAGCTGTGTCTTACCAAAACCATTGCAAGAAAACCTCACAGATGTGGGTAAACCCTCTGAATCCTACTTTTGAGCCTACACTGATGTTTGGGAGTGCAGCAGTAGAAATAAAGGCATCCTTTCCAGGAGAAGCTTCATCTAACTAGTCACAGACAGGATCACTCACTCGAAAGCAGAAGACAGGACTATCTATCTAACCATCTGTCTACTTTGGGAGACCTTTCTGTATCAGAAAGTCTTCCAAAAGACAGCACTGTTAATGGAGGAGTACACACATCCTTCAACTTCTCAGCCCCCAAACTACTTAGAAGTCACCACAGTTCAGGTAACTGTGGAATCTGGGCTCCAAGAAAACCAGCAAGGACTGAAGCTACAGTGAAAGACATATGGGGACAATCAGGAATCATGTAATGAAAAAGAACAGGCATGAAAACAGAGGCAGAGTCTCACAGACCTCAGGCCCTCACAGGGAGCTTCAGGACTCTGTAGGCAGGGACACAGGAGTTTTGCGACAATCTCTTTAATCACAGGGTCCTCTCACACTTGAACCAGGCTTGGGGCTACAGCCTCAGACTTCAGGACACCCAAGGATTGTGGCTCCAATTGACTTGATGATATTTCATTTCACTGCATGTGATTTCTTTCCCACATGCCTCATTCCCCTCTGTGCACATAAAGGATGGAAACCTTGGCAAAAGGACTGAGAGAAATTCAGGGTGGGCATCAGTTACTATTTTTGACAGCACTAAAACAATATATGAAAAGGATTTGGGGGGGGTGTTGCTTTGGTTTTGGTGGGGGATTTTTGCTGTGATTTGTTTCCTCTGAGTTGCAGCTTAGAGGGAGAAAACAGAAGACAATATCCCATCTGATGCCTGCCTGATGGAGTGACAGAGGCTGGCTCTGCCACAGCATTGCAGAAGTTGTGCTTTTGGGAGAGTATTGTTTTTATTTCAGGAGGAAAAAAAAAAGAGGAAATGAGCAATCCCAGAAGGAAAGGGTCTGAATGCTTCCTCAGGCTCCACCACGAAGAAAAGAGATTGTAATTGTCAAAGGGAGTTTAATTGTTCTGTTCTTTCCGAGAAATCTTAAAATATATCCAGAAATGTAACAAGAACAGAAAACAGCTCTGTTTCTTTGGCTGCCCATTTGCAGTCTGGCTGGTGAGACACAGACTATAGCTTAGCAGTGCTAGTTACCCTGGTTAACCCTTGTTCTTGGTAATCACATTTAATAAAAATAAAATAAAAAAACCCACTTTGTACCCATCAGGAGTGAGCATATAGAGAAGCCAGCTTTCCCTTATGTGAATAGCCCCATTGGTTTTTACTGAATTACTCACCAAGTCAGGACTCCTCACCACTTCAGCATGAGCCTCCAGGCTATTTAATAGCAACTAGTTACTACTGAAATAAATAGGATAGCCAAATTCGTTAATATAAAATAACATAAATTTATTGAATGGCCGAAATATCGGAAACGCGATGCCACGATCGAAAAGTCACAGTACCAAGCCCGGGATTGGTACTGGGTGAACGAAAGTAGTCTCTATCGTACCGGACTTCCTTAGTTCACCCCTGCTGCTTTTTGCAGCGGGCTTATGTACTATGTTTCGCGCAGAGTTCGGAGTTTTGGAGATTAAGTTTTACTCAACATATTCAATGAAGGAGTTCTATTCAAAGAACTAAGGTGGACAAAAGCTCGTCCTGTTTTTGATTAGTTTTTCATCACCGGAGAGCATTATCAGATGTTTCCTGATGTTCCATATCTGGGTTCCGATTCGGTCGTTAGCACATAGCCTGGGAGGAGTTCTCGCACATCTAGGTCGTTAGCA
>VXAZ01005832.1:331975-380967 GCA_013399875.1 Gymnorhina tibicen
CCCCCCCCACCCAGGATTCAAGATACAATTTAACAGTTTAATATCATGATATTTCATATCTGAGCATGAATTAACCGATTCATTTATAACACTACAATAACAGACCAGGCTCATTTTTCCATTGGTGCCACTTTCAAATACCACACCCACAGTCTTCCCTGCCTGCCACATCGCTTCAAGCACAAACTTCCATCCAGGAGTCAAGCTCCTGGCAATACCTCCAAGATCAGGGAAGTAGGACATACAAGAGATGCAAGGGCACAAGGATTTCCTTGAGGATCAGAAAATGGCTTTTAAGTCACAAAGCCATGGAATTCACCCCTCTTAGCAACCTTACAAAGGCTCCACCTTATGGGAGCAGCTGGAATCAGACAGGGCAGTACCTCTAATCTCCCAGAGCTAAGGAACCCCAGTGAGAGGAAAAATTGCTGATAATAGACAGACAGACAGACAGTAGATAGAGTGGATCCCAACACAGCACCCCCACAGCTCAGCACTGCTCCTGAGCCACAACATCTCCCTGGGAGCCTGTTGCAGGCACAACCATGCTGCTCTCCTGCTGGCACTGGTGTCCACAGAGCCAGCTCAGGGCTCTCAGTCCCACCTGCTTGATAAAGCAGCTTGGACAGTCTGTGGGTTCAAACAACACCTCAGGAGCCAAAACTAGCATGAAGAAGGACAGACAGAACAAGCACAGGTCACAGGTGAAAAGGTTTGTCTTTCTTTGTCCCCAAAACAGAGTTTCCTGTGTTCAGATGTTGGGGAGGTTGGTGTCAATAGATCCAGATTTTCTGATCTGTAGATGACAGCAATGCTGAGAGGCAGAAAAGGATCATCTTCTGGCTCACAGCTCAAAGCAGTGACAACTGGCCCTTAATCTTCAGTACCCTGTAATAGGCAACTTAATTGGTCTTCTACTCCAATAACTTAAATCAAGATAAACACTTTAAAAACACTTCATCATTCTTATTGTGATACCACACCGGCCAATCAGCTTGTTTTTCACCCCTCAGCAGGCTTTGCTTGAGCAGAAATAATCATCCCCAGCTCCACCACACAGATGTAGGAGCGATGGGAAAATGCAGAGGAGGCTGAGTGAACAAAAGGCACTTCAGGCCTGCTGGGGTCAGAGCGTGTATCTGTACGGGAGGTTGGACTCATCACTAATCCAGCTCTGTTTCTAATGAGATTGGTTCCCATTACAGCAAAAGGAGATCCATGGCCTAATTTGCCAAGGGGACCATTGTCATGCAGCTTAGGGAAGCAAAATCATCTTATCAGTTTGAACTTGAACCTTGCCCCCCAATTATATGCACAATGTTTATGAAAATTGAGATAAAGAGATTTTCATTTATCCAGCAAGAAAAATGGATTGTCTAACACCAAGCATTCAGTTTCCTGCAGCTGTTGATAGACATTTACAATCCAGCCACTTGGCTGTGCCATTGCCAAATGCACTGACTACTATCTGTGCACATTCACTCTGGACCAAACCCAGGGCAAATGGCACCAAACGTATTAATAGTGCAATTTATTGGTACAGCAGAGTCTCTGCTCCTGTAGTAAAGCCAAAGAGAAAGCCTGGGGCCATCAGCTAAAGACAAGCAAACCCAAAGGACTGACAGAATCTGAAAATTTTTTCACCCCTTCTTGCTGAATGTCTCTCTACGTCCCTCTCCAATCCATCAGCTCCCCTTGGCTGCTATAGAGGCCATCCTCTTCTGGGAGTTCTGCATCCCCCACACTGCAGCTAAAACAAAGAACATTATGGCAAATAACAGCCAGGCTTCATCTATTCTTTTTTCTATACAATTCATTCTATCAAAGTTGTTTAGCTGAACAAAACCCCAGCGCTATCCTTTATTGTGAGGCCAACAATAAACTAACATGTGAGCACAGCGTGGGTCACAGATGTGCGCGCTTCGGCATCAACTTCGGAGCCACTTCCTTGCCCGACTCACTTTTATAAAGCTTTAACCTCTTTGAGCTGGAATTCAGATGAGCACATAAACCAGGAAGCAAAGAGTGTTAACACAACAGAAGTGGCCCCTGTACAAAGGATACATGAAGAGACAGACATGCTTTGGAAAGAGTCAGATCAACAACCTGGGTTTCCAAGGGGTTACCCACACAATAAAAATCCAGAGAGAAATAAACCGAACAAATCGCAGAGGCTCTATCTTTAGCAATGTCACTTGCACTGCAAGATCTTTATTTGTGCCTTTGAATAGCCACATATACCTTTTTTCTTCTTCTTCTTCTTCTATGAGGGGACAGAAGCAAGCAAGCAAAAAAGAAAAAAAATTTGGAGGGGGGAATGTCTTCAAAATTCATTTTTAAAAAACTTTTAGAATGTGTTTCGAGGACTGACCCCAAATTTGTAACCCAATTCTAGGTAATTATCTCATCCCAAATAAAGTAACCCTCGAAGCATGACTGCTCTAGGACAAAAATAAAAGGAAACCACAACAAAAACTACGCAAAACCAGACCCTTCTCACAACTGCACTTTATGGCTCAGATCATATCTGCCAGCTGAAGGTTTCCTATGATATCAACCTCTAGCTCATATTACACATAAAATACAGGTGTAATGTTGCCCTTTCCTTAGTGTACTGTGTCTGGCTGTGATGGAGTTAATTTTTTTTTGTAGCAGCTTGTAGAGTGCTCTGCTTTGGATCCACAACCAAAACTGTACTGATAATATATTAACGTTTTAGCTACTGCTGAACAGCTTTTGCACTGCATCAGCACTTTGTCTCTCCCTCACCCTGCCCTCCCAGTGAATAGATTGTAGGTGTACAAGATTTTGGGAGGGATACAACCAGGCAGGTGACCCCAGGTAAGCGAAGAGACATCCCATGCCATGGAGTGTCATGTTCAGCAATAAAACAGAGTGGAGTGGGGTAAGTCAGCTTGGGAACTGGCTGGGCATCAGTCTGCCTCTGGGAGGCAGTGAGTGATTGCCTTTGTACCATTTATTTTGGTTTCTTTTTTATTTCTTGCACTTCTCTTTCATTATTTTTATCTCATCTAATGAGTTTTCTTGCTTTTACTCTTCCTTCCCTCTTCCCCTGTCTTACTGGGGGGTAGGAAGGGGAGGCAAGAAGGCAGCTGGCTAATGCTTGGCTGCCTACAGGTGTTAACCCACAACACTCAGTTATGTGACTTTGCAACTGAAATGTTCATTTTAACCTGTGCAGTCCATTTGCATACAGGTATTATAATATTGGAGAAGGAATTGTGTACTGAGTACCACACATTTCTTCCTGCTTATCACAGCTTAAGAGACTAGGTAAGGGGCTGCTCCTGGAGAAAAAGATAGATACTGAACAATCTCTGAAATATTGGGCAGTTAGAGCTCCTGATGCCAATCTCTCTGCCTCGGATCCTCGTCTGTGCAGTGCAGGTAACATTCCAGACTCCTTCCAGAAGGGTAAGCACATCCCTGTAAGTACATCCCTGACAACAAGCAGAATAGGGTTTAAATAACATAATAGGATTTAAATACCATTAAACATACAGGAAATAAGGCCCCAGGGCCATCAAGGACTGGAAGGATGAAGAAAATAATTTTAAGGTCACTGTTCTGTGCTCTGCACAACACAGAAATTCCAAGGAAGTAGAGCAAAAATATGTTCTCGTTAAAGAGTAACGTAAAAACCCAAAGGGTTGGACTCAAGTAGTTAAAACTACCTTAATTTCAACATTTCTTAACTTCCAAATGTTTGATTTCAAATTCTAATACCGTTATTTGAATGTTTCACACAAAAGCTAAACTTTTTTAAAACCAGAGTGCAGAATTTTGTCCCATAGCATCCTATGGGCACCGCCAGGGCCACAGCAGCACTGCATGTACAGGCGCCACACAGACCACAGCAGGAAGAGATTTCCCAATTGACCAGACCCAAAACAATAATCCATAATCCAGCCATAGGAGATCAAGTTACCACCTATCACTTTAATTGCACTAAGTGTCTGCACTCTTGGCCCAACACAACTTTTAGGAAAAACATGTGAGACAAAAGCCTTTGCAAAATACAGCAAGCATGGGAAATTAATGTCAGAAATTGCACCTGCTGTAGAACACCCTTAATATCAACACCAGCCCACAGTGTGATACAAAATTCACAGAGTAAACATTAGCAGAAAATCCCCACACTGCTGTTTGTTTTCATATTTACTAGTGGGAGTAAAAGCCCACTTTAAACCCTTGAGGCTGATACAACACATGTTGATAATATCATAGCAGCAAAACCACAGGCGTCTGATAGCTGATGAAAATAAAATAACACAAGCACACAGGGGGTCTCAGAGTAGGTGGTCTGAATGGCCCCTTCTTGACAAGCAGCACCATCAGGTACCCAGTCTGTCGACGATTTAGTGTATCTCACCTGAAGTCAGCTCCCTCTCACACCCTGAGGATTCTGATTCTTTTATGGGCTGCTGGAGGAGTGAAAAATGTCTCTCCTGGCAAATAGTGAGTTGATATCAGGTCAAAAGTTGGTGCACAAATATACATAGTGAAGAGTGAAGTTCTTTGACTGTAAATGGCCGATGAATCTCCTCTGGGTTTCTAGGCCTTCTTCTCCAAATGTAATATTAACAAAAGGAAACATATTTTTTAAATCTTTCCTCATCATTGTTAAGGATGTGGGATACTTTGCCGGCAGCTGGATGTCAGTTCTCCTGCCCACCAAAACTAAAGTGCTTGGGCAACATCTCCTGCAAACTCCTCCACAGCATCTATATCCATCTGTTCACTCAAACACACTTCTGACACCTGAGCACTCAGAGGGTTTGCCCAAACTACAGGTCACACACACACTACTCCACCTTCATGCAAGGATCCAGATGGATCCAAGAGGGATTATTAAATAGCAAGCCTTAGCACCCAAAGGACCCCCATCAACACTGACACCACAGCATCCACCAACATAGTGCAAGAGCACAGAGTACATCTGAAAAGACTCAGTCAAGATTCATTTTCCTGTGCAACCCAGAACTACCAACCCATCATTGTCTCTTTGATGTGAGAAGACACACACATTGGGCTCCAGGCAGCCAGGCACTGCATAAGCTGAAAGAGCAGACATTCATAGCTTTAATTACTACAAATAAGTTCATACCCTCAGTTAGTGAGCTGAGCCAGGCGCATTTGGATTAGCCCAAACCCAGGCTGAGAGAGTCACAACTCGCCATCCTTCCTCAGGCAAAAGGGGCAGCTAATTAATAATAATAGTAATAATAACAGGTAACCCAAGCAGCTCTCTTAAATATGTTCCAAATTACTACTTCTACATTAGTTTTAATCTTCAAGAAGATGGGTTGGGATTAACTTCTGTGCTTCTGTTCATTCTGCGCAGCTCTTGGCAAGTCAGCAAAGTTGCCTCACAGCTGAGCAGATTTTGGCCCGTGGCTGTCTTTTGGAAAGAGCACAAAAATCCCAGAAAACAGCAGTGCTGGATCAGTGAGGCGCAGCACTGTCAAGCACACAAGGAGCCTTGTAGTATTGTACCAAACCAACCTGATCAAAAATCCTCTGAACCACTTAAAGGAGCACATTGGGTCTGTTCCTGCAGGCAGTCACACACCTTTCAAGGGACAGAATCTGTGAAGATCTTGGGTATGTGTATAAAGAAATTACAAGAGCACAAAAACCCAAAACAAAGCAGGGGTAGTTGCTTCAAATAATCCCCCCCACCCAGGGACTGGGATTGCTATTTTGGAACAGAAAGCAGAAAGTTCAATCTATACCTGCACAAACATGCCAAGCATAAGCAGCCAGTCCCAAATTAAGACACTCAAACAGCCCCGGTGTTGGCCAACTAAATCACTGCACACCCACCTAAACACAGCATAGGCCAGTCTTCAGCTCTGAACACCAAGCACTTTGGGAGATCTGGCGGTGTTTAAATTAGCATCAACAAAAGGATCAGCACTAGTGCCAAGTGTAAATACACAGCTTTTCTCCTCCTGCAGAGACTAATCTTATTCTCCCCACCCCCCCAGATTAAATTGTGAGTTTAGCTTCTAAGTATCTCAGTTGAAAAAAAGGATATGTCAAAATTTTCACCTTTTTTTTAATTGACCAAACTATTTGTGACATATAAAATCTGCTTTCAGCACCTTAAGTCGGAGAAAATTTTTACCTGAGGACATAAACAGTTGCTTTCTTTAACTCTGTAGCATTTGTATCCCTAATAACACAGAGACGCAAGAGGAATGCGGCAAGGACAATTTCCTCAAATTGTCTATGCATCTAGTGGGATATTGGGATATTTTGAAGTGATTAAAATTACCACAGTAGACTTTTTTCCCCCCTTTTTTTGTTAACGCTAGTAATTAAATAAAGCGTTCCTGGTACTAGCAAAAGTTTTCATCAGTTTCTGGGCCCCTGCAATTAGTAGATACTATATAAACATTGCCAGTCATCACACAGACGGGGGGATCCCTGAGGTCCCTTGGCTCTTGCTGACAGCTGCGATGGCTAAAGCAGTGGATTTTCATATGACAGGAGCCAGATGCACACTTCAAGCTCTTGAGCTTGAAGTCATTGCCTACATGAAGTTTCACACAGACCCATCTGTGAGACATCCTGGCACCCACAGCAGCCCCATCCATCCCTTCCAGACTGTATCCTTTCCTTGGTACCACAAATACCAACCAGCAGCTCTTCTTTTGCAGCAGTAACAGCAGGTCACAGCCCAGGACCACAAACACATGGAATTGGAAACATGTGCTTGTCTTCCTGAAGCTCAGTTTGGTCCCCTCAGCTGTCAGTAAAAGTAAATGCTGAATATTTTTAGAGTCAGCAGGCACAGAGTCCTCCCTCACAGCATTTTCATCAGAACTGTTGGGAAATCCACAGCGTTTTCTGGAGCATACCTTCGGACAGGGGGGCACAGAAACCTGTACATTTGCTTAACATGGTATTTGGTCTTGGTGACATGGTTTTGTTGATGCCATAGAGCTGCATCCCCACTGATAAACCAGAACAACTGTCTCAGGCACCAAAATAGCCCCAGCTTCTGTGCTGATTCTTTTCCTGCTCTCCCAAGAGCAGCAGATCTGGCACTTGATACCCACCCAAACTCCTATTGATTTCCTCCTCCAACACCTCCCAGCTCTCTGTGGTCTTTAGACTCTTTTCCACTGGCAAACAGACATATGTGACACAAACCCCAGCTGCAGCTTCCCCCTGTGACTCCGTGGCTCCCAGACCCAACCACCCCCTTCAACTCCCGCCCCGTGCAGCCATATCTCCAGAATGTTACCAGAAGGGGCCAACAGTGGTTTTAAGCCAGCTTTGATGAGGTTTTCGATTTTGTCAGCTCTGCAAAGGAGAGTTTCTCTACTCCAGCACAGGCAGCTTGCCCTCAGTACGCCAAACTGCAGCCCAGGCAGCTGTGATGGATGGGGTGGAACATAAGGCCTCCAGCTGAGGAGGGAAAGATCACCTGGGGCAAGGACCTCTGTAAGCAACAACCTGAGGTCCATCCTATCTCATCACTCAGAGCCCTTCCCCAAGACAAGATATGGAGGCGGCCTGGATTTGGCCCAGTCTTTAAACAAAGTCTAAAGCATGTCTGTTTGCCCCTGGGGTCAAAAACTCAACCCTCATTACTGAGTTACAATTTCTTTTCCAGTGTGGTGGTGTATCTGCCTTTCTCTTGAAAATGCCCTCTCTTACAGCCTGAATCCCTTAACACATGGAAATCATGGATCCCCCTTGACACCAGGGGCCCATTCAGGGCTATTAGGCATTCAGAAGCCGTTAGCATGTAGATTTTGGTGATAATTTGGTGAATGGAGTTGTCAAACAAATTGCCTTTATTATGGACTGATTAAATGCAATCAGGGAGAAGTGCCTTTCCCCTCCCCAACTCCAGCCCTCATCAGCTCAAACAAACACACTGAGCCAATTAGCAGGGAGGTGGCAAAAGCAGCTTTCACTTGAAACCTGATATTCTTGGGGAAAAGAAAAAACAGCCAACCAACAACAACAACAATAACAACAACAAAAAAATCTTTGTGCTTTCAAAACCAAGATGGGCCTCCAGGGAGAGGTTCCAAAAGCTACCCAGGGCTCACCTGCAGGGTGTGGATGGGAGTTATCAGCATTCATCTGGCTCAATGCCAGATCAGCTCCCTTAAGCTAAGTGCTGCTCACATCCAGCTTGTGCCAAAATCTAATGCAAAGAACATAAACATTAAAGCAAGCCCAAGGCAAGCAGCACTACCGGGGCTGTTTTTTCCTTCAGCTGAGTTCTCCTGTGTCAGAAAAGGCATGAGGTCCCAGCCAAGCTATTTCCATGCCTAGAAACCTACATTTTTGGCTTAGGTCCTTGCAGGGGATTCTCTGATGTCTGTAATGCTTGAGTTCACAACCCTTTCTGCAGTAGTGGAGAGACCTGTCTCCATCAGCATTAAACTCATGGCAATCACATAGATCTGATGCCACTACCCTTCTGCCCAACGTGCCTGAAATCAGCTAGTGAATGGAAAAATCCTTGAGGAGAATTGGAGCACAACATTATAATGAAATAAGTTTAATTCCTTGCAGGTATGCAGCTGGAAGTTAAAAGGTCACCTTGGCAGCAGTGGGCAGAGCAGAATTCAACATGTATTTGCATGATTTAGCTTCAGAGACAGGAACATCATGGCTGAGCAGAGAGAGAACGCAGGATATGAGCAATAGCTGTTGACTAAGATCTCAATGCCTACATTTAAAGTTAGCACCAAAGCCTACTTTTGGCACCATTTTCATTAACCTTGTCCCTCTAAGGAGCAAGGCCTGTGCACTGCACATGGATCACTGCCTCCCAGAGCCTATGCAGAGGAGCTATGGCATAGCTTCCCCTGGCAGGGAGAGGACATTTCTCTGTCTTGGACTCTCACTAAAAATAGAAAGGGCCTAAAACAAAGGTGAACTTTTACCAAACAGCAAGGATTTTGGAGAATTCATTGCTGCTACTAAGATTAGGACTAGAGGTTTACAGTTAGTGTACAGATATTCAAAAGATCAGACTCTTACCCCACACCTCATCGAAGTCCTCAAGTATCACCTTGAACATAAGGGGTAAGTGACACATCAAGACAGCAAGTTCTAAGCCTTCAAACAGTCCTGAGCACAAGAACAGATCACAGAATGAGATTAGACCAAGAGTCCATTCTCCAAGCAGCCACAGAGAAAAAGTCCAGGTCTTCTTAAGAAGTGGCTGCAAAGAGCCTGATAACTCCACTCTCTCCCTCAGGATCTGCTTCCTACCCCCACACCCTGCTGCAAACATCAATGTTGAAAGAACTATTAAAGAAAACAACTTCAAAACTCTTCACATAGTTCAAATACTTCACTTAAAAGGAATTTGAATTCTTACATCTCAGATTGCACCAGTCCCCAGCAGGACACGCACTGCTCATGTTCACATTGTGGTGTTTGAGCTGTTCAAACAGGAGGGATGGAGCCCCAGTGTGAGACTGTGTGCTCAGGGCTTAGAAATCCCCACCAGCCCCACTTGTGGTCCCTCATGACAGACTCAGTTCACCACATCTCTGGACACCTTCTCAGGATGTGCCTTGCCATGCCCTACATAAAAATGAAATCTTCCTGCGGCCAAGAGACACATACCTTGAAGACCCAGCCAGTGGGAGATTACTGGGAGCAGTGGGATGTGGTTGGGTGTGAAGTTCTTGGTAAGTCTTTCATCCAGCCCTACTGCAGAGCTGCAGCATGAGAGTCAGGTCAGTGCTGCTGACTTATGATCTGCTTAGAGCTCAAGACTGGTTGTCCCTGAGCTTTCTTTCCAGGATCCATGCACTCTGGCCCACCACCACAAGGCCACGACTTGTTACAAGCAGCAGCACCTCCCTGGTAACGCTGAGTTGAACCAAGTTGAGAAGCCAGAGAGGTTTTGCTGCTAAACAAGGTCTACAGGACTGAGTTTTAAACCCCCATTCTTTCCCAGAGAGCATCAGCTGCTCTCTCTGGACAGTACTGCTATCCATTTGCAAGCTGGAAGAGCCTTTACATCCCAAAGAGCTGTGTCATCTCCCTGCAGCACCAACTGCTGCAGAAACCTCTGTGGGATCACAGCCAGCCTTACATGCCTCAGAAGTAATACCCAGTACAAATCCACTCATCTCCCTGGGGTGCAGACAATTTATGTTTTGGATGCACCACCTCTAGGTGGGATGGCATACAGTAAAGCCATAAGGCTTCCCCAAAGACGTTAACCTGCTCAATTCCAGTCATGCCAGAGAAGAATTCAGAACACCCTGAAGCATAGAAAAGTATATAACAGGCCAGAGATAATTACAGTCAAATAATGTTAGAAGGCTGCCCCCCTTCCATTCCTTATGCCAGCTGACAATTCACTTATAGAGATAACAGTGACAAAAAGGATGCTCCATCAGGTAGGAAGAGTTACCTGGGCCACTGCTCCTTCAGAGAGGCACATGGTGCACACCCTCGTGCACTGGAGGGAGGCGAATAGGGTCTTTGCAAAATGTGCTGGGAAAGCATAAGGTGTGATTTGGGAAATGCTGTACCTTTTCCTGCCCCCTTTCATCTTTTGGCTACTCAGCTCCTGAACTTACAAAACTGTATTTGAGCTGCTACCTACCGGGTACAGCCCTTTCCTGCAGCAAATCATGTTTCCTGTCCTGCAAGGTACAGTCAGTGCAACAAGACTGGGGACATTTGCCAAGCCTGCTATCAGAAAACATAGGTTGGACCTGGCAGAAGGTTTCAGCAGTTATGGAAACTCACAGGAGTTTGTGCTGTTGGGATTACAGACTTTGCTTCAGAGCACAACCTTGCTGCACACATACACAGGGATTTAAACCACCCCTCTTCTCCCAGTGCATGACAGTGCAGTTACATGTTACAGAAAATATTATTTTGTTATCAGCAACCTTCTTATCCATTTTTCAAAAGAACAGCATCTTCTCCCCCTGCCAGCACCACTGAAGCCTATCGAATTTCCTTGCACTGCTCCAGCTATGTTGTACAAACACAGTGTAAAGCACCTTTGCCCTGGGACACCTGTACACATTTTAACACTTGGCAATTTGGCCTGGCTGGGAAAACTTTATCTACATTTTTGGACAATTCCTTTCCCCATTGCAGCTTTTGCTCCTGTTGTGCCCACTCCATGCATCCCTTCTGCATCAACTTGCTTTCAAGCAGGAGCACAGAGAAAGCTCAGTGCCAAGAAAAGGATAAAAGCACACTAGAAACAGGGAAATGCCTCAGTCCTTTCCATTCAGAGGCAGATCTGTCTTGAATGGGAGCCCCCAGGACTGATCTGCCCCCAAATGAGACTGAATCACAGGCGAGCCAGCCGCCTTCAATTCACTTTAAGGCTTCAAGCTACTCTATATATTCTTTCCCTCCCTCCACCGAAAGCTCCTCCTTTCTAACACAAATTTCTCACAGCACACAGACTCATGCACTCCCAGGCAGCGAGCAGCAGTGCTGGGATGTGTTGAAACCCAAGTCCAGTGAGGTTCAACCCTTGCAAATGACACTTTTTCATCAGCAAACTATAACTGGCAGCTCTTATCCACTACAAGAGTTTTGCAAAACACCCCTAAAGAGTACACCAGACTAGTTCTTCACACTAAGGCCCAAAATTAGAACCAATATCTTAAAAGAAAAGTGGCCCTCACTGGGCATTCCCAACCAAACTAATCAACCCTGCTGAAGTTGCAAAAGGAGATCTGTTATGTTTTCGCAGATCCACATGCACATCCACAAAGAACAGAAGCAGAAACATAATTTTAAAGCGACTGATGCAGCTATAGACTTATAAAACTTATATGGGACTCCAGACTTTCAAAGTGCTGGGATTCAGAAAATATTAAGAAATGAGACACTTTTTCTTCCAGCTTAAGAAAACACAGGCTCCGAATAGAATTCATTCTGTGCATGCAACATCTCTTTATCTCAGCTCAGGGGGCTTTTGCAACAATCAGGAGCTGTATGTTAAGAGGAGGGAATCTGGCCCACTACAAAATAAATTAGTCTTGCTATGTTAGCTTTAATTTATGTCCTAAACCTTCCCAGTCTCCTAATCCACCTCTTTTCCTGTGAGAAACACAGCACAAAACCTGCTAAAAACTTACACAAGTTAATACCATTCCTGCTACAAACTTCCACAAGTTAACACTTATTCTTTTTCTTGTTCCCAAAGTTAGTCAGACTAACTCTTTTGAAATAGTTTTGCTAGTTACTCAGAAAGACTTTTAAGAAACTCAAAATCCTCTTACAGAAGACACTTTTCATTTTCGGCTTATTTTTAAAAGATTAAAATTACTCCCCACATAACTATCCCAGATCTGCTCACATCCACTTTCCCTGAGCTGCTCCTGAGCACTGGAATCAGAGCTCCCGTGCACGAGCAGCACACGAAAGGATCGGCACTTCTCCCTACCTGAGAAGTCTGCAGAAGTCTTGGCAAAGTTGCTGAAAGCTGTCAAGCACATGAGTCCTAGGAGGAAGGTGGAGGTGGGAAACACAACTGGGCAGCACATCCTTAGCTGTCCTCACGGCTTGTTTTCTTCCAGAGGAAAGGAAAGCAGTTTCTGCCCCAGCCCAGCACTCCTCATTGCCCGGAGAACAGCGTTAGTCCCATTGCTTGGAAGGCTCACAGCCAGCGGCGGGGAAGGAAAAGCACTCGGCACACACACACACACACACACACACACACACACACACACACTCTCACACACATCCCTGGGAGTGAATGAATCCCGGCTGACGAATGAGACAGACCTACCTGAGCCTTGGAGGAGTTCCCAGGGTCCTAAAAGCCACCTCTTTGCCCAAATTTGCTGCAGGCTGTTCGTGTGCAGCTGTCCAGCTGTGGCACTGCGAGCTGTTGGGGGGCAGTCGGAGAAAGGGGTGCCCGGAGGGGCCGGGTTGCAGTAGCCTGGCTATTGTTGGATTAGATATCCAGGGATCTTGTCTCTCTGGTGCAGACAGACAGAAGGATGAGCAGAGTTTTCAAAGGAGGGAGCCCAAAACAAAGCACCTGAATTCACATGGATTTCTGGTACGATGGGTATTTGTAGCTGCTGCTGAAATCAGTGTGAGAGCGGTGTCCTGCCAGACTGGTGACAGGATAATTCTGTGTCCCCTGTTGAGAATGATCCTACAGTGGAGGAGACTTTGCAGAGGCCCAGGGATCAAAGCCTCCTGGATCTCATTGCAGGACTGGGACTGGTATCAGCCACATATCCAAAATCCTCCTTTCTTTTGACAGCAGAAAGCCATGCCAGGCTCCCTCTACCCCACCAGACCCCTCTATCCTCATCAAACTCAGCAGAGGGTTTTTCAGCAGATCCAAACCTGTGGTTTTCATAGAGTCATGGAATGGTTTGGGTAGGAAGGGACTTTATAGATCATCTAACTCCAATGCCCCTGCCACAGGCAGGGACACCTTCCACTAGACCAGGTTGCTACAAGCCCCATCCAGCCTGGCCTTGAGACCCAGGAGTCATGGCTCCTTCTATAGCAACTGCTTTAACCTCCAATTAGCATGGCCCTAGATGATCACTGAGCACTGCTCCCCCTACAGAGTTAAAGGAAGGCTCCAGCTCACCTGGAAGCACATCCAGTATTTGATCCTGCCTGATTTTCATCCATATCCTGGCAGCATCAAGCAAGTCGTGCTGATTTGAAAGAGCTGAGCACTGGGGACACAGATAGATGGGTGGACTCTGTTGTACCTGGGTACAGGAAGGAGGTCCTGGGCTTTGGTCACCAGCTTTAGCTGCAGCTCAGGCACAGGTTTGCATGTGGACATATTCCACATATCCAGGCTAGTGCAGAAGCTGAGTGTTGGTGCAGAGAGAGGAGGATGTATTTCACAGGCAAAGCCAACACCAGACATTTAGCAGCCTGTGTATCCATATAGCCAAACCTACGGAGCAGCACTGTGTGCGGCTGCCAAGGGGAGATGGGGCCAGGCTCACACACAGCTGCTGAACAAAGCTGCAGCTCCTATCCAGCAAAAATAACCTCAGTGGAAACATCCAAGGAAAACCACAAGTGGTTTTTACTCCTCTGTCCTGTTCATCCACATGGAATTAAGTGAAACTCTCGAAAAACATTGATCTTAGAGCTAAAAACAACTGTTAGAAATTTCAGCCCAAAGGGCTCCGGGGTTTATTCAGAGTTGAGTGAACTTGTAAAGTGTTTCTTATTCTGAAAATTCTAGCAATGTTTCAGCTGTTCTCAGATGAATATGAGACTGGCTGCCTAATTATATGTGAAAGACATTTTCAAGAGTGCTGCCATTAGTACCAGAGGAATTTTTTCCACCAGAAGTCTGTCCTGGGATTGTCTGTGTGCTAGAAGCAGACCCCAAGGGGAGCTGTAAGTCCTGTGGCCCTGTTTGCCTCCTGCCCATACAGCCACTTGCTCAGTTCCAATCAGCCACACAGAGGATGAGAGCAATGTGGTAAATCTGGAGTTTGAGCTCAAATCCTGTCAATGACCACGGGAACAAGAGGCTGTCCTGCCCTGATCTGTACCTAAGCACCTCCTTCCCACAACAGCTCTTCACACACCGAGGGTCTCCAGTGAAGCTGCAGATGAGTCTCCTCAAGGACAGTAGTGACTCTGGGTTGACCTGACAGTACAGACACAGCCTGAGGTCCAAAAACCTCTGTACAATCCAGCCCTAGTCCTTTCTCTCTGCAGACAATTCTGCCACCTTACTTTTTTGCAGAGGGCTACTTAAGCAAGATCAAAAACCCAAGAACTTCTACAGGCTGCCTTGCTCTTTATTTCACCTGATCTTTTAATCCCACCTGCCAGACCTATCTGACCCATATTTTTCCAGGGTTGACCTAAGTTTTAAAGAGAAAATACCAGGAGATTTGACTCCCGGCATCTATGGATGATTCTTGTCTCACCTAGTTCTGCTGCCCTTGCCAAGAGGAAGATTCACCACTGTTGCCTTATAGGCATGAGATAACCATACCCATTACCAGATTATCAGTCAAAGTTCCTTATCAGAAGGACAAAGAAACAATAGGACCCCTGGAAATTTATCAGCCTCTGAAAAAGGGAAGCACTATTTGCTGAAAAGAGCCCACCCTGTTAGCAGGTGTTGATTTTACTGATTAAAGGGTAATTAGGTTTGGCTGACTCAGTACATGGGAAAGAAAAAAAACTTCTGGTGACAAAGGGTCTAAAGCTAAACATGAGCAGCGTGCTTTAGCAGCCCTTTAGGTTATTGTGAATAAAGTCAAAGGGGAGGAAGTTTGCATCAGTGTCCTGTTCTCTGAGGGAGTTGTTTTTAAGTAAGCCTGTAAAGATGCCTTCCAAAAGGAAAGAAGAAAGCAACTCTTGCCAAAAAGAAAAAGAAAAAAAGAAAAGAAAAATTGGCCTTTGAGAAGCAGACAATTCAGTTAAAGCCCATCTCCATAATGCCCTTATTCCCTGGGGCATGTGGGAACATCAGCTGTGTGTTTGGAAGGCAAAGAGGCCACCTGTCCCAGTGCAGCACAGACAAAGGATGGTCTCTCTGTCATGGACAGTCTCATGGGGTAAACATGAATCAAGGCGACACCAAAATGGAACTTTACTTTTAGGAGTAACAGCCCTTGAAATCCATCCATGCCTTCAAATATGTCTCTGGGGATAGGTAATAACACATATAATGATACATATTCTCTTGGATCCCTTGTCCCCGAAGCCACCCAGAAGTGGGAATAGGCCAGTACTGATGCAGTCCAGCATTACATCTTAGCTTCGAGGAATCATATTTGCTCTCTTTACATCCACAGATTATCTGTGGAGAAGTCTCACTAAGTCTAAAATGCCTAACAACTGTAGCTCAGTCCTCCTTTTTGACTATGTTACTTAAGTGCATTTTTCTCTCCTCCCATGCTCCTCTCTTGCAGATCCTCTCCTTCTCCGGCTGCACATAAAACTGTAATATCTGAAACATGCATGAAAAATCCCAAAGTGCAGTTAAGTACAACTGCAGCTGGGGAAACCGAGGCAGTGAGAAGGGAAGCATTTGTCATTCAATTTTGTGACCCCAATATTACGCAGTTCATAAATGGTAATCAGGAATAGACCCAGTTAAGATGATTCCCAGTTTAATGCTGTATGTGCTGATCTTCTTCTGGGGCTGATTTTTGGTAATGCTTTTCTATTTTTTACTGACCCTGCACCATTAACCTCTCCCTTGCTGATTAAACCATCAACAGCCAAAGGCTGATTGGTAGAAGAGCTGGACCAGGAATAGCTCTCAGCTAGAGAACCAGATGTAGGATTGAAGTCCTGTTTGTTTACACAGTCACAAGCAGATTTATTAGTACAAATTTTCTTTGACTAGTCTTTCTTTCTAACCCTAGTAACATTACTCACTTTTTACTGTTTTTTCCATAAGGTCTCAAAGCACTCTCCAAAAGGCTGCTGTTGCATTCTGCCACTTCACACATGGATGAAGAACAGTCATATGTTTGAGGTCACTACTTTTTCAATGTCAGCCAGGGGAAATTGACAGAGATAAGAAAATATAAAATACTTTTTAAGTCCAGCCAGAGCTCTTTCCACTTGGCCACATTCCTTCTAAATGAATGTAAATTAATAACAAAGTATATATGCATTTATACCTACAGAAATATATGTAAACTGGGTGATCAGAGCTTCAATATAAAATAGCAAAACTTCCCAGCAGAGTAGAGCTCTTTGTTTTCTTTTTTTTTTAAATCTTTCCCCTAGGAGTGTCCTATGGAAACAGATGGGGTTACTCATGGAAGTAAGCACTGTTTGCTTTCATCAATTTGAAGGCAGAGGACTTCACATAATGCAGTTTTGCAATACAACACCAAGTATCTCACAAGTAAAATCCTCCTGTCTCTCCATATTCAATGCTAAACAACAGCTGTGCAGAATATTCAAACTGAAAAGACTTTGAAGTTTTCACATTTTGTGTCACTCAATCACATCAGTTTACAAAACGAACATAAAACCTGGAGGACTTTGCTCCATACTGGGACAGGTCTGCAGAGGGGATAGTGCTTCAGCCAAATTCTGTGGAGCAAAAGCCCCAAGTGATGCACTTATCCCACTGAAACATTGGGAAACACTGAATAAAGTGGTGCAAAACTCTCCAATGCATGAAAATGTCAAAAATAAAATATTTGGAGACTACAAAGTGATCCACAACAAAGCTGAAAACTTTCTCCTCGTGTCACACCAAGTAATTGATGTTGAAACCTCTCTCAGTTGGCATTCTCTTTATTATAATGATTCCGTGTCCCGTGTTAGAGGATACTGTGCAGTCTGGTGGTTTTTCTGGGATCAGCACATCCACTTGGGTTTAGCTGGTGCCTTGTGCACAGGATGTTCTTGGGGTAATCACTGTCCTAGAACTACAGGAATTTGGAGTCATCTTGATCTTTGTACTGCACTGCAAGTCACATAAAGGTTTAAAGAGACAAGGGTTTCAAGGATCAGAGTTCCTCAGCTTTGAGTTGGGTCCTTCCTTTTCCCTGTGTTTCATCTGTCCTGCCTGTTTGGATTTGCTCCCTGAGATTTGTTGCTATGTTGGCATGTAGCACCAGCTGACACTCTGAAGTTCACTGAGACCTTCAGGACCTGTGCTGTCTTCTGATATCTGTAAAGTGAAACTATTCTCCACTTGATCTGGCTCAAAAGTCCTCTTCTAACAGTTTTTCTGGGTAGATTTTTCCATTCATTGGATGATGGTAGGTACTGGCTTTACTATTTTCCACCACTATCTTTCCATTAGTATATTCAATAGCTGTCTGGGAGTGCTTCCTAGGTGACAGGCTGAATTTGACACCTGAAGGTATCTATCTGACCTGGTTCATCCTGGCTTTGAAGAGCAGAGATATCCCAGCCAGTTCAATGTGAGCAGCAGTATGTTTTTCCTATTATCTCACCTATGATAATCAAGGGAGAATTGTCTCAATCCTGCTGTTATGTAGGCATGAATCATTTCAGGCTACAGACCCCTTTAATCTGGATCTCCCCTATGTTCTTCCCTTTTGTTTTTCCTGTTTTACTGCCAACTCGCAGATAATTTACATTGTCCTTAATTTCCACTTAAGGAAGCCAATTAATTTCCACTAAAGGAGCCAATTCTTTCTCAGATTGACTTGTTTAGAAGTTTTCTGCCTGTCCTGTGGGAGTAACATGCCATGATGCTATTTGAGAAAAAATGGGAATCATCTAAACATTCATTGTTAAAATGCTTTCACAGGCATTTATCCCAAACCTCTGTACTCCACTTTGAGGGCATGCAAAGGCAGTAGCATGAAGGACAACAAGAGTCCTTCAGCACTCCCCCAGGTCCTTCTGTCCCTCATGGGCATACATCCTCTACACGCAATCACAGCCCATCCTGACAGAAACTACTGTTATAAATTACACTGGAAAAGCCATTTTTGTTGCCAGAGACCTTTCCCACAAAAAGAATTGTTTCCAAGCATTGTCATAAAGCCTTTTAATAAAATCCACCTCTATACTAATAGGCTGAACCACGTAAGGGTCTGGACACAGACACTGCCACTCATGTTTTGGACTAGTCCTTGGTTCACTTTTGACCCAGGCCACCTGACGTCCAGAATATTTCTGAGCATGGCTTGGGAGTTGGCAGGAACTTTGGCCATTCCCAATAGGCAGGAAGGAATCCTGCTTTGGAGTTTGATAGCATGAACACAACCAAGATGATGTGTTCTAAGAGACCCAGCAGTGTTTCAGAAGTTTGTAATAGCCTTGGTGAAGACACAGTGGCATGGGCTTACAACTGAAAAAATAACCCCAGACCCAGGGCAGACTGTCTGTCAGTGCTACAGCATCTTCTCCATCCTGCTACCTTGGCAAACCTGATTAGAGCTGCCCAGGAATGACACTGCATCCTGCAGGCTCCAGACTCCAGCGCAGCTACAGCCCAGGTTGCTACGTGTTTGTGCTCCCACCTACTTACAGTGATCAGTAGGACAGACCATTCCTTCAGGAGCATTCAGCATAGACTGTGCTGAAGTTTGATCTGGAGAAGTCAGTGAAAAAAACCTTATTGGCTTCCCTGGTTCCAACATAACTCGGGCAGATCAGCTTTCACCTTGGACTTATCATTGCCTTGGAGCACCAGGTATTTCCCTTGGTTTTGTACAGACAGCAAATTACACAAAAACCCTCTGGCTCACAGATCACAAACTGGTAAAAAATCAAAGGGAATCAGAGGAAATGCTTTTCTGCTGAATGGGGAAAATTAATCCCAAGTGTAATTTCACTGGCATCAGTGCAAATTCAGCAATGGAATACATCTACCATTTGCAAGAAGAACAGGTTTGTGTTCTCCTTTCACATGTGCTTAAACATACATTTTCCCTTCCTCTTTTAAATCTTTTCCATTTGAGAGAGCTGTGTCAAGAGTAACCATATGCTTTCACATGCATTTTAGTACTCAGGCCAATAATATCACCAGGTATTTGTTTCACAGTGGTCCCAAGAGACTATCTAGTGACCAAGTCCAGGTGTGCTGGGCAGTGCAGACAGCACTGGACTGTGTCTTCTAAAACAGCCCCAGGAACTTACAATGGCATTGAAGTCCAAGCCACACAAACCTTTGTACTCTCTAGCCACAACACTACCATTAGGGAACTCCAGTTAACTTGCTTCTAGGGCATGAGATGCTTCCCACTGCAGAAAGCTCATGCTGAAATTTGACTGCCGTCATTGTCTCTGGGCACCTGGTTAGCACATCACTGATCCCTGCTGTGGTAATGCTACTCACCAGACCAGCTACAAAGGATGCAGAGGAAGCAAGGAAGTAAACTTTACAGGTTTTTACAGCTTTTTTACAAGAGATTTGCAAATGTCAGAGTTCACCAGGCTGGGCATTGCCTGGACTGACAGCAGTGTTATGTGCAGAGCAGTGTGTGTATGGGCATATCTTAGTGGTTGCATGTATCCGGGGACTACACAAGGCTAGAATAAAAAATGGCTTTTCTAACACAAATAACTTGCCTCAGAAACACCTCAGCAGAGGTAAAAAGAGACTAGAGCCCGCTTAGATTCCAACACCTTTTAAATTTTTGCTGGACTATCCCTTTGTGAAGATTGACAAGCCACCATCACCCTCCCAGCCTTTCCCTGCCCAACACTCTGGTGCTGTGCTCTGCCCTGTCCTGCACCTATCCCCTGAGTGCTGTTTCATCCACAGCCCTTCCCTGGTTGTCCTCAATCTCAGATGTCCATGGAGAATCTCGTATTTATTACTACACTGCTGGTAATTTCTTGCTTCACTTGCTAACCCCATCTTGGACACGCAAAACTAATCAAATCCCCTTCCCCTTTCCCACGGTAGCAGGTAAAATAACTTTTTTCCAGCTCACCAAATCTATCCCAACACAGCACACCAGCTCGCCTCCACCTGATGCTCCCTCTGTAAAATGTACCTTCTGACATTAGAGGAAAAGCAGCTTTGACTAAAAAAGGTCAAACAAAAGGTCTTCTGAAAAGAAGTCTGATTTAAGGCAGTTTGCTTTTCACCCAAAGAAGATGACCACAAATGGTGCTGTGAATAACTTGGAGAGCTGAGGCCTTCTTCATTTGGTTGAGGAAGCCAGTGTCCAGAGCTGCTGCTGTTTCTGTGGTGGAAGAGGCAGAGACACAAAGTTTGTAAAGCCCAGTTCTCAGGTGAAAGCCCTGCTATGAGTCCAGATGGAAGCAAAGTGAGACATAAAACAAAGCAGCAGTTTCTCTCTCCCACCTATCTTCACACAGCAGTACTGCACACAGCTGAACCAGTGCACTAGAAAGTAATGTTGCAATTTCTAAAGGGGTTTTGCAAACAAAGGATATCAGATCACATCTTCTCTTCAGGTTAGTCACTAGTCACAAAATAATGAAGAGCAGAAGTTGATTGGTTTTGTTAAAAATAATGAGAAGCCATGGCTTTGAGCAATTTGATCATAAATTTTTTACTTGCTTTTCCTCCTGCATATGGAGGTTGAGATAGTAGGTATAATTTACTACGACAAACCACCAGCATTAATGCATTAATCAAGAAAAACAAACGGTCCCCCTTTGAAATCTCCTGCCCACCTAGAGAGAGTAATGGGGTTATAAATGGAGAAAGAACAAATATTGACTCTATGAAATGTAAAGGTACCTGGGAGTTCACCCATCAGTCTTTAGATTACACTTGCCTTTCAAGATGAATGGGATTTCTTTTATAATCCATTTCAATCGGGTTTTTCTTCAGCATCTCAGGAAACAGGAGGGGGACATCAGTGTCTCTTTAGGTTCTCGAGGTGTTCCAGACTCTCTCTGGAGGACAGTACCTCCAATTTCTGGAATGAGGTAGATGCTCCCAACCCAAGACATGTCTTTTAGTTTGAGATAAGTACTGAAGGAGTTGCCTGGACTAGTCAATGAGTTATTTGTTTGATGTTGTTTCTGGCGCAGTTTTCTGTAGGATGGCTCTAGAACTCAGCCTCCATCACTCAGACTATAGAAGCTCAGAGGCACAGACACCCTTTGGCATCTGGACCCACACAGGACTCAGGAAGACCCAAGAATTTACTGCCTAAGAAAAAGACCTCTGGCATCACATACTGAACTTAATCTTACCTCGTCACACACTCTTCATAACTCTCTAAACTTGTAACACCTCACTCATTTAACCTCTAAAGCAATGATATACTTGTCTTCTACACAGATTATTGGATTATTGGATTAATTTCAACATTGGCTTCCATATTAGATACGGTTTCTCTTTAAAATGTCTTACTAAATCAGAAAATTAAGAGAATCAAGTGTTTCATAAATGCTGAGATCAGCCAGTGTTGCTGTCCCTTCTGTAACCTGTAAGGGCACCATATGTCCCAGAGGGAACTCAGTTCTGAGTGGGGACATAATCAAGAGGAGTGAGGACATAATCAGGAGCAAAAGACCCAAGAAAAACTACAAAGCCAGTCACAGCTCAAATTCTCAAAGATCTGAAAACAGCACCGATTCCAGGAGGAATTTAAAGACACTTCTGACTCTAAACACAGAGTCAGTATCTACTGAGGCACTGGCAAAGCTGCCAACAGACCAGTTCAAATTTCATATATCCCCTGCACCGTGATAGTAATCATTGGCACCCGTTTTTTTTCGTCCCATACAGGTTTACAATAACAATTTACCCTCCAGGGCTGGAATGCAACAAAGGGAAAAGGAAATGGAAGAACATAGGTGTGCATGAACACAGCGGTGGTGTGCCGTGGAAGCCATGCCCACTGCCAGAGGCCCTGTGGAAGCCTCAGGATCAGAGGAGCAGATGTGTGCACTTTCCCAGCACTGCACACTGAGGGGAGAACATGCACTGGCCTGGCAGAGTTAACTGTGTGTGGCTCCAGCAGGATGCACGCTCCAGCAGGATGCATGCTCCAAAACAACCGAGGCCTGGGGCTGTTTTGACAGAACGAGTGGAAGATTTTCCAGCCCATCGCTTTCCTGAGCTCAGTGCTGGGACGCTGTGACTGCAGAACAGCTCTGCCTCTCCTTTTTTGCTTGCTCTACAGTAAGGTAAAAAATGTAATTGTGGATGCTTGATGGCCACCCTAATGAGCAGCTGCACTATCCAGAGGGTCTGGCATCTGAGGTCATTTTAAGCAACATTTTGGGATTTCTCCAATTATTTTCAGCTAGGTCAATTCACCTTAAGTTAACCGGCAACTCATGTCTCATTAAAGGGAAGCTTCCAGAAAGACTAGAACTGCCATCAGATTGTTTCAAGGTTCTAATAAAATCCACTATACTCAAACCTTTCCAGAGTAGTTTATAGAGCTGCTTTGGTACCTGGGATAAACAGGACACAGAGGAATCCAGGCATAGGCTTGTGTCCGTGCTGATACAGGTTTGCAAGAGAGCCTGAAGGATTCAGATACCTCTGGACAGCCTGAAAGGAGCTCTGTCTGCCCCACCAGCCACCAATGAGACTACAGCAGCTATGAAGGGCTTGACAGGTGTTCTGAAAAGGGCACAATTTAGCAAGAAGATGAGGTGGAGAGGCCCTCCGTGAGCCAGATTTCTTTTGTAATCTGGGGACATCCAGCTGCCTCTTCTCAACCCTGAATGGACAAGAAACCACATCTCCAGAGCAGCTCAGACCCTTGTAGACATCTCTTTCTGTCTAGAGACACAGTAATAATAACAGCAGGTGTTACCATTTTTGCTGTAAAAAGACATCCTACTTCCCTTGGGCAACATGAAAATTAACTTCCTTCTTCACACCCTCTGACAGGCCACAGACAGCTGTGTTGGGGCTGCTGCAACGTAGCTTCAGGTGCTCAGAAGAAATCTCTGGGATTTCAGACTGCAATGCAGACAGTTTTGGAAGGTGATACTGACAGCCCTGATCCTGGTGGTGCTGGGACTGAAGCACTGCATTGCTGGGGACATGAGCAGGTTAATTCCAAACATGTAAGCAGGACAGCTCAGGCTGGTACAATCTGCTGGAAATCTCCACACCAGAAATGTGCACTCCTTCCCTACCTTCCAAATGCAGCATATGGTCTAAAAAGGTCTGTTCTTCGGGCTTTGCTACAACAAAGTTGAGTTAAAGCACAGAAATCAAAAATTAATGGCTCAGAGTGACAAAGAAAGGGTGGAGCAAAACACAAGGTCTCCTTCATCCTTAAACATCAGCCTTTTTTCCTCTAATGAGCAGGACCATCATTCAGCGAAATCTTCAGCAAGGAAGTGCAAAGAGGGATCAGTTGTACTGCTGACCTGGGAGAGAATCTTTGACTTTATTGATACAACTGCAAGGACACATCAAGGGAGGAAGACACTGAAAAACTGATGTCAAAAGAGATTTGGGTTTCAAACAGGCTGGAGGTGGCAGTATGTCCAGCTGGATAACTGAGGGTATTTGGGGTGACTGTGAGCACTGCTGAACTGCCATGTTCAGTTTTGAAACAAGTACCTCCAGAAGGGTATTCAAATGAGGGAGGAGACTTCAAAGAGACTAACATGAAGGATGACATTTAATGGAAGATCTTGGCCGCATCCTACTTCCACAGATGACAGGGGATCAGGCTAAGCACTATTTTCTACCCGTCCTGCTTTTCTTCCCAAGGAAACTCAGATTTGGGTAGTAAGGAACCATAAGTGAGCTTCTCCAGGACTGGACAGGAGGGACTAGAAATATGTTCAATTCAATCAGAATTAATTCAGAGAAGTACCAAAGTCTGTTTAACCACAGAATAAGCTGTGTTGGAAAGGACCCTCAAGGATCATCAAGTCTACCATGTGCCTGAGAGCACTGTCCAAATACTTCCTGAACTCTGACAAGCTTGGTGCTGCGACCACTTTCTGTGCCCAGCCATGCTTTGGGTGAAGAACCTTTTTCTAATATCCAACCTAAACCTCCCCTGACACAACTTCAGGCCATTCCTTTGGGTCCTGTCACTGGTCACCACAGAGCAGAGATCAGTGCCTGCCCCTCCTCTTCCCCTTACCAGGAATTTGTAATTGCAATGAGGTCTCTCCTCAGTCTCGTCTTCTCCAGGCTGAACAGACCAAGTGCCCCCAGCCACTCCTCATATGGCTTCCCCTCGAGGTCCTTCACTGTCTTTGTTGCCTTGGTTACATCACCTGAGAACAGTGATGTCTTTCATTTATGAACATCATCCTACTCCAGTGATAGTAGTGATCCATACTTTCATGTTATATAGGCAAGAAAAGTAGGGAGGCAGCCCTTTTTCTACTCTGTCTGACGTGACAGAATGAAGAAACTCAAGGTGAATGTCTTGCATCTCTATTTCAAACTCAAGAAAACTGTTCCTGAAAAAAAGAGACCAAACAATACATGATCCTGTGTCTTGATACCAGGGTGCCTCAACAACTCACACACACATTAGACACAGGGGCAAGATTATCACACCTCAACACAAGTGAGGTTCACTTGGGAAGCCCTCAGCTCAGGGCAGTTCCAGCCTGCCAAGATGGTTTTGTTAGCCTGAAATCCTCAGTGGTCTGTCAAGGAGTTAGAAACAGCTCCCCAACACTGAAACATCCAATTCTCTTCCTTAAAGACAGTTGTGAGCTACAAATCTGCAGTTTTCCAAGTCATAGCTCACACATTTCCTTAGAGCTGTTTTGTTATCTCCTCAATCACCATTAAGTTATTGGAATCACCCCTACATGATAATTCCTCACCCCCTGAGATATGTTATTTTACCTTTTTAATAGTGCTTATGTAAGGGACAAGAACAGTGAAAACAGAATAAACTTGAGAAGGAGTGGTGTACTCAGTGCTGGTGGAGATTTTTTTTGTATTTTAAGGGTCAGAGTGCCCTCTTCCGTTCCATCCATGTCCTGATTATTAACTCACTGTTAAATCAGCCGATTGTAGAGAAAAATTGTGACTTGTCTTCTGCACACCTTATTGTCTTCCAAAGCACAGTTAAGAAACCAAGAACCAGACCACAAAGTATGAAATTACTCTTGCTAACATGGGGGCTTGGGCAGTCATCTGCAACCAATAAAAGGGGTTGGGGGAACATCGCAGGCAACATGATGGATCTAATTAGTTCATGAGGTCAGGGATATTTTGAAGTGAGTCTCTGCGAAGTTTAAACAGTGGGGTGTTATTTACAGACCTGCATTTAAAATTCACCTTCCTCCTGCCTCTGTAGCAACTAATTGAATCCAAACTGATGGCCAAGAAAACCTGACTGACACAAACATGTTGAAAGTACCTCAATAGTACTTTTGCATATCATAATTTCTAAACTAATTTTGGTGAAAAGTACTGGGACTGCGGGATATCTGAATTATGGAAAGACGTAACAATGGCCTCGAAAAAATATTTTAGTTCAGTGTTTTTATCATGAAGACACACAGAAGTGTGTTTCTGGAAAACGTATCACCATTTTCTTGCAGCAAAGCCATAGTTAATAAACTGTGGTGGATCCCTGCGGTGTCCAAGGAGCTACTACGAGTGTGCCTGCCCCGTGTTCCCACCGCCGCCGAAGATCCCAGGGGATGCCCTGGGAGCTCCAGCTCCGCATCCCTGTGACAGCACCCGCCTCTCTCCCGTGCTTTAGGGCCGCGGTCCTCCTGCCACACCCGAAATCTCCCTGAGAGATGGAGGTGAAAGAGGCCGCGTTGTTTCTTTTCATCCTTAAATCACAGAACGGTTTTGGTTGGGAGGGAAAGGTCTTTAAGGTCCCTTCCAGCCCCTGCCGTGGGCAGGGACACCTCCCACTAGACCAGCCCCGTTCAACCTGGCCTTGAATACTGCCGGGACTGGGAAGTCCCCAGCTCCTCCGGGCAGCCTGTCCTAGTGCCTCATCACCATCAAAACCAGGAATTTTTTCCTAATATCCAACCTAAACCTGTTCCAATTTAGCACCGCCCTGTGAGGCGGCGCCGTAGCCGCGCTCCGTCCTGCCGCGATTTGTCCCCCCGCGCTCGCCGTAGCGGCCGCGCCGCAGCCGCCATGGCGGCCGCCTGTGGGAGGCTGGTGCCGAGGGGTGCTGCTATCGCTCTGCCCGGCCGTGAGCATCGTCCGGGCCCTCGCCCTCACCCTCCGGGCACCCCCGAGCCTCCCCCCTGCCCGGCGCCCTCCTCCTGCCCTCCCTGGCCCACAGAGCGGGGGAGGAGGGCTGGCCTGGCGGCGGGCGGGTTGTGGTGCCATGTCCTGCTTTGGTGGGGGGCGGTTCGGCTTGAAATCACGGGTGCTATAAACGTTGTTTTGTATTTTACAGGGTGTTTTTCTTTATCGGGGTACCGAGTGAGCAGCGATGGAAAGCCACCGAAATTCCAGCCGCCTCCGAAGCCCGTCATTATTGACAGGAAGACGCAGAAGGAGGAGAGGAGGTGAGCGTGTCCCACTGCTGACCTGAGCTTGTGGAGCCTGGGCTTGTGTCCAGCGCTGTGCTCAGGCTGGTCACTGTGTGAGCACTTACTTAAACAGTCAAGGCATTATACGAATAAAAGACCCCAACAATTTGTAAAATTCTAGCAAAGACCATTTGTGTTGAAATATGTTCAAAACACCTTAAAATACTGTTTCTGGAGTTTCTGAAAGCAGTGAAACATGAAAAAAAAAAAATGTAGAGCAGAAAATACTGTTGCAAATCTGGGGTTAATGTGGGAGATTCTGTCTGTTAAAGGCATCTCATTAGTGTGCCAGGGGTGACAGGGACACGGGTCCTGTGTCTGCCTTTGCCTTGGACCTCGAGACCAGTTGTGAGCATGTGCATCACTGGCTGTGGCATGGACCTGATGTCCCTGGTGGCCTTCATGAGAGGGCTCATTCTGGGTATTTTTGATGTCGCCTCAACCCATTGCATAGAATCACAGAATGGTTTGGGTTGGAAGGGACCTAAAGATCACCTCATTCCAGGGATACCTTCCCACTAGACCAGGTTGCTCCAAGTCCCATCCAGTCTGATTGTGAACACTTCTAGAGTTGGGGCACCCACAACCTCCCTGGGTTTTAAACCCAATTTGCACTGCTTTAAATGACCCAGTGGTTCAAACTGCAATGCTGTGTCTAGAAGGAGAGTGGTGGTACTGTATTGTTCATCTGCCCCCTCCAAAAAATCTCACTTTGAAGATGATGAGTAGGTTTGGTGTTGTTTATTGCCTGTGTGGGTGCCTGTGGGCAGCAGCAACAACCAGAACCTCTGCCCACAGCCCCCATACAATTTGTAAGGCAGGTTTACATCTGTCCTCCTCTGTGCTGGGCACTTCTCTCCTGGTCAGATCCAGGACTTTTAAGATGCATCTGTACAAGTGAATTAAATGAGTCCAGCTTCATCCATCAGCTCTGAGGCCAAAGTGGTCTTTTCATCCAAACCAGAGTGAGCACATCCAATTATCTGTTGGAAATGGTTCTCAGCTCAAGCCAGTCCATGTCAGGAAGTGTGCCTTCAACTCAGCGGTCACATAACTGAGGTTCGGGCCATGGGGAAATTCCTTGGCACTGTTTAATTTTTTGTAGTGGAAAATAGTTTTACCAGTCTCTTTAAGCTTCTCTAACACTATAGGACATTTATGTGATGTCTCCTGTAGAATCAGTTTGTGAAAACTGTAGTAGATTCTTCCGTATCTGTTATTAAAAAGTCAACAAATAGTGTTCTGTCATGTGGATTACAATTAAACCACGAAATAACCTGTTCCTAAGCTGTGACAGCACTAACTGTCCTCTTCCAGTCAGCCCCTCTGAGACCAACATGTATTACTGGTTTGGGAAAAAATCTGTTTAAAAGAACAACAACAAAACAAAACAAACAACTCCACAAAAAGACCCGCAAACCAGCATCAAAACCCCACAAAAATTCCTTTTGGATAACAAAAAACAATAATAAAACAAAATTGGTGACTTCGTGGACTGCAGTTCATATCTCTGAAAAGGTAACTGGTGGTGGTTAACCAGCTGGTAATTTTTAGGCCAAATACTTGGAATTCTCTAGTATTTTTTATGCACAAATGCTTTTGTTTCATACTTTTAAAAATTTGGCTTTTCTTACAGGTTCCTGAGCCCTGAATTTATACCTCCCAGAGGGAGAACAGATCCTCTTAAATACTATATAGAAAGAAAGGATATGATACAGAGAAGAAAAGTCTTCAACATCCCAGAATTCTATGTTGGTCAGTAAGAGCACTATAACTTTCATAATTCTTTCAGTATTTTACACAGTGTGGGGTGGTAGATACTGTGGTCATACGTAGAATAGCATAAAACATAAACTCTCAGGTGTGTTAGATCAACTAACTAGGATGTGTTTCTATACGTAGTACTTCATATTTTAATTTCATATTTACATACGGATTCACTAAAAGAATAATCCTAATGAATCCTAATGTGTTCCTTATATGGGTTTTTTTCAATCTGGCACTTGAGCATATGGTTTACCAGTAAAGCTAAAGGAAAAAACCAAAACATTGGATTAATTATGTTCAATTTGGATAGGGAAGAGCAAAAAAATAAAGGTGAAGAAGGTTTGTAGTTAACCTGCAGAACACTTCAACCAATACCAATTCAGGTCATGGTAGCAGTTTTTTCTGTTTGTGGCAGTTTTGATGGGAAACAAAAATATTTTCAAAATGCACCTGAATAGATGCACTTTGTCTGATTCTTCCCCACACTTTGGTACATATTAACTGGGATGGGCTGTTTATTTTAATCCATTTTTTTTGGCAGGCAGCGTACTCGCTGTGACAACTGCGGATCCCCATGCCAGTGCCAAATCCAAGCGGTTTGTTGGGATCTGCATTCAAAGGGGAGGGAAAGGACTCGGTGCAACCTTTGTCCTTCGGAATGTCATAGAAGACCAAGGTGGGTTTCAGCTGTGGTAATTATGCTACAAGTGTTCAGCAAAAAATGTGTTAAGTTGTACAAGTTTAGTCTGTGGGGAGGAAAACAGCAGATTGAAGTGAAATAGTGAGTCTGCCTGTTAGAGTATTCTGCAAGTTTAAAACTGTGTACACAGAAATGTTGATGTGCTGTGTACTTGATGGCATGGAACTGCACAGTAATTTTTTTTGTTATATACTTGGTGATTTTCAGACATTCTGTGATGGTTGTGCTTATGTCTGAGCCTGGACTGTCTGTTGCCGTGTAAATACCAGCCCATTTTGAGCACAGTGTATTTGCATGAACTGGGAACGTAGGTGTGAACTGTTTAACAAGCAGCAGATTAGAAGAGTTTTATCATAGGTTCATATTCTGGATTATGATAAAACTGGGGGCAATGCAAATAGTGGAGTTCTGAGGGCAAATCTGAAAGGGGTGGGTGTCTTTTCATACACACTACACGTACACTGAAATGAGTAACAGCCATTGTAACCAAAAGGGAGTAAAGTTTAAAACCCATGCTCATCTTCCTTAAACTCAAGCCATTCAAGTCTCTTAAACCATTTTGTCTCGAAGATTTGACTTAGACAGAAATGTGCAGACACAGTGCACAAGTACCATCACAAGTGCACACAGCACTGTAGTGCTCCGAGAACTGAGAAGCAGATTGCAATGATACAGGAACATGTAACTGAAGCAGTACTGCTTGGGCGTTAGTATTTCTCATGAATTTGGTTCATTAAACCAGGCTTTCTCTCTCTAAGGGGTTGAAATCTGCTATGAACTGTACAGTCCTCGAATCCAGGCGATCGAGGTCCTGAAGCTGGAGAAGAGGCTGGACGAGAACCTGATGTACCTGCGAGATGCCCTCCCCGAGTACAGCACTTTCGATGTCAATATGAAACCTGTGCCTCGTATGGACCACCAGGACATTCCTGTGAACAAGGTAGGAGCCACATGGTTCAGAGGGAAAGCACATGATTATTTACATACCTTCCATTTATGACTGTTATCCTGGCAGGCTGTAGCAGCTTTTGCTACATCAGTTACCATGGTGACAAAGTAGGTAAAATCAGGCAAGCCTTTATGCCATTTCTGTAGCAAAAGAATGGTGAGGATGTAAACACCTACCATCCTCAGGAGTTAATTTTGAAGACATGCAAAGAGTAGCAGCCTCCACATTTCTCTGTAGAACTGTGCAGAGGGGAAAGCTTTTCTTACAGAAACGTTATTGTTAATGTGGTTACTCAGGAGTGGCTGGTGTCAGGAAACAAGGTAAGAAAGATGGAAGACTCAGCTAAAATCTGCATGTCAGGAAAAATCCAGAAACCAGCAAACCCTGCCAGTGTTGTGTAGAAACTCAGTATGATAATTCCTCCCTTTCCCTATCATGCTACTTTTATTTTTCCTTAATAAGGAGCAAAACTACAAAAGATGAGTTAGCTCAATGATGTTTCATGTAAAGACTCTGTGATAAATCAAGACAGTGTTAATTAAGTTTTAAAAGGTACTATGATAAGAGTCATATAAAGTAGTTCCTTAAGACACTGACAGATTGCTTGGCTTTCTCTTTCTTTCTGTTAGAGCAGCACTTGTCTCACCTTTTGCTAAGCTCACAATCAAAAAATCTAATTACTTAATACCTTTTGGGGGTTTTTTTTAATTTTTTCATCTTTCACTCTAGTTGCAGGTACGAATGAAACCTAAACCATGGTCAAAACGGTGGGAAAGACCCAAATACAATATAAAAGGAATAAAGTTTGAGCTACCAGAACATAAAATGAAAGCAGCACAGAAGTGGAGCCAGCCATGGCTGGAATTTGACATGCTGAGAGAATATGATACTTCAAAAATAGAGGCAAAAATTCGGAAAGAACTGAGTGAAGAACTTGAAAAATAATGTTTTTTGCAGTCTAGAATTAGTGAGAAAATGAGTATTTTTAATTTACTCTATGGATGACCAATTGTCAAGTTTTGTATATACATGGGCAAAGCAAACAATAAAGTTAACCTTTCCAGATATTAGAGTGAACAGATTTCTGTGGCTCAAGTGTCCACTGCCCTCCCACTGCTTACAAGTCATTACAAGGAATCTTTCTTCCAGAAACAAACATCTACAGAGCTAAATTGTGATAGAACATCAGTTACATTTTTGTCATAGCACAAGGCTGGTGCTAGACACAAGCTGGGATGAGACAAAGCAGAACAAGAGAAAAGCAATGAGATCATGAGCTTGTGGGGATTGCTGATCAGCAGTTGCATTTTTGTTGGCATTCTGAGAGGAAAAAGCAACAGACTGATTATTAGAAAGCAGTATTTATAACATAAATCCTAAAGCTACTGAAGGTTAATGGAGCTGGAGGGGTTTTTCTTCATACATCTTAATATCACTTAATGTGACTTAATGTCACTTGTTAAGGAATTGAAATAAGAGTCATTACCACAGTAAAATATTTTATTTTCAAAATAAAACAAATTATTTTTAATCTTTTGTCTGTAATACTGATCAAAGATACTTACAATTAAAATATTTTTACAAAAATATATTTTTAACTTAAAAAATACAAAAAGAAGGCATAGGGATTAAGTCTGCAAGAGTTAAATTCTAGTCCCAGAAGATTTTGGAGAAATAGTCACAAACATACAGATTCTGTGATGCACCACAGTCTTTACAATGAAACATCCTTGTTATTCTGTAACAATATTTATTGCAAATATACAAAATTATAAAACATTAGAAATCTAATAAGGATATGAAGAAGTAAAGTCCTATACATCTTACTGGGAAGCAATTTGAGATTTCTAGAATTCCAGTTACCAGAAAGTAACTGAAGTTGTTCTGTTCTTCTCATCATCACCACGTCTGTGATGGAAATCCTGATTCCTTACCCACACACTGACCCCACCTTGTTTCTGTATTAGCAGCATCATGAATTCTTTTTCACTAGGAATGGCTTAACAATAACCCTGCCAAAAATCCCTGTGGACCCCAAGTCAGAAGAGCTCAGTGACTGCTGAGTCAGAAAGGTATTCAATTAATACTGAAAATAACTTGTCAAGTTGTCTACTGGCTAGCAGTGATAAAGTTCACAGGCACTTTCTGTTTCCAGGATTCCTTCCAAGAAGGATACAGCAGTAAAGCACTGTCACACATTTTAGAATGCCTGAACCATTGCTTTGCCAACTGCAACTTCTAAACACTCCCTAATCTAGGAGCAGATGGCAGTAAAAGACATTTGGAAAAAATACCTCACATACTTAACACCAAGACAGTGATTACCACTACCTCTTTGAGTAGGCAGGATCCACTAATTAAATTTCATATTAGAACTGGTTTAGTGTGAATACCAGGCTTGTTTCAGTAATGTAAGCGTTGCTTCAAAAATTTCTATTTCCAAATCATTGGTTTAAGATGTTCAAGTTTATGCTCTTCAATGAAGTCTTCTACGATATGCAGAGCTCCAATTTTCACCAGCAGGAGAAGAACTTCTTTTGTTTCATCACTAAGAAAAAAAATACAGCAGCATTTCTATGAACCTGTCTAAAGTACCATTTTTGTTTCAGGACCTTGGCTACTCTGATCATCAACAGCACACAATATCAACTACCTCAAACATTCACAGTAAACAAGGACTGCTGAAGTGCTCCTTCACATTAGACTTCATCTTTCCTTTTATATATATATATATACACATTATATGAACATACTTAAAAGTGTAAAATACTTGATATTTAAGGAATTTTAAAAGTTCTTAACACAAAGTATTTGGGGAAGCACTTGAATCCCAAGGACAGCCTCATCTATTACCTGTGGTTGTCCTTGTGTAGCGCACGGGCACATTGCAGCAAGTGCTGGCTGAAGTTCAGTAATTCAGGGAGAGTTGATCCATCCTTGAGATCTTGGAACCATCTTTCCGGGAGGTATGCAACCACCTGTTAATACAATAAATATTTGGAAAAAGTTTAAGAAGCATTTCAGTTTAACCAAGTCACATCTCTTCTGACCTTCTGGCAGGTTCAGGCATTATTAGTGTGCTTTTTCTCTCAAATGAATATTATCTCTCCAAGTAGTTATGGTTAAGAACCTACAGACCAGTATTTGCTCTAAAATGCTCTTATGCAGCAAGGTTGTTAAAAAAGACATTAAAACAGGTTTTAAATGTTTTAATTTTTTTTTTAATATTCCATCTTCAGTTTTGACCCCTACTAATGAAAAACAAAAGGCTTTTAGCATACACCCTCTTCCAATGAACACTATCTTTTACCTTATTACACTTTTCTATGTTATCTGGCCCTAGAGGTGTGTTTAGGATGTTCAGGAGAAGGTAACGGTTCAGCAACTTGCTCAGTCCCAAATCACGGACCTTGTCTTCCTGGACAATCCCATCCCAAAGAACAACATTGGAGAGCAGCTGCAGTAATGAAGAAACAAAGAATCTGCATAACTGGTGGCTGTGAGCTAAAACTATTAAAAGTTTCATGCAAGACAGAGATAAAAGGATAATTTGTGCATCCAATTCAAGTACTCAGACCCCAGGATTTACACTCTCCAAACTTCTGGTCAGTTAGCCGCTAATAATTTACTGCATATAGTAAATAACCTAATTAATTTTATAAGTGCATCTCTATATATGTATATATATACACCTGTATATGTGTATATATGACCTCCCAAGGCTGGGAAGAGCATTTTACCCTTCTAGGAGGCTTAACAATTTGCTAAGTACAGAAGGCAACTAAGCAAACTGTCAGAGAATCCAAGACAGAAGTGAAAAGGTTACTACATCTGCTCAGGACAAGAGTACACACAGTCCCTCATAACATCATGATGCTACAGTTTGTAGCATCACAAAGATTTTTTTTGTAGTTCATGTCAGTATTATTAGGCAATGGGTTTTTTCTGTTGCCTCAGTATCACTATAAATCCTTACAACTATCATTTCTGAGTGTGGTGTAAGGCTGTGTCTGTGAAGGTAAAATACCTTGAGGTTAAGTTACCTGAAAATTAACCTGCTCTGAGTCAAGGAGGAGGATAGGCAAAATGAATAGCAGGGAAACTGGAATATTGTCTGGGATGTTAATGTTTTCAGTGAAATGAATTTCAAAGAAAACAAACAGAACAAAACCAGCCCTATTTTCTCTACCTTAACAGCTGACCAAAACCGTCTTTCTTGAAATTTTGAACGTAGTGATGACTTGTCTTCCACAGTGCTGGTCATGGGAAGAAAAAGAAAAGTTAAAATAAGGATTATTTTTTGTTTGATTTAAAAGAAGATAAAAAGACATCTGATCTCTCAGCTATGGACGTCTACAGTATTTCTTTTACATCTGTGGGGGAGAAGGGTAGAGGAATTTAAGAGAGTCACAGGGTCAGCTTACCTTTTAGGATAAAGAGGAATAAAGACATCTTCCTCTACAGATTTCTTCATTCTTAGGACAACTGTGTTCATCAAATCCTATTAAAAAAGAATTATTAATGTGACCTCAGAAGAAAGACTTCATATGCCATTTGTAACAACCTCAATGGTTATTTAGTTCATCCAGAGGTCTGATATCTTAGAGATAAGTGCAGCTGCCATTTGTATATAACACACATTGAAACCCTGAATAAAATATAGAAACAGCAGACAAATCACAGCTGTAATTATCTATAGGCTTAGCCTAGAGGGTTTTGCTATATCCCTTATATCCTTAAGTGAGGCCTTTTTTTGCACATTAATCTGCAATGCAGCAGGAAAACTGTACAGATTAAAACCAAACTAAGTTATACACATGGGATCTCCATTGAAAGATGTTAAATTCTATGTAAAAAAAAATTACCATAGCTAGGATAGTAGGCATTTTGGGGCAACATGTTTTCAGGTGCCAGAGATTGCCACCAACCTTTTTTTTTTAAAGCCTATTTATTTATTTTAAGTTCTGGCTAATATCAATTGTATCACTTGCCTTTACCATGATTTCAAAATGGCAAAGTTTGCAAGGCATAAATATTTTCTTTAAAATATTTCTTTTTATACTCAGGGTCCAAACATCTATCCCATTTCACCAGTTAATCCACCCCGTTTTCACTAGGTAAAACTCCCGATTTACATCAGAATAAACCCAGAATCAGGCTAAGAAGGGCTTGCTAGAGTGACTGTATGTAAAAGTAATTATTAAAGGATTTCTAGGATTACACAGTAGTTTTTCTCCTCACCAATTAACCAACCTTTGAGGATTCTCAAGTTTTAAAATTCTAGGCTTACTTTATAAATAAAAGCTTAAGGAATAGACCACTGACATATTACAAGCATTTAAAGCTCAAATTTGGAAAGATAATTAATGCAAATCATTTTTATTGCAGTGAAGAAAGATTAGATCTAGAAACAGATTCTGGATAGGTAACAGGCAGAATTTTTCTACGAACAGGAGCTAATTTCTGCCTAATCATCTTCAACAAGGAGAGAATCAGAGAGCTGGAAGTTTAACTGTTAAATCATCTTCATACTAAGTGACAAAACAAAAAAGTAATCAGAACCAAACAACTTCAGGAGAATGTTCTCAGTGCCCATAGGAGCGCACACAAAATTACACAGAGTGGGTGCCCCTTTCTCACTACCATAGGAGCTTTTACCTCTCTTGCATGACTGGACTCATTTTTGGAAAGGCTTTGTTTTCCAAAGATGTTATTGCAAAGCTGTACAAGGTTCTTTGTCTGTGAAGTAGATAAAGGATCCCACACACTCTTCACAAATGCTGGGGAAAAAAAATAGGAATTTATTTTATTCATAATATGGAAGTACTTATCTGCCCTAGTTTCAAGCCATTACAATGTAACAGAAGTAAACATATAAAAAGCTCAGCCTCTCACAATAATTTTAAAGAGGCCACCTTAGCCTCACTCTGTGGAACTACATAATCACTACATCTTGGAGCACTGTGATATCACCAACATTATTTGATATTATCATTTTTATTTAAGGTTTGATTGCATAGCTGCAGTGAACATTTTCAATACAATCTTATCATACCTGTAATTTTGGGAAGAATAGTTTTTTCCATCACTCTAGGCAAAACTTCATTATCATGGTCATCATCCCTTTTTTCAGATTCAGATACATTTTCTGCATCATTGAATTCTTCTATAGCTCTGAACCAGGGCATCTCTTCCAGCTCTGTAAAATTCTGCTGAAAGATGACTCCTGTTAGTTGTTCAGCTGGTCAGCATTAAGAGAAAAGCTCCATCCAGTGACACCCCAGATTCCCACTTAATTTCAGATCCACCCTCATCACTGAATGGGCCAACACAGCAAAACTAGATTTAAACTTAGAATTTAACGGGTGGGATTGTTTAAGTGTCTCCAAAGAACTGAGGAGAAGAACTATTTTCACAGGAGGTGTGGTAAAAGGGGCTGGAGATAATGGAAACAGGGAAAGCTAAGATTCTACCACATGCTTCAGTTTTTGAGACAACACAGTAGCTTTCTATTAATTTCTAATGCACTGTGCTATGCATAGAAAAAAAATCACTTTTCATATTAATACATAACATACACACAATTTTTAAAGAAAAAGGCAGCTGATGCACCTACCTCAAGAGGATTCCAACTTATTAACTGAACTCTGATCAATGGATTTAATAGCTTAGGCAGGCAGAAACTGATGTAAGCATCACAGTAGGAGTCAGGAAACTTCTCTTTCCATTCCTGGAATTTCAACAGGATTTTTCTGATGTCACAAAAATCTGCATGTACATCTTCAAAGATTTTCCTACTATCCTCTAAAACGTTATCTATGGATAATATTCATTGGGAATAAAAAGAAACAATCACAGAACTTATTGAGGCATAAGCTAAAGAGTTTATGCATCTATAGGACATAAGAGGTATTTTTATGAGAATTGCATTTGTTATTTATCTTTGACACACCTGACACTAAAAACAAGCTTCCAGGAAAACCCAGAAAAAACACATAAAAAAACAGATACTTTTACAGGTCTACACCTATAGAGATAGATAGATTCAGATAGATAGATAGATAGATAGATAGATAGATAGATAGATAGATAGATAGAGATAAGATTTTTTTTCCAAACAATGAATTTTTTTGTTATAAAAAAATAGTGTCAGGAGACCAAGGAAAAGCAGGTTTCTTCATTATCTATTTCACAGATTTATGTAAGCACTGTGTTTCAAACTTTATTCTAGAATGATAAAATTTCAGGCATGAAAACCCTTCTGCTGTTGTGTGAAGAAAAGGTATTATGCCTTTCTCTCCTCCTCTTCATCCATTCACTCCAAATAATTAAAACACCAACCTTTAATTCACTCTCTAGCTTCAGGAAATAAATCGACTATACAAAACATGTTGCAGCACTGCACTGAGTACTGTCAGATAAGCTCTGTCAGATTATGCCAGAGTTTATTTCTAGTTTAAAAAGCCAAGTATAATGCTGCCCCCACACAACTGACACCAAAAGAAATCTACAACCATTAATTTATTCTTCCCAACTCATTAGTCACAACTGCCTGGGTGCATTAATTTTCTACAGTGTGCAAATAAAAACATGGAACTCAAATTAAGTATTCCTCCACCTTTCCTTAAAAAAAAAAAAAACATTAAAGAAATATCAGCAAAAGATCTTGTTCTAGGACATCACATTAGGATTGTCACCAACCTTTGCTCTTCTGGAACTCATCCACCTCTGTGGGAGTCAGCTCCTCGTCACTTGACAAGCCCTCGTGGTGATCTGCTTCTCCTGATTGCTCCCTCACCTGCCGCCTGCAAGTCCTGCATTGTGGAATGAACTCAGGTGAGTTATCCTCTCCTATGTGTGCAGGAGAAAGCTTAAAGAAAAATAATCCAACTTCAAAAAATGTACTTAAAACAAGTCGTGAGAACAACAGCCTAAGGAGAGGCAATGGGGGAACAACAGTAACTACAGAACCAAAAGGACTCCTAAACTGTGGAAAAAGGAGGGGATTTGGGAACTGACATCCGAGGGCTTAGAGCAACATCTCTGACCTCCCCCATGAGCCATGCAATAACCTTCCCTTCATCTCATTCCCCCTGATGGAGATAACAACTCATCCCACGTGCAACACTGAGCATCTGTAGTGGATGTTCCACCTTTTCTTGGATCCTGTCTGATAGTTTAGTGTGTTTGCTGAGCTCTCAGACTGTCCTGTCAGTCCTGAATCACTTGTTCAACAACCTACATGAAGGAGGTGATAGCACCCATGTGCCAGTGGGGTTCTAAAAACTATTGCCATGGCATCAAGAAAAACAGGCTGCAAAATCAATGGCTTGAATTTCTACCACAGGAAAATGATACAGGATATGGAAGTGACATTGCATAAATACTTTTAAATAGTTATTTACATCAATTAGCATTAAAAGTTAACTGCTTTGAGTGGAAGTTGTTATTATTATACCACTTTTCATCCATTAAAATTCCAAGGTACTTGCTGCTTCAAAGTATAGTTATGAGTTGAGGTATCAAGGCAACTGTAAAAATTTCAAAAGCTCCCAATAAAATAAAAAAATTGGTAGCAATCTCTGAACATCCAAAATGTACCATCTGTCTGACCTACACTGACAGCAGACCTGGAGCTGGAGGTTGATTTACTTCACTCACCACCACCCCTCCAGCAGAAACAATTCTGCCCAATTTTGCTACCTATACAGTAATACAAAAATATATTTCTGTAAAAGTTCATAATATTATTAATTAAACCAGGAAGGAAAAAGCTTCCCTCATAGATTTGTCTCACTTACGACTTTTTAATTTAAAATATCCAGCTTTATTAGCATTCAGGTTCAAATCAACATGAAGAGAATGACATTAACACATAGATGGCTTCCATATGATTCCAAGTTTTGGAAAGCAAATACTGAAATATTTTTAGTGTAATCTCATTTAGCAATCCTACAGGCTTATATTCATGACTGCAGGAATGACAGAAAGTCAGTGCACAGCACATTTATCAGTTAAGTGCACCTCTATGTAAAAGTTACCTTCGATGCTCACACATTTCCAGAACCTCTGTCTTCTCATCACCTTCTGTTCCACCTTTTCTTGGTTTGTCATTCCCACCTATGAGAAGACAGAAACAGCCAAAAATAAAGTGGTATGTTTTTAAAGTTCCTGTTTTCTTTTCAAACAGGAAACAAAGAATCTCCTTCTATTGTTTTGTTGTTTGGTTTTCTTCTTAAATTTGGAAAATAGCCAACAAAAGAACAAACCTGTAACAGTATCCAGAGTAAGCCAGAGTAAATTCCTTGTAGCACTAATAACTGGCTGATATGTGCAAAACATGCCAAATAAAAAGGGTGTACTACTACTGAAGTACTATCATGTAAGCAAAAAGAGCCTTTCCACTCTATTAAATACAACTAGGAACATAAAAAAAAAATGCTGTGTGCTGCTAAACATGCAAGCACAGTCTCATTTGTAATGAGCTGGAGGTAAAATCATTTTAATAGCAACTCTTACTATAGCATTACCCTTTTCTCCTTATACCCGCTGTCAGTATGCTACACCATTTTACAAAACCATCCAGGTCTGCTACTTTTTCTCATTAGCAGTTTATCCCCTGAAGTGAGAAGACTGAACCCATATGATTTAGTATTTACCAGGATCCAGTGCATCTGGCTTCCATCTGTTCCCAGCAGCTCCAAGCATATTGCTCTCAGCTTTGCCTAAACAGTTTTAAAGGGTTTCGTTTTGGAGGTCTGGTTTGTTTGGGTTTTTTAAATAGCAGCAGCTAGAGATTCACACAGCATACAAACAATACATTGGTGTGGAAAGAAAGTATGAGCTGAGAAAACTGTACTAATTTTTCCTGCAGTGACTGAAACACAGTTTTCTTTTAGATAAAAGCCTTACACAAAGTGGCTTCTCTCTTCGTGCTCTGCCACGTGTGTGTCATCTCCTGGTTTGAAATCTCCAACTTGAGCACATACATAGCCTTACAGGCACTCTCAGGTAAAAGTGATGTTGCCAATTACACACTCAGCTTTTTCAGATAATCACAGAGTTCTGTAATAAGCAAGCTTTCTCCAACTTGAGACCTACTAGAAAACTGACTCCCATTTTTCTTTTTAAATATTGATGGGAAATTGCTGAGTTAAGTAACTAAAAATTGGCAAGGTACTTGAACATGTCATATTCAGAGAAATTAAACCAGAGAAAAACAGTATCATGAGCATTACTGAGGTAAGAATTTCAAATGAGGTACAGTAGAACACAACTACTGACAATGGGAAGGGGAAAGGAGATCAAAGGTGAAAATTAAAATCTTAACCCAAAAATTTACTATTTCTGCTCAAAGGCAGAAGTATATTTATTCTCACGGAAAAATCTGAACTTCATACTAACTTGTCAGATGCTGGATATAAGCAGATTCATTTTTCAGCTCCTCTTGCCTTCGCTTCGATACTCTCACGGCTCGTTGCTGAAGAAGTGCATGTGCAGCCCATTCCAGTTCGTTAATGTCCTTCAGCTGCAATGCAGTAAACACTAATCAGGTTTTCAATTTATTTAAATCTCACAAGAATGAACAAAAACCAATTTCCATGGGTTTTTCATATAGCTGAGAAATTAGAGCAGAAGTATCATAGATTGACAAGTAAGTTCCTGGTCACTGTAGTTTTCCAGGCTTTTTTTATAAGGCTGAAAATACAAACCAAATGCCAGTTACTCATCAAGGATTAAGACTTCATACAAAATGGTTCACCAGGACAATATTGGTGTCCCTTGTTTTCTGTCAGTTTGCTTTTTGAGGCACTAGCCATTGAAGAAAATATATTCACTAACATCTCTTCTCTTTAGAATTACCTGAAGAAATTCACAACTGCAAAGTGGCACAAGATTAAATTAAAATTACATTTCATTCTGATAAAACTGACTTTTTACCAGGAGGCATTCCTCATTTTTCATTGACAGAATACACCCTTATCATCTTAAAAAAAACAGAGGAAAATATACATACTTTTTCATTTAAACAATTTATCAAGTTTTCTACATATGTTTTCATGGCCCTGTAGAATTTGTAATTCAGAGCTGCATCTGAAGACTTCTCTAATTCCTGGACAGACATCTTTGAGCTCTCAATATCCTCCATATATTTTTCATACTCTCTCTGGTGGGCACGGTGCACATCCTGTAAGGATGTTATCCTAAAAGAGAGAAACCCAGACAATCAGAGCTATTGCCAACTTAACAGCTGATGCATTCCAAAACATTTTTCCCATTATAATCACATACAAAATCTTTGCCTCTGCTAATAATAGCACTTGCATTTGACCTGAGCAGCACTGGAAGATTTACCCATGCCAACATTTGCAGAAGCACAGGGTGTGGACAAACATCATGCTTTGGAGACCCAAATGTCATTTATGCGGTGCTGGTTTTGAAAGCACCACTGATATTTTACCTGGACTCCTCAATACACCACACTTCCCAAAAACATAAAAGGGAAATTATATGATATCACATTATTAAATAGATTTTACCCCATGTAATCTGGGGAAAACTACAGCTCACATCAGCATGTCCATACCAGTGTAATGTAAGCTGCATGGACAGCAGTACCTGTAAGCATTCACAGTGTACTCACTATTACATATAAACCAACAGAGAACTCTTACTAGTATATGATAAAATCCAAAAACTTCTGTTTACAGCTGTCACTATTAGACAGGTAGCACACTAACATTTACATATATTACAACTCTACTTCCTCTCTTTTTCACCCCTTCCCTCCTTACATATCCCAAGTGTTTGCTCAGCTTGAGCAAGCTTATAACAGAATCAAGACAAAGACCACAACTTACTTCACCTCCCTGAACACTTCCCAAAGAAAATAGTTGAACTAAGATACTGTTCTACTGTGCTACAAATTAAAAAGAAAAAAGAATAATCTATTTCAGCACTTATTATGTTAAAAACAACTACAAAGTTTACACCAAACAGGTTCCCCTTCCCCTTCTTGCTGTTTTCCAGACAGGTTTCCCACTCTTGACAGTTGTATTCTTATTTTACTTATTTGATTCTGTACATAAATTCCTACTTCAGCTAACTCAATTCCCTTCAGATAATTAAAGCTATGAAAGCATACAATTTCAAAAAATATTTAGTCCAACTTAGTTTCAATTCCCTAAACAAATGCATCAATGATGGTCTGTACAAAGCAAAGCATATACAGAGAGAGCCTGGTGCAAGTTCACAGCACAATTTTGGTCCCAGCTGTATTAAGTTACTTGTCTAAACTTATCTGAACAGCTGCTTCCCAGTGCTGGGAGGGATGACAGGGGATGGCTTACCTTGGGATGCCTGACCCCAGCTGTCCTTCCCACACGCCTTCTAAGAGGTTCCCACATCCAACCCAGGACACTTCAGCTGCCCACACTGCAGCTGAGCTGCGCAAGAGAAGTCACAGCCTGGCACACAACTAAAGAAAAAGATCCAGGCACGTTCTGAACAGCCTATAGAGAACTTAGGCTGCTTTAGGAAATACTGGGCTATTTTTGCAGCTGGTATAAGAACTACCACAGGAGGGGTGGGAGTGCCAGCTCCACCTGCCCCCAGTGAAGTTCTGCTTGCTGGGCAAACGAAACATCAAGCCAAGGCTCCTGTCAAGAACTGCCAGCAAGCATAAAAAGCTGCTGCCAAATAAATAAATTTACTTTCTAAAGTTCAAGTTGACAAAAACACTCTCCTTGGAAAGTCCAAATGCTCCCCTACAACAAAGCATTGCCAGGCAAAGTAAAAAATTTGTAGTACGCTATTAGACTTCATTACATATAAAAATAACCCAAAAAAAGCCCAACACTCTGTAAAAAAGAATAAGACTTCAAATATGTTGTCTCATTCTGTGGCAAAAACTCAGGTAACTCATAAGTTAAGGAGTTACCTTTCAGTCAGTCGCTTCTTCACAATTTCCAAATTCACAGGTGGTAGAGAAACAGAGGTATCAAACCTGGGTTTGGCTGGTTGATATTTACGCATGGAAGTATCATCACAAATTTCCTACAAGAATTAAGTGTCAATTTTTAATACAGCATTTACACAATTTCTCTTTTTGCAACTCTACAGATCAACAAGACATATCACTTGAATACTGGGCACCTGATATAAAGATACATATTTCAATCACAAAAAAATCTAGACAAAACCCAGTCAATTGAAGAATGAAGTCCATAACTAACAAGGTCTACTGCTAAAAATTGCTGCTGTTTCCTGAAGAACAGGAACTAACTTTTCCATAAACAAGCAGAGTATGAGGACCTAAGATATCATACTGGATATCATATCATACATGGATCACATATCATACTGGATTTGAACACCAGTCTCAGAAAGGTGTAACCTTCTCCCATTCCTCTACTTCCCAAATTGGAAAAATTTCTACAACTGTTAATTCTGACATAAAGAGGTTATTCAGGTACTCCTAGTCTGGTCCAGAGTAAGTGATGCAAGCCAGAAACAAAACTTCCAGCACATCAGAATACAGTTTATTTTTGCCAATTACTTACTGGGGAAAGACAGCATTCTGCTGAACTGTGAAGAGAGCTCTCAGATTACCACTCAACAGAAATTTAGCAGAACAAAAGAGTAATTTTTGCTCTGCAACTTTGCAACATTTGTATCATTTGCATACTCTTGCTTTCAAAACTCCTTCCACAGCAGAGTTCAGAATTTTCTTCTCTGCCTCTTGTGATCTCTTATCACAACAGGTACCAGCCTTTGGGGCTGACACCACCACACTGCTTCTCAACAGCCAGACAGAGATCACAGATTTTCATTATCATCTTCCCATATTTCTAATCATCCTCTCCCTGAAGAATCAGGGAATAACTTCCTAAAATCCTCTCTAATGAGAGGGCAGGAAGGAGATACAACAGTACTCCAGACAAGCTCTCCTGCCTATGAGCAAAAAGCAACTTCCAGTAGTTAGGAAAGCATGTGTCACCTGAGAGAGTTTAACAGCTTTCTTTATTTGCTGTTCTTCCCACTTGGCTTCATCGTCACTTGATCCATCACCCACAGACACTGGAAGTTAAAAGAATCATTACTGAATTGAACTATGTCCTTTATTTTTTCCCCTCTTGTGCTCTCCTCCATCTAAAGCAACAATGGGTCTCCCAACCACTACTGAGAAGTGATACACACAAAAAACAGCAGATGAAAAACCTGCAGATGGAGGACTTCAAAACTGAAAGGCAAGGAAGGCTTGGAAAAGGCTACTGGGATTTGTAGGATTCACACTAACATTAATTTCCCCAACTGTTTCTCAGACAACTGCTACTGCAGTAGGAGGCACACAAACGTTTTTATGTCTCAAAGCAAAGCTGTGTATAATACATGTAAACAAGAGTGTAAGTATAGCCTGTGGCAGTACACCCAACAAACCCTTGAGTGTTCCAAAACATACACTCTATTACAGATACAAAAATATCTCACTAGCATTAATCTGAATGGCAGATTCTGCTCATAGTTATGCATTCCTTACAGCCCTTACTCAAATAATGAAGTAAACCTGTGCTTCATAAACAACACCGTAAGAAGCTCTAAGAGAATAAAAGGAATGGAAAAGCCAGTTACGCTTTGCATGCAGTAGGTTTGTTTACTTCTGAAGGGCTGGAATGCTGGTTTGTTTGTTTGCTTTTCATTTTCAAATGGAGTTATAATGTCAGTGCAGGGAGAGCACTTGGAAGACCAGACCAGAAGCAGGATTTACAGTAACTTTATTCACAGTAAATGTGCCTTCTACAAGGCCACTTTTTTGCAGTCAACAAGGCCAAAAATAACTTTTTAAAGTTTCTCAAAGCATTTCTCAAAGTATCCTGCACCACAAGTGAGACCTAAACCAGGTTAATGACCCATATAAACCTCAAGTACCAACTGTACAGCCTTTTTCCAAAAGCCCTGAGGAGCAAAGCCTCACTCCTTACTGGACAAGTCCCGTTTTGTTTCAGAGAGTAAAACAAAGCCTCTGGGAGAAACAACACAAACTCACCCATGTCTTCAGTCATCCTCTGCCTAAGAGTTCTCATTTTAGGAGCAAAATCGAGATTCTTTGTTTCAGACTCATCTTCACTCTCTAAATCACTGCTTCCTCTTCTCTGAGGGACCTGAGGACTGTTTGACACATCCAGGGGAAGATAATCAGCCTCTGTCCTGGCTAAGTGACGCTTCATCCGAGCAGCCTCAACGTGAGCTGCACTGGGGATATTGCCTGCATCAAAGAGAGAGAAAATCTAAGCAAAAGACTAAAAGCAGCACTCTGTATCTAATGCAAATCATCACAACTGCTTAGCACCACTGTACAACTCTGGATACAGAACACAAAATGGTTTTCTACTATGGTTACCATGTAGAATATAAGGAGATGAAAAAGTGTCTCTCAGCCTCGAAGTGAGGTTTTATTTTCATCTCATGAAGGGAACTATACATCACTAAAGAGGAATTTTCTGCTGCCTTTCTTCTATAACCAGTGCTCATAATTTCTGCTCCATTCCCAAAATTAGCACAGAAAGACAACAAATGTTTGCAAATAAAACTATGGGGGAACCATCACTATTCTTCCAGAAGGGTAGTCCTGACTCAGGATAAACTGATGCCTATACCTTAGGTGGTTTAAGCTGAGTGGGACTCATCTCACCTAACTTCTCAGATACTTCAAACACAGAATGTTCTAAAATAGCTTTCTTTAAAAAAAAAAAAGCCAAGGAACTAACCTGGTGACAAATCCTTCCTCCTCTGTGGAGAGCTGGATTCATTTTCAGAGTCTGAGCTGTTGTAGTCCTCATTCAGTGAAGAATAAGTTTCATCCTCATTCTCTTCCTCCTCTTCACAAGTGCCTTTGGCGTTGCCAATTCCAGGCTCCAACTGACAGATTTCTGCATTAGGGGGGGAAAAAAAAAGTATGATCCATTACTTCAGTTTCAGCTACTGGAACATGATGTGCCATAACTGGTTACCATAAATTATTTACACCTTGCTGCAGCAAAGACTGGTCACTTGTCTATCTCCACCTGTTCTCATCAAAACATGTCAAATTGTAACATTCCAAGACAGTCACTTACAAGCCAGTTCTTGTATTGAATAAAAGCATCTTTGATGATGCTTCCCATGGAAAGACTATGAGTCCTTCTGAGACACAAAGCGTATTTACATGCACAAAAGCAATGAGATCAACTCCCAGACAACAACTAATTAATATTCTGATTGCTCACAGCATATTTGGATTCTTGACTTGAAAAACTGCATTTAGAAAGCGCTTTTTTTAAAGTATTAACAATAAGGGAGCTCTCATTTAAACTATAAACATTTATATCTGTCTTGTCTCCAGTTATTATCAAATTCTTTAAAATTATTGATTTCTCTTCATCTACCACTACACTTACAGTAAATCATCAGATTACTGAACAACAGAATGTACCACTTTTTATATGATACACTTTTATAAGAAGTTACGAAGAAAATTTACCATCTCATCTGAATCACAATCTCAAAGGCAATTATTTCTCAATCTAATTTATTTTTATCTAACATTAGCAAACATGGTATATCTGTGAATTGACAGAGGTGTCCAAAGGGGAATACAGGGCAAGAGAACTTCTAGACACATTTGTTTCTAAAACACACAAACCCCAAATACTCCAATAGGAAATTTACCACAGAATGGTTTGGGTTGGAAGGGACCTTAAAGATCATCCTGTTCCAACCCCCCTTCCATGGGCAGGGACACCTTCCACTAGGCCAGGTTGCTCAGAGCTCCATCCAACCTGGCACTGAATATTTCCACGTATGGGGAGTCCAGAGCCTCTCTGGGCAACTGACTATAGTTCAATGAAACTAGGGATACTAGCAGAATAATCAAGGCTATTGACTGCATTCAATTAAAATATTTAAATGCTGTAACAGCACACAATTTAATAGTGTTTACATTAAGTTTCATCAAATGAAATGCTACTTAAGATCACATTTTCCCTCAATGCCAATATTCAGATCAAACTGCAATTTGATAGCAATAAGCAGTGGATATCTGGCCCATAGTTTGAAAGATGTGATGTTGAGGTATAACCTTATCACAACTTTGATGTAGTACACGGTTCTGCATAATCAGGTTTTCTCATGAACAGCCTCCAAGTTCTGCTAATCTTTTACCAGGGTCAAACTGAAAATAATTTCAGCACAAATACATTACAATTATAAACCTGTAAACTAACACTGTAAGTATAATTCTGGGTTCAATTAACATCTAACAGCAGTATTTTTACATCGCTCTTCACTTCATAATACATTTAACTAAAAAAAGGACTTACTTTTGCTTTCTTCAACATCTGTCTGTGCAGGCAATAGGCTTTCCTTCTTTTTAATTCTAAAGGTTACTTCGTTGAAGGATGGCTTTTTAACTTTAAAAAACTCTTCACCTACCAGATAAAACAAAGTGATTCTGAGTAACATTAATAAAGCCAACAATATACCCACATATATATGTATGCACTACATATAAAAGTCCATGTAATCTCTGTGTGTGCACAGCATAACTTCTGAATCACAGAATCAATGAGGTTGGAAAGGACCTCTGAGATCAAGTCCAACTTATGACCAAACACCAACATGTCAACAAGACCATGACACTAAGGGCCATGTCCAGTCTTTCAGTTCTGGCTGGATTAGTTCTAAATATTACTATGGTTTTATCACTCATGATCCAGCACCTCTTAGTTAAAAACTGTGCAGCTCAGCTCTCTCAACACAGCAACACTGCACTGCTGAAATGCAGGGTCTCTCTGCAGCTTGTGCCCACCAAGGTGGCCACATCTTGTCATCAACCACAACAGTAACAGCCCAGAAGTGTCAATTAAACATTTAAGTTTCATTTATTTAAGTTGTTCATCACTAACTGTCCTACAGTACTTGTTCTCTCTGGTTTTCTCCAGCTGTAAGAAGATTTCAAGTGCCTCCCAACCAAAAAAACGTGGACATAAATTGTCAAAGTACTTTTCACAGAATCACAGAACTGTTAGGGTTGAAAGGGACCCCTGGAGATCACCCTGTCCAAACCCTTGCCAAGGCAGGGTAACCTGGAGCAGCTAACACAGAACATGTCCAGGTGTTTGGAATGTCTCCAGAGGGGGAGACTCCACGCCCTCCCCAGGCAGCTGTTCCACTGCTCTGCCATTCTCAACATAAAGTTCTTCTTCGAGTTGAGGTGGAACTTCCTGTGTTTTAATTTATGGCCACTGCTCCTCATCCTATTGCTGGGTATCACTGAAAAGAGTCTGGCACCATTCTCTTGGCACCCGCATTTGAGATACTTAGATGGATTTATGAGACTCCCTCTCAGTCTTCTCTCCTCCAGTCTAACCAGACCCAGCCCACACTTTAGCACGGGTTTATCGTGCAAACCCTCCCAACAGCCCTTCCCCTGACACAGCACCGCTCGGTGTGTTTACAGCGAGAGGCAGGAGGGTGCCCAGCGCGGGGCTCGCTGAGGGGGGAGCCCAAAGCAGCCCGATCCCGGAGCCCCCGGCCCTGTCCCCCGGGACACACACACGGATCCCTCCTCACCTTCCCGCTCCTCCTCGCCGCCGAAGCTCAGCAGCTCCCTCCCGGCGCGGCCCGGCCCCGCTGCGGCCCCGG